>OX596029.1:59593754-60161254 GCA_951394125.1 Epistrophe eligans
TTTTCTGGGTGGGGGGCTCAGAACACACATTTTCATTTAATATCGTAAGTAAATATGTTTTGTTTGAAAATCTTTTATTTTTGTTTGTCAATGTTTTTTTTTAAATTAAGATATATGGTTTACTTTGCAGAAACAGCATGTTTATGTTTGATTCCAAATTTGGTAATAATAAGAGGGGGGAAAAGTTTTTATTTAGGTTTTTTTTTAATAATTATTTTTTGTTAAAGATTTTACCTTGGGGCAATGTAGAGAAGACCTAATACAATGTTAGGGAATTTCTTTGCTGTCTGAGTTTGAAAAGGGGGTGCGAAATAAAGATTTTCGTTTAATATCGTAAATAGCGTTTTTCGTTTTTAAAATCTTTTATTGCGGATATTTTTTGATGAAATCTTGGAACAATGAGGTTTGGTAAGATACCTATTTGAAATACATTTCTTCCGGAATTTTTGAAATGGGGGGGGTTGGAAAAATAGTTTTGAAAATATGTGCATTAAAAATTTATTTTAAAGAAACAGGATTTTAATGTGGATTAGATAATTGCTAAAGAAATCTGAAACAAGTATTTAATTTTAAAAATTTTGAAAGGGGAGCACTGGGGAGCAAAAAATGTGCTTTATTCGTTTTTGTTATGTTAAACCTTTAAATATTTATATTTTTATATGAAACTTTGGTACACTTAAGACAAATTAGTGTTTGACCCGGAACAACTTTTGAATTTTTGATTTTTCAAAAAGGGGGGCTAATAGAGTTTTTTAAAAATTAGAAAATTTGCAGATTTTTTTTAAAGTTAGTTTTTAAACTGATAATATAAAGCTAGACTCAGAATATTTTTTCAACAGATGCATTTACCATCAAGTTTTCTAAAAAAAATGATTTAAAAAAAAAATAAAATTTTGGAGGCCCGTTTTTGGGATTTTTGAAAAAAAGTTTTGAAGGCTTTATCTTTAAAAATACAAGCATTACAACTTTAATTTTTTGGAACAATGGTTAGAACACTTTTTTAAACCCGAAAAAAATTTCAAAACCAAGAATTTCGAAAAAAGGGGGGCTAGAATTTTTTCGAATTTTGCTCATAACTTTCGAAATTTTGAACATAGGGGTCCAAAAACTTGGAACAATGTTCAGAACAACTAGAACAACCTGGAACAACTTTCAAAAATTTGATTTTCAAAAAAAGGGGGGCTAGGTCAAAAACGGGTTTTTGGGTCTAAAACCCCCATTTTTGAATATTTTTCAAAAAAAACTTTGGAACAATGCGGAACAAACCGGGAACAACCTGGAACAAGTTTCAAAAATATCAAATTCCAAAAAAGGGGGGCTAACTTCACACACTCTTATAGCCCTTCGGAGATGAGTTGATGTTGTATTTAACATGGTGATTGTTTGGCACCGACGTCGATTTTTTCGTCCAATTCCTTCCGGTTTTACAAAAACACACGCCTTTTGTTCAGTTTGTATCTTTTTATTGATCGTCTTACTACTTCCAATGTAGTCCAATCGTTATCTGTGTGTCTCAGATTGTACTGAATTACAGAATCTGATGTATATTTGATTTGTTTAAGTTCAGTTACTGTTGGTTCACCAACTCTCGACCTTTGGTCTTATTGAAGAAATGAATTTGATGCATGAGTTTTTAAAAATGGTATGGTAAAGATACCGAACTTTGTATGGAAATGATTTTTGAAACTCCTTTTTTTATTTTTCGCACAGATTTGTGGGAAAACCATACACGTATGGAGTTAAAAAATGATTTGCACTGCACTTACCGTAAATTTTATAGTTAATCGATTTAATCACAAATATATTATTGATTCAATATGCAGGTATATTGCAAAGTTTTTAAGAGCACGATGCCACTCACACTTTTACTACCGCATAGTGGGGAGATACACGGTTTTCTCACAAAACTAAGTGGTCATGGAGTTACACCATTTTCTAATTTGCCGTTAAAATAATAACTATGAATTTCAAGGGGATTCCCAGTTTAAGAAGCGGTAGATATCAGATTTGACTAACAGATGGCATTTATGTAAATCTAATTTTCAGAAAATTTGGAGTTACACACTTTTCTGGTTTCACCGACGATATATTGATTTTTAACAATTTTTTAGTCTAAAGTGTAATTACCATGTATTATTTAAAATCACTGTGTAGTCGCACCTAAGAGCAAGTTCGTGCGACCCAGCTGTGGATTTTGATTTCTCTATTATTGTGCGTGAGATATCAGCGACATTTTTTATTGTTTGAAAGGCCTATTTGTGCCATTATTTATGAAACTTGTGGTCTGCGAAAAGCCGAATTCTATGTGAGCGTCGCGAAATCGATGCCTCGGATTCTCCTGCACATTCTCCCGGACGGCGATGTTTTCGTTAGATCTTAAGTTTCCTCGACGTACGGATGTTGGTGGATCGTTTACTGAACTACCACACTGCGAATAGTCCTCTCGGGAGGACGATTAAGGCGCCCGCCCGTAAAATGGTCAAAGTACTCGGAACGTTTCCCATTTTTATAAAACAACTTTATCATTTGCACGTGTTGTGTAATAACGTTAAATCCGTCCATGGTGATTTGGAAAAACAGACTCAATATAGTATATGCATGCGTTGGTGTGTTTTTGTATTTGTATAGAGCGGCTTCTTACGACAGCATTTTCTGTAATTTGTAAATAAACTCTCTTATATTGACAGGTTTCTACAAAATCCGATAATTATAAGAACCGTCCCAACCATATCCATCATACATCCATATCCTTCATCAACAATGTATTTCCTGCCTCCTATACACATTACACCAAATGCGCAACATAATGTTATGATGATTCTCTAAAATATATCGTAAGCCTTTCGAACTTTTGACAAAATACCAAAGCACTTGCTACTTCCTACACACCCTCGACTATATATGAACATCAAGTATCGAAGGATTAGATTTAGAATATTGTTTCGCATGTCATATACAGAAACGCATCACTTAACATGCCATAGCAATATAAGTTGTACCTTAATATCCTATATACATATAAATATATGTTAGGAATGAATTTACAGGATCTCTAGGAACCCGGATGGATGGATGCAATTCTATGATGGCATCCAACTGCAAAATACCATTGGGTGCCATGCCACTACGGGTTTTGGGTTTATGTGTTCCAAGTTCCAATGGTACAAAATGTTATATTCTTTCCGACATCACATTCAAACGCAATGCGTTGCATTTTGATTAAATTAAACGAAGGAGTCAGGCTCACCCAGGTAGAATCGACAGGAATTGCGTTGACAGGATTTGGGATGGGATAAGGGATTTGAGCTGGAGAATTGGTGTCTGTCTGCATGATATGGCATACTGCCAATGATAAAAGAGGGTATAGTGTATATAGTCGATGGTTGTTGCTGTTGCTGATGCTGATGCCGTTGAACGCTCCCTGGCTGTTGCAATTTAATTCATCAGAGATGCGCGTTTGTTTATGTTTGCACTTGGGTTTGTTTGTGTACACATTGCACATGACGTGTTGTAATTACAAGGATTGATACGCAGGACGACGATGCCGGATGACCACATTGATATAGCACCATATAGCAACAAAGGGACATGAGCATTTGTTTATATAGGTATAAGGTATAAGGTATGTGGTATATTTATTGGGAATGGGGGATGTATAGGGTTTTTGGATTCATTTTTCTGATCTGCAATTTCAGTAAACCAACGAGATATATGTATGTACCCAGATAGTAATGACCACTTTTAACGGATTTCGTTGATTGCGGAAAAATTACTAGAGTGTGTGTGCTTAAGAATTTTGAAAAAGCTCCAATGGCAACTGGAATTGGCAGCGAGGTACGTAGGTACCATCATATAATGTGAATGAAATTGCAATGGTGCTTCTTTGTGCATCGGACGCGAACCATCGATGAGGATTCAATTATCTGTAGATTATACATACATATGTATGTATATGCAGGTGAATTACGTAATTAATTTCAAATTAGTAATTAAGTATGGTTTCAGTGTTCATGCCATGCCTACCTCTCTCCAAAACCAAACGAAATAAATAAACTAGGTAGAGGTAGGTATATAGAAATACAATGGGTTTTTTTTTTTTGATATGTCATCCGCCAAATCTGGAGATTTCATCTCGGATATCGGATTCAACAAAAAAAAAATGGTCAAAAAAGGATTCGAGACTATGATCTTTCTTACGCAAGTCAATATTCTGTTCTTTTAATTGAAGAAATGGCCGCCACGGCTACGGTTGCAGCACCATATCTTTTTCATGAAATTTTCCATGACGAAGAATTCCATCTTTAAGGTCTTGCATCGATTGTAGAGCATTGATGGCATAGACCTTATCTATCACGTGGCCCCAAAGAAAAAAGTCTAAAGGTGTTAAATCACAAGATCTCCGCGGTGGACAATCACCTCTTCGAGAAATAACACATGTCAGGAAACTTTTTTTTTGCAAAATTGCGATTGTTTTGTTGCTGGTGTGGAACGTAGAACCATTTTTGTAGAGAATTTTAACAATTTCAGTATGTTGTTGAATTTCAATTATTAGTACCTAATGGCGTAGTTTTTACTTGTCAAATGTCAAAAGATAACAGCTTCAAAAGTGACCCAAATAGCGCGTTACTCAAAATAAAACTTCTTATTGGGATAGATATCTACTTATAAAATACGTCTATTTAAATCAGCAGGGCTTGTTGGACCTCCTGGTCCAACTGACCCCACACCAGGTTTAATGAACATATTTCGTCATAAAATTGTTCAATTTAACGCACAAAATATAAAAAAAAAACAGAAAACAAAAAATTCACTTATAAAAAATTTTACGTCAGTCCTTATTTTTGGTTTTTTCACTATGAAAATAAAAAAATATATTATCCGTATTTTTACTTTTGCCACCAAAAAAGACAACACTTTGTGCAGTTTCAATTCTGTGGACACAATGCATCTGAAACCGCTATGACATGTGCTGGTAAGTGGTAACAGAGCACGCTTTGTTCATGTTCTTAATTGTAGTACTTTCGGTTTCTGAGTAATTCGCGTGGTCCAACTAGTGCCGCTCTACCCTACCTGCCGTACAATTTTTTTTTTACCAAATTATGAAAATCTTGCCCACTTAAAAGAAAAAAACATTAATTTTTTTAACAAAAAGGCTACCATAAAAAATTTTGTATAGAAAATCTTTCAAGAAGTTTTAAAAGTTTTGTATACCAAAATTTGATTTTTTTTTGTTTCTTGTTTTTGTTTTGTTTTTTTTTTTTGATGTTTAAAAAAAGTTTAAAAATTTGATTTCAGAACTTAAGAATTCAAAAATGACTTGGTCGATTTTTATTAAACTTGGTACCCAGCAGGTTTAAACATTATCTACCACTTTAAATAAAACTTATTCTTATGACCAAAAAATAACGGTACTAATATTAGTAAGGTCGACTATAAATAAAGGGTGGTTAAATTTTAAGGGGCGATGTTGATTTTGAATAAAACACAAATTATTACGGATATTATTGTCATTTCTTTTTATTATGATAATATTGGTATGGTTCAATCATGTATGGAACAAAATATCGGCCAAATGGCCGCCGCGACCTCAGCAGCACACCTCCATCCGATGGTCCAAATTTTCGATGACGCTGAGGCATAATTGAGGTTCATGCCGTTAATGTGCCGAATTATCTCATCCTTTAGCTCTTGAATTGTTGCTGACTTATCGACGTACACCTTTTCTTTCAAATAACCCCAAAGAAAGAAGTCCAACGGTGTCAAATCACATGATCTTGTCGGCCAATCGGGTCAATTGATATCGCCACCACGTGAGATAACACGGCCATTGAATTTGTCGCGCAAAAGAGCCATTGTTTCGTTAGCTGTGTGGCAAGTGGCACCGTCCTGTTGAAACCACATATCGTCCATATCCACATCTTCCAATTCGGTCCATAAAAAGTTCGTTATTATCTGACCGGCCTCATTTTGGAAAAAATACGGCCCGATGATGCCGCCAGCCCATAAACCGCGCCAAACAGTCAGTCTTTGTGGGTGCATTGGTTTTTCGACAATCACTCTTGGATTATCATTTGCCCGAATGCGGCAATTCTGCTTATTGACGAATCCACTGAGGTGAAAATGTGCCTCATCACTGAAGATGATTTTCTTCGAAAATTGATCATCCAATGTTGCCATTTCTTGCCACCATTCTGACCATTGACGACGCTTGAAATGGTCAAGGTTCAAATTGAGTTAGTCTGAAATTGAGAAATGTCAAATGAAATGCAGAAAAAAACTTGACGTTTAGGTGTGGATCACATTCAACATATGTATTTATATTTATTAAATATTTGCCACACAATTCTTACGAAAAATACCGTACGTTCATATCCCAAAATATATTCAACTATATTTTCACCATTTCATTGTAATCAAAAGTTTTCGGCATGCATATATTTCTGTCCAGCAGCGATTTGAAATCAAAACGCTGTCCTCTCTTTACTTTCTAATTTTATCATGACAGCAGAAGATCTCAATATACCCATATTTCTTGTGCAATTTCGGTGCGTTTTTCTTTGTGTTCGTTGTGTAATTTGAGGTCATTATAAGACTTAACATCACTATAATCTGACTTATACAGTCAACATTGCCCAACGAAAAATTTTCTTTAGCTTCTTCAATGGTTTGGTGCATTTTATGAATTTGAAATTTTTTCAAACCGTACTACCAGACAGCCTGATAGATGGCGCCACCACAAATTGTCAACTTGTGACTACTATCCGTTTTATACATACACAAATTTCATTTATGTGTTTTATAAATTAACAAACTTAATTAATTTACTACACACTTTGAGAATGAATTATTTTTCAGCGCCCCTAAGAAAGAGATATAAAAAATGTTATTGTCATTTTTTCAATAGAATTGAACTTTTTTAATAAAGTATCCATCGCCCCCCTGAACTACTTTTTAATCACAAAATATTCCAAAATCTGTTATTAATTCTTATTTAATTTTCGCCCGAAAATTTTGCAGCATCAGATTTTGCCTCACGGGCCCTAGTCTAAATTCAGCACTAGCTGACAGTAGAGAGATTTAATAAAAATGGAGCGCTATATTATTGTGGCGATTTTTCGAACAAAATTTTTTTAAGCGACAAGAATTATTTTCATCTTGTGATGGCTTCGTTAAACTTGGTCATGTACCTACCTTATATGATATGTATGTATAGATAAAAATGTCGGGTTCCTGTTCCTTCAGTTGGCGGCTGTGAAGAAAAGTCCGGCATTCAATTTAATTTTTAGATATCTTGCTTAAACCCTAAATTTACCTACATACATATATATTATTTGATAACCAAAATCTAAAACATTCATTTGATATATCACGTACAAATTTTGTATGGCACTGGGATCCTATTTCAAGAGAAACGAAATATATACGTATCCTTTTTCCAAAAAAAAACTCAAGGTTCCACCCTGAAATGGAATAGAGAGCCAAACACAACCTTGGACAAAAAGTTGTTCCATCGGCAATAAAAATGATATAACCTAAGCGAGGAAAAAAAAAAACATCAATACCAAAACACTCCCCACAGACCGGTGTATAGATATGACTTTGCTGCACTGTGTGTTAGCCTCCAAGAGCAAAGGGTAGCATTCCGAAAATGTAATCAAGCGCAGAGAATATTTATGGTTGCCCCGAAACGGTATGTTTTCCAAAAAGCTACTTCTGATGTTACTCTTCGGACGGGATAAAAGTTACGCCGCGCACAAAATTCACGATGTCGGTCATGAAGCTACCACTGCCATCAATTTTCAGTACAAAAAATAAAAAATAAATAAAAGGAGTTCCTCGCATCCTCGCGAATGAAATTATCCGCGATATTACATTTCGCCCCGTCCATCTGTACCCTTCGTTTGCGTCCTCGGTCTCGTGTAAACATGATTTATAAAGTGATATTAGATCTGGAGTGCTGGAAAGCCATGTTTTCTATTTTCCCGCGTTATATAGCATAACAACTTCAAGCAGCTGGTATAATATGGTTGTTGCAGTTGCTGATACTGATGCTGCTGCTGCTGCTGCTGTTTTGGTGTTCCATGGTGTGTACACTGTACAGTACATGAGTGTTCATCCCGCTATGATGCATTGCCCTGTGATTGACCATAACTCTCCACGAACATGGAGCACTGTGGCAGCGGATATGGCAGCCTCATAACCACTCGTCGAGACTCGAGATTGATGACATGGCGAAAAGCCATGTTTTGGTCAGATTTGTTCCTTTTTTCAAATCTTCATCTTTTTGAACCCCATATGATATAGCTCTTTGCGGGTTAACTAGGCGCTAATCACTGTAGCTCTTGTGATGGTCATGTCACACTCATGTGCGAGTGTCATGCATCGAGCAACTTGCCCCATCACGTGCAAATGATTTAAACAACGTATACCAATTCCGACACCGACACCAAAGACGCACATGCATCAGTGACAATGCACATAACCGTCACTACTAGGAAGTTTGTTCCTAATCAGCTCCAGACGAAGAACAATCCTACAATAGCTGTATATAGATACATTTTCTTAGTGTTCCAGCCAAAGACAAAGGCGACGCATTGTTCTGGGTATACCAAAGAACTGCTAATTATTATAGGTACTAAAGGGGCGGTGGTGGAGCAGCGGAGTGGCGATGGCGGGCGGTGATGGTGTAGGAGGTGCAGGTTCTTATTTGTTGCCTAAGTTAAGGAGGTAAACAGGCGTAAATTGATGTTCGATCTATGGGAAGAAGAAGACACTTCTTCTTCACACTGTCGTTGATGGTTGTCTCTTTACAAAGCTGCGCAATAATGGATGGATGGCTTGTGATGTGAATTGTTTAAACGTCAACTTGTTAGCGGTGTTAATTTGTTTGCGGAATGTTTATCGCCGCCGGCAGTTGTTTTATTCTTTGTCTTTTTTTTTGTTGCAGTTGTATTTTGTATTTATGTAGTTAAGGCTAAGAGGTTTAAGGGAGAACAAAAATAATGGTGATTATGATGATAGAGAGTTCAGGAACCTGGAACTAAAAGCGAGATGAAAATTACTAAAGAATTAAGCCCTTTTGGTTACGCCTGAAGGGTTGCAGGGTTTGTTTTTGTATTTAACAGTGATATGGGATGAATTCATGTAGATTTACATATATATTGATTTATCCTTCTTATTTCTTCTTTAAATGTTGATGTGTAGCTATAACTTCTGTTTGCTTGAAAATGAATATTTCAGAAAATTTGATAGGTATTATATTTTGTCAATTTGGTCAAATTCTTTTCTTGATTAATAAAAAGTCGCTGCAATACAAAAATAGCAAATTCACTACCCAAACTAATATCATCAAGTCCTTTTCGCCCACGAAAGGTATGCGTCGATGTCGTTTTCTATAAAATGCGCTAACAAAGTTTTTTTTCGAACAATCTACTCCATGCTCATACGATGTTCATTATTACCATAAACATATTAATTGTGCTATATCAAGCGCAGTAAGGACACATTGATAGACTACATGTCAGAGCGATGACTGTACCTCAACTTTGACATATTAGGTCATGTTATCGTTACGCGAAAAATATTTGATATTTGATCTTGTCAATTACGCGTCAACGCTCAAGGAGTTAAGGTATGGTCAAGTCGTGTTATCCTCGTAGTTTAAACTGTCAACGCCTAGGCACCAAAGGTTAGTAAACGATTCGATGACATAGATAACACGCCAACGCATTTTGGGATAATATCTACTACTTATTTTATTTTATTTTATTTTATTTTATTTTATTTTATTTTATTTTATTTTATTTTATTTTATTTTATTTTATTTTATTTTATTTTATTTTATTTTATTTTATTTTATTTTATTTTATTTTATTTTATTTTATTTTATTTTATTTTATTTTATTTTATTTTATTTTATTTTATTTTATTTTATTTTATTTTATTTTATTTTATTTTATTTTATTTTATTTTATTTTATTTTATTTTATTTTATTTTATTTTATTTTATTTTATTTTATTTTATTTTATTTTATTTTATTTTATTTTATTTTATTTTATTTTATTTTATTTTATTTTATTTTATTTTATTTTATTTTATTTTATTTTATTTTATTTTATTTTATTTTATTTTATTTTATTTTATTTTATTTTATTTTATTTTATTTTATTTTATTTTATTTTATTTTATTTTATTTTATTTTATTTTATTTTATTTTATTTTATTTTATTTTATTTTATTTTATTTTATTTTATTTTATTTTATTTTATTTTATTTTATTTTATTTTATTTTATTTTATTTTATTTTATTTTATTTTATTTTATTTTATTTTATTTTATTTTATTTTATTTTATTTTATTTTATTTTATTTTATTTTATTTTATTTATTTTATTTTATTTTATTTTATTTTATTTTATTTTATTTTATTTTATTTTATTTTATTTTATTTTATTTTATTTTATTTTATTTTATTTTATTTTATTGTATTTTATTTTATTTTATTTTATTTTATTTTATTTTATTTTATTTTATTTTATTTTATTTTATTTTATTTTATTTTATTTTATTTTATTTTATCAAACATCAAAACAAAACTTCGGAAAATAATAACAAATCTCTAAACCGATGATGCGTCAACGGATCTGCCGGAGGAAGTTAAAAATTCAGCTAATTGTTCCGTTCCGTCGTTGCGTCATTCGCATACGTTGTCTATACATTTGGGTTACTTTCAATAAGACTGTGTATATTTATTTTATCGCTGTTAGTAATTTGATTGTACCTATACGTCGACGCATCAACGCATGCAACGGATTGTATAGGTCGGTCGTCCCTTAATTTAGCTGATTGCCTCTATATAAGTATACTTAATTTGTAACATCTTTCCATCAGTTACGTACGTGAGAATCTTTGATAATCTTAGCGACAACATTACCCACTCAATGTCATCAAAACCGCATCATCACGCAATCTTCTCTGATGAGCGCTCGCTTCGCCATCAGATCTTCCTACCTACCGCCCGCCCAAACCCACACGTTCTTTCGTATAAATGTATTTGAAAACCAATTTAAAGCTCATGTACCATCGCATCCGAATGATAATTTGCCAATCTATGCAAATCATGTTATCCCGGCTTTAAGACCTGTATAGTGTATTTGGATGACGAGGACGGAGACCAAGACGACAACATCAGAACGGAGATCAAAGTGCTGTTTGCGCATAAATCGTGGACCACCTACAGCACCAGCCTTTGTGTACAGCTATATAAACCCGGTCAGGCGACCAACCGGCCGGCAAAGCAATCGGCACGAATTCACCAGAAGATTTATGTTGCGAGTGGTGACAACAAATTAATTCCCTACGCCCATGCGCGCGCAGGACTGATGCGATGGGACAACAGAAGCCAATGTGAATCCTGATGATGCACGCGAAACAGAAACAACAACAAAAAAACCAGAAACCATCTCGCGATCGGTGTCGCCATTCTGATATCCCAAAGCTGGTCCCTGATCATTTGTCCAACGTTGCACATGCGCACAGCGCATCATCATATCCACATCCGACATCACCATCATCATCATCATCATCTCCGCACATCGACATTGAAATCGCGGGAACGCGCAGAAGCGCGTAATCTCTGGCAGTGGTGTCTGCGTTCGCGCAGTGTCCTGTCCCTGTCCGTGTCCTGTCCACTGTCCACTGTTATCTTAATATTGTCATTGTCACAATTTACAAAGAGCAACGCTAATGGATTACACGTTTTTCCCATTATCTCTTTGTGGTTGTGGCCGCGATCTGGACTTATCGCGCCCGGTCCCGATGCGGTCCTGTGGGGAATCGGAAATTATGCGCGAGCCCGGTGGCGATTTAAGTGGTGGTGCACATAGTTTTGCACTATAACGCGGCATAGCGAGCCTTCGGAGTTACACCACACCACCGGTATGGCAGATAAAGTTGATAAGGTTCGGCGTTACAAGCTCGAGCGTTTTACTGCCGATTCGTGGTTTTGTTGTTCGTGTGAATGCGGTTGCGCCTGCGCAGAGATACGTTAATACTATACGCTACGCATATCTTGAAGTTGGGACCCTTTTGGCGTAGCCTGATCCTCCAGGTTGATTAGCGAGAGGTATTGTACGTATACCTAACCTATCTAAGATGTGCGCATTGCGCATTCGTGCACGGAACACTTTTTGCGTATATAACTTAAACCTACTACACTCAGGTTGCATGAAATACTGTTGGGTGAGATTTGACCTCGAATATGAAAGAGATGAAAGAGTGGGGAGGAGAGGAGAGGAGATGCCTAAAGGCGAGTGGGTGATAGAGCCTATGAGACAATAATCTCCGCCTGATGGTGATTAATTGAAATTTGAAGTACACTACGACACCTGTGATGTGGACTTTACAGGATTGTGGTTCATAGAGCATCGAGATTGAAAAGATTTGCGGTATATAATCTCACGCAAGATTTTTTTTTATACCCGACCAACATCGAAAGAAGAATGCTTACTTACTTATTTTTGCGATGGAATCGATTAGCTGGAAACACTAAGCAATTAAAGGTGAAGAACATTTACACTGAACCAAAAATGTACATAATATAAATGAAAAGTTGCATAATCCGTATGAAAAAAATCATGTGTTTCGCGCTAATGTAACTTTTCATACGGATTATGAAATCTCATTCATACGTTGATGATTCAAATCATACTTGGATGAAAAAGTCATCAAATTTATGAAAGTTTCATAAAACGAGCAAATTCTATTTCCCCTCCAGATAATGCAGGCTTTCATATTCTTTATGTATTTTTGCATACTAATGATGAAAATTATTCATACATTTTCCAAGCCTTCTGAAGAAAACTTACATCCAATTTATGTAAGACTGCATAATAAATGATGTAATCTTTCATCCAATGATGAAATTTTTCATAAAATGTATGATTAGAGTCATCCGATTGATGATTTCTGCCATACGATTGATGACGCTGATCATCTTTTTGATGTACAGCTACATACAAGTGATGTAATATTTCATCAAATGATGAAATTTTGCATAAAATGTATGAATAGAGTCATCCGATTGATGATTTCTGCCATACGATTGATGACGCTGATCATCTTTTTGATGTACAGCTACATACAAGTGATGTAATATTTCATCAAATGATGAAATTTTGCATAAAATGTATGAATAGAGTCATCCGATTGATTATTTCTGCCATACGATTGATGACGCTGATCATCTTTTTGATGTACAGCTACATACAAGTGATGTAATATTTCATCAAATGATGAAATTTTGCATAAAATGTATGAATAGAGTCATCCGATTGATGATTTCTGTCATACGATTGATGACGCTGATCATCCTTTTGATGTACAGCTACATACAAGTGATGTAATATTTCATCAAATGATATAATTTTTCATAAAATTTATGAATTTATTCATACCGATTATGAAATTTTTCATTTGATTTATGTTTTGTTTCATAGAATGGATGCAATTTTTCATCTTTTTCATGTAAGATTACATAAAAATGATGTAAATTTTCATAAAAATCTAAGTAAGCTTTCATAAAATCTGTATGAATACATTCATATTGACTATGAATGTTTTCATACGATTCATGTTTTTTTTATAGAATTTATGCATAAATGTTCGTAAAATATATGAATGGTTTCATAGATTTTATGAACTTTTATGCGTAAATTATATGAATAGAGTCATCCGATTGATGATTTCTGCCATACGATTGATGACGCTGATCATCTTTTTGATGTACAGCTACATACAAGTGATGTAATATTTCATCAAATGATGAAATTTTGCATAAAATGTATGAATAGAGTCATCCGATTGATGATTTCTGTCATACGATTGATGACGCTGATCATCTTTTTGATGTACAGCTACATACAAGTGATGTAATATTTCATCAAATGATATAATTTTTCATAAAATTTATGAATTTATTCATACCGATTATGAAATTTTTCATTTGATTTATGTTTTGTTTCATAGAATGGATGCAATTTTTCATCTTTTTCATGTAAGATTACATAAAAATGATGTAAATTTTCATAAAAATCTAAGTAAGCTTTCATAAAATCTGTATGAATACATTCATATTGACTATGAATGTTTTCATACGATTCATGTTTTTTTTATAGAATTTATGCATAAATGTTCGTAAAATATATGAATGGTTTCATAGATTTTATGAACTTTTATGCGTAAATTATATGAAAAAAACATGAATCGTATGAAAACATTCATAGTCAATATGAATGTATTCATACAGATTTTATGAAAGCTTACATAGATTTTTATGAAAATTTACATTATTTTTATGTAGTCTTACATACAAAAAAAAAATTAAATTGCATAAATTCTATGAAGGAAAAATATAAATCGCATGAAAACATTAATAAATCGTTATGAATATATTCAAGTATTTTATGGAAAATTAATATTACATTAAATGTATTTATAGTTCTTAGCTTACCTATGTATTCTTTCCTGGAAAAGTATGACTGTATCCTTTCCTTTCATAAGATTTATTCTTGTCCTTTTTTCCGGATGAATTATTTGAAAATCTTTAATCCTTCATTAAAAACAATAAACTTTTTTATGAATTTTAAACGTGTTATTATTTTCTAAGAAAAAAATGTATACATTAAGGGCTTTTAATTTAACGAGATATTATTGATACATAATAAAGATTTAAATATATAATCCAATTTGTGAATAATTTTATAAAAAATTATATAAAATGAAATAACATTTACAAAGTAGAGCCTTTTAACTCTTCTGAAAGAACGAACATTTTGGAAGATGTATTTTTTGTACTTTTCATGTCATAAAAGTGATTCTCTATAAATGACCAAAATTGAGAGCAGGCTAGAGGATATTCTAAATTAAATAAATGGAAAGTTTTAAAACAAATATCAACAGCCCTTAAGAGGCTGTTGAAAAGGAACTTAACTCCGTCTAAATATACATAAAAGTTTGAAATTTTATTAAAATTAGTGTCACCTAGACCAAGTATAAACGGCTGAATATTTTCGCCTTTCGACTTTAAAAAAGTAATGTGGTCATCCATTTCTTGAACAGAGTTGGCAAGAAACAGGAATGCTTGCTGTGAGCTGCGGACTGTAAATTTAACCACACTCTTTTTTCCTGTGTTGTCCTTTTTAACAGCTTTTTGAGTTGGTATTAAAAAGAAGTGCAAGCACCACATTAATTTTGCTGTTGACGTATCTGTAATTAGAATTGAAAAAAAGAATTATTAATATAAAATGACAAATAATAATAGGAGCGAAATAGATAAATACATAGGTATAACTTATTAATTATTAAGTTTATAAATACTTAAAATCGAAGTAATATAATTATCTACATAATATGCAAATGTAACACAATCAAAACGATGGTGGTTACTTATCTGCAGCTTTAACTAAGCAACTGTTTAAAATTTTAATAAATAATTTGTCTCATAAACAAAAACGACATTTTCGTTTTCTAAGACAAGGTCACCTTCAGAAGCATAATATGATGTACTTAATAAAAACAAAATGAGAAAAAAACTAATTACCATTATTAATATCTGCTTGCCCAATTTTTTGAAGCATTTCCCTAATTGGTTTATCCTTTAAGTGGTTTTCCTTCAAGAGAAAGTTTTTCAACGCAGTTGCTTGTTCCGGCCATCTTATAAGTATTCCCGGACGACTTCCGTACATTACCGCAAAATCCTTGTCAATCTGATGAATTAAGTGATTTAATGTAAATTAATAATTAGTTATACTTTATAATAATTGATAAATGCTTTTTTAAATAAGTACATATATAAATGCAATTTTATTAATTTTAATATATGATAAGAATATTTATTCAAATGAAACCTACTAAACGATAACCAGTTGGGCCTTTATACTCTGGCCATTTTGCAAATATGCTTTCCAAAGAACTGGCTTCCTGAATGTTTTTCATTCTATACTGACTACATGATTGCCAACAGCTGTCAAATTCCATAGCCGATAAATTGTCATACTTTAAGCTTCGAATAGATTCCTCTGCATCACCTTCAGGACCTGTTGGGTAAACAAATATAAAGTGATTAGTTTAATAAAAAAAACAAAGAAAGTAAAAGGATTGAAAGGTTGTGGGATTGCTTTTTATTTGATTCTGCCATTTGTGTTATTATGCACAAAACAATTACTGAAATATAATTTTATATTAGTTATGTGTGTTTTGTTGAAAACATTAAGGTTCAAAATAAAAATGTTTACTTTCTCTAAAGTTTCAAAAAAATGAAGTAGAGCTTTTTGCCCGTTACATTATCAAACAAAAGTTAATAAAACACTGATTTTTTATTTACTATTGTTAATCCCATGAAAGTGAAGTTATCACCTTTATAGAAATGGAAGTTCATATAGCAAGCTCAGGTCAATAAAAAACCAGCATTAAGTATGAACTTCCATCTTTATAAAACGAAGAGGTCACTAATAAATTTCGTATGTCATCAAACCTGTACGCAAACAAATTTTTTTTGGTTCAAAATTAAATCCGAACTGCACAGAACACAAAAGTGAAAAATAATCTCTAGATTATTTCATATATAACGACAAATAGACTAACTTAACTATATCTTGAAACTTTTATTGGCTAGTAATTGCGTTTTTTTAAATTATCATGTTTTCGTATCTGGTTTTTTAAAATGTAATGTGGTCGTTTATTTCTTGAACTGTGTTGTTTAAAAACAGGAACATGTTTTTTTAATGTTTTTTGAGTTGGAATTAAGAAGTTCAAGCACCATATCAATTTTTTGATATATTCGCTTCTTTTGTTCCGCAATATTCCTGTTCTTGTTACTATTATCTTTTATCTAATCTATGCTTTGTAAAAAGCTTAAGCAAGTTAATCAATTTTAAAGAACATATACCTAAAACCTTAATATATAATTTTGGAACTATTTAAACTCTAAAATAATTTGTAAAAATGTTGACTACAGTTACATTTGAATATATGTAGTTTAAATATAAGTAGATACTCACTGAATTGTTTACGTGGATTTGTTGATTCAACATTAGGGGTGTCAGAGGTATCCTCATCGACCTCATCCGGAGCTAATGTTCTTTTGAGGAGTGACCGAAAGCATCTTTTGGCGTTACAAGCTTTGGCATATATTTTTCCTCTTCTATCCACACGGTAATATTCCAGTTTTTCTCCGGGGAAACGATTAAGAAGTTCTTTTTCCAACCTATAACTGGTGCCCAAGGACATGTGATAATAGTTTTCTTGAAAATAATTGCAAATTATGCTTATCAACATAGTCCTATGTTCATCTAGTAATTTGGAATACCGCTCATAGTAATCTGTCACAATTTTTGATTTCTCACTGTTGTTTATTATGTCCGATAATGATATAAAGACATCGTTCGGTTCTGGTGACTCAGGTCCTTTTGAGGTACTCGGTGAAGAGTTGTATGACGCATTTGATAAAGGCTTTTGATTTCCTTTTTCAGAAATAAATTGGCTTTCCTCTTCGTCTACGAACAATGACAAACTTGAACGCCATTCTGTTAAACTTTGTTCGAACATCACCAGATCACCGATTTTTTGGTTTTTGAAAAGCAAATTAATGTGACGTCGTTTAATTATTTTCAAAATATCGAAGTTTATTTTCTCAGCTATAAAAAAGAGAAATAAACGAATGAAAAGGAGAAGCAGGATTTATACATTCATATATACTGTCTTTATAAAAGTTGATGAAACGTTTCATATTCTCTTTTGCTGAACTATTATTTTTTCGTTTGTTTTATTATGTGTTCTAGTTGATCTTGGACAAATACACAAATTTAGTTCAATGTGAACTAGTGAAACACAAAGAAAATAATAAAAGTTAATGTATGCGAAACCAATAGAGAATCGAGAAGTATGCATGGAAAAAAATCTCACACCACTATTATGATAGCCAATTATCAATTGATATTTACATTTATGTATGTCATTTGACTATGGTGTTGATTATTGAGAATTCAAATGACCATTGTGAATTGAATGAAAATTTATAGTTATCAATGAAGTTGAATTTTTTTAAAATTAATTGTGTATTATAATATATATTAATAATATTATTATAATGTGGATATGTATTTAAGTTATTAGTTTGATAATCTAAATAGAGGTGTGAGCAATATAGAAATATTTTATTTGCTTTTATAGTAGAACCACTTACATGTTAAAAATTCTGTTAGATGTTCTAAATTCCAGGACTTAAGAAGTAGCTTGAATGTTTCTTCTGCTGCTTTCGAATGGTCTATTTTAAAATTTGGGGAGGTCAAATTATGGTAGTTTTTGTCTTCATCACTCTGTTTATAAGAATTTATTGTGGAAAGATCCACGAATTTGAAAGATCCTGTAATGTTCTCTAACCCTACAAACGATATATTTTCAACAGACTGTATTGTGGGTCTTCCATACGAGGGTGGAATTTCTACGTAAGAAATGGATACAGGTTGATTAGGGTTTTGTTCATCATCTGAAGTTGTTGTGCTGCTTTCCATCGTTTTTCTTGTTTAGTTATTTCAATAGAAACTAAAAGAATGCAAAGATTTTTTTAAAGTTACAATGGTAAAAAATACAATATATATGTATATGTATATGAAATATATATAAATAAAATATATATATGAAATATAATATATGTATATACATTATTACAAATTTATGAATCGAAGGTGGGTGAACTAATATGCTATTAACAGAAATCTCAATATGATTCAAGTCCACGCTTTTATTTAAAACTTCAACATTTGCAACAGATTTTTGTACTTCTTCAGATTTAAAGATTTTGACGTGACAGCGTGTTATATGTCTCTTGTAACTCGACGAATTCTAGGGAACAATGTTAACAAAACAACGAAAAGTACTGCAGGAGCGTAGATCATGTTTATTTTTAAGATGATGCATAAGATTATCAATGTGGCCAAACTTTTTTTTGCAAACAAAACACAGCATTTCATAATAAAATTCTGCAAAATAATTTAATAAAATTATTTGTATTACTCCTAGAAAAAAAACTAAAATGAAATATCTATAGTTTGCTTATTGTTTTTTCGAAGTCCTACTTCATACATTTATTCCGTTTTCATATTTATTACAAACATAAAATTTACGGATTGAATTACATGAAATGCTGACAGTATAACAAAAATATACCAAAACTTAGTTTTACAGAAAAGCCAAAGGAGTAATAAAAACTTGAAAAAGAAATCTCCAAAGCATAGCAAAACCAATCATTGAATTGAATGTTGCATTTTGTAACGTCGAATTCCTTAAAAAAGGCAGCTAAAAAAATTGATCTCCTACCTATCTCAAAACTGAAATACATTTTATCTGAATGTTTCTTCCAAAAAATAATACCATTTGCAATTTGAAATATAAAACTGTTTTTAAACAATGTTTAAACTCACCTTTACAACGACACGACAGGGAAAAGTATTCAACCTTTTTCTTTGGTTCTCTTAGTTGGTTTGGGCACGGACAGGTCACTTTATAGCAGAATCAGGTCTGGCAGGCCACGTTTTCGAATGAAATAAATTTTAAAAAACAAAATAATAGTTATTTTTCATAATTGAGTAATAAAATCTAAAAAGCATTTGCAAAAATATTGTTGTGTTTTGAATGATCAAAAAGAATTGATTTGAACCCGAACAATTTTTCGTTTAAGAAAATCGATAGCTCTTTTTTATGAAAGGTATTCGAAATTTAACAAATTTCTTAATAAAATATAATAAACCAGAAAAAACGTAATTATGAAGTATGGTATTCACAGAAACTCTTTGTGTAGCCAAAAATTTCTAGTCAAATCATCAATAAGTCCACATTCAATGAATAAACCACGCGTCAAAATAATTTTTCAAGTTACTAATTTACTTTTACTTTATTCAAAACTTTGATTTTTTTTCCACGCGAAACCTTTACTTGCTCTTTTGACCAAGCAAAACCAGTATTTAGTAATTAAATAAAGATATTTTGATAGCATATACAAAAACAAAAACTATTTTGAATTTCATTCAATACGGTCCACAAAAACAAAAATAATAATTATCTTATTATTTGTGTTTTCTTCTTCTTATAGGTGTGGCTCCGGCTTTAAGTGTGTTTTAATTGATTTTATCGAATTCCTCTACAAAAATAATCACCATTTATATAGATTTGAAAGGAACTTATTTCCTTTCCTATCCTATCCTTAGAAAACAAAAAGAAAAAAATCTAATCTATTCGGCTGATATACATATCCATATATGTATACAAGTATTTTTTATCTAAAACTTGATGCTTCTTTAAAAAAACCAATACGTGGTTACTGTAAGGACAAGGTAAAAAGATAAAAATGTTAAATAAAGAAACAATGAAACAAGCAAAATTTATCACCATTATTGGCTTAAATGCTTTGTTTATATCGAATTACTTTTAATAAGAGAATCGATTTGTAACTTAATCTTGATAAAAAAAAATGGATAAGTATGACTTAAAGCGAATTCGAATTTAATAATTATTTTGTATAGCATTTAAACTAACCTTCTAGTAAGGCAAGACTATAGCTTCTTTAAAAAACAAGAACGTGATTGCTGTATGGACCACGTAAAAAGCTAAAAATATAAAATTAGGAATCCATGATTCCAAAATTTATCGAAAAAGTACTTTTATGTCGCAAAAGAAGAAAAGAATCGTTAATTAATTAAATAAATTTTCAAAGCACAAGTAAAATCAATGCTTCGTTTTGATAAGTTTTTTACGATTACTCCTTTTTTGGCTCGGATTTTGAAGGTCACATTTTCAAATGAAATAAAATGTAAAAACAAAATATAAACTATATATCAATAATATTTTGAATAATTAAGAACAAAATTTTAAAAGCACAACCAAGCCAATTCATCGTTTTGAACAGTTTTTTTTATTAGTTTAAAACGAATCGATTTTTACTAGAAATGGTTTTTGTTAAAAATTTAAAAAAGGCCTTTCTATACGAAACCAATATTTGCAGTACAAATGAAATGATTAAATCAAGAAATAAGCTTTCAGAATAATCTTTTAATATTTATTGCTGAATTAATAAGTTTTTGATTATGTGTTTTTGAAATTAAAGATACATTTGCAAATTATTTTTTTTTAAACCAAAATTATTCCAAACGCACTTAGACCAATATTATTCTGAAAGCTCCAAGTCTTATTAATGTAATATTTATGAGTTGTTAAGTAGAAATTCTAAAATAAACGAGATAAATATCAATCCAACCGCTTAAGCCAGTTGTGTGTTTAAATACACACAAGTATTTTAATATCTATAACTTGATCTTTCTTATTTAAAAAAACAAATACGTTGTTTCTGTATCGACCAGTTAAAAAGCTAGAAATGTTAAATAAAAAAACCATGAAACAAGCAAAATTCGTTACTATTATTGGTTTAAATGCTTTGTTTTATGTCGAATTATTTTCAATAAAAAAATCGAAAGCTTTGTTTTATATCGAATAACTTTGAATAAAAAATCGATTTTTAACTAAACCTTGGTAACAAATGGATAAGTGAGCTTTATAACTTAAATAATTGGTAATAGTAAATGTTTTGTGTATTGTTTTAACTTACCTTCACAACTAAACAGGCAACTCAAAGCCCGCTTTTTTGTTTTTATGATTCTGGCTGGTCACTTCACGGGTCACGGCACGATCACGTCTGGGTCTTGTTTTTTTTGGCTTGAGTTTTGAAGGTCGCGCTTTCAAATAAAATAAAACGTAAAAATAAAATAATAAGTATGTATCTATATTCTATATAATATTGTAAATAATTAAAAACACATTCTAACAAATCAAAACAATGTTTCGTTTTGATATGTTATTATCGAGTTTCAAAACAGATGATTGCTGAAAGTTTTTTGTTAAGAATTTTCAAAATTTTGCTTTCAATACGAAACTAATATCTACTTGCAGTATCTATGAAATGATTAATTCAAGAAATAAACCTCCCGAATAATTTTTTTTAAATTTATTGCTTATGATTAATAAGTTTGTAATTATGTGTTTTTTAAATTATTTTCAAATAATTTTTGTTTCAAAAATCAAAATTATGCTAAATGCACTTAGAGTACTATTATTCTGAAAGCCATAAATATCATTAATGAAATATTTATGGGTTGTTTTTAAGAAATCTTAAAAACTAAGATGAATGTAAATCCAACCGTTTAGGCTGATGTGTGTTTAGTTAAACACAAACATTTTTGTATCTAAAACTTGATTTTTATATTTTTAAACAAATACTTGGTTGCTGTATCCACCAGGTAAAAAACTAAAAATGTTAAATAACGAAAGCATGAAATAAGCATATTTTGTTACCATTATTGGGATAAATGCTTTGTTTTATGTCGAATGACTTTCAATAAAAGAATCGATTTTTAACTAAATTTCTGTAAAAAATGTAAAAGTATTTTTTATAAAAGAATTATTCTCTTCATAAAGGGAATTGGAGTTTAATAATTATTTTGATTAGTATAACTTACCTCCAAAATTTTTATAATACTGGCAGAGTGGCAGGTCACTTCTGGGTCTGGTTTTTGGCTTGGGTTTTCCAGATCACGTTTTCAAATGAAATAAAATATAAAAATAAAATTTTAACTTTGTATCTAAATTTTAAATAGTTTAAAGTATAAGCAAAACCAAGCAAATTTTTTTTATTAATGGGAAATATATTCACAGCCACCTTTTATTTTGTTTTTTGCACGATCATTATAACTTTCCCGAATGAAATGAATAATCTATTTCAAAAAGAAGTCTTCCAATTAAATTTATTTTGTAAGAAACCAATAAGCACAGAATGTACAGCCGTCAGACGGCGGCGGCATGACAAAAAACTGTATTCTCGGTAAAATGACGTCTCCACTGGACATGAACATTTCACGTTCCACTGGAGATGGGCTTTTGTGTGTTTTATTTGATTATTTTCTAAATTTTTTCTAATTTTGCATGTTGATTGTTTTCACTTTTCTTTAATACGGATATAAATGGGTAAAATGCTTTAAATTATATCGAATTTCTTTCTAAGAAAGTATCAATTTTTGTGTGAAGTAAATATAAAATTGATAGATTTTTCTCAGAAAATTGATTCTTTTTTCAAAGAAATTCGACATTACCTATTCTTTTATTAACTTACCTTAACTTTAATGGCAATCCTTTAAACTTTATTTAATTTTTTGTAAAAACCGGCGCACGCGGAAAAGACTTCATTAATTTTTGTTCGAGCACGGCACGCACGGGCACAAAACAACTTTCAAGAAGGAGGATACATTCACGACTGAAATATAAGTTAACGACGCGGCGACTTGATTCTGTTCAATGATTACACTACGCGGCTTTGGGTTTGTGCTAGGGTTCCCAACCGTACTATAATATATAGTATTGTACTATATTCTGGGTCTCTATACTATATACTGCTGAAGAAATATATAGTACGAAAAAGTACTATATTTCAGTTTGATTTATCAATCATTTTGCAACATATAAACAAATATCAAACACACTTTGATTGCACTTTAAGGTTCCATTTTATACATGTATCCGAATGAGACTAAGTCTTGCTGTCTTGTTTTCGAATGTTTTAAAAATAAAAGCTTGTTTCAAATATGGAAAGTGGAAGCGACAGTGGAAGTTCGTCAAACTCCAGTGGTAAATTAACACATAAAAAACGAAAGGTACAAAAAAGTCTACAAAGACTACTACTAGACTACAACAATATTTATCTACAATTGGAAAAAGTGGAATTGGCCAGGTTTTCCAACCTTCTTTGTCGGTTTTTGTATGAATTGTCTCAATTCAAATCAATTGTTGACTGATTTTAATACTAAACGAAATTTTTACGAGAATAAAGACCAAAAATGGCAATATATTTTTAAAAAATCCAAAAAGAACTTACCAAATGTAATTTCTTTTTTACTCTCTATTCCTGCCACTTCTGCATTTACAGAAAGAATTTTTTTCAATTATGAATTCCAAATGGCGAGAAGAAGCAAGCATTTCACTAATCAAAAATGAACTTTTAATCTACATAAATTTGAAAATTGATTGCGATAAAGCCTATGACACATTTATTTTAAATACAAAATTGTTAAACGATGCTAAAAGCACAAAAAAATATAGATTTTATAAAAATAAATAATTACTAATAATATGTTTGGCCTATTTTTAACCTTTTTATAAAATACTATATATTTTTGAAGAGTACTATATTTTTTATAGCTAATAGTGAAAAATACTATAATCGGTCGAAAAAAAGTTGGGAACCCTAGTTTGTGCAGACCCAAAATAATTTTACGATTATGTTTTATTGTATTTATCTATATAGTAACTGTTTTCGTTTTGCTTTTGATGAAATTTGTCATCAAAATTATGAAATTTTACATCGGATGATGTAATGATTCATATGAATTATGGAAAACAAATCATAAAAAAACGTTTCGTATGAAAATGTGCATCAAATAAAAACATCAATCTTACGATGTATGCACAAAATCATACTTTTTATGAAATTCGTCATAATTTTCTGGCTCGTTAACATGAAACGACATGAATCAGGATAGCGTCTTTGTTAATAGTAGCCAATCACATTGGACTCGTAGCGTGGATTTACACTGCAAGACGTTGCTATTGATTAGACAATGAAATAATATGAATACAATAAATGAAAAATCGCGCGATTTCCATTTTGTTTTTAAGAAGCTTTTTCAGCTGCAATTTGTAAATTTAGTCTTGAAAATAGTAAATAACAGTCAAAAATAGTTCTTTTAAAGGCTTAACTTGCAAAACTGAACATAATTAATAAAAATCGCGCGACTTTCATTTTCTGTTTTACAAAGTTTTCTGGTGGAATTTGTAAATTTAGTCTTGAAAATAGTAAATAACAGTCAAAAATAGTTCTTTTAAAGGCTTAACTTGCAAAACTGAACATAATTAATAAAAATCGCGCGACTTTCATTTTCTGTTTTACAAAGTTTTCTGGTGGAATTTGTAAATTTAGTCTTGAAAATAGTAAATAACAGTCAAAAATAGTGCTTTTCAAGGCTTAACTTGCAAAACTGAACAGAATAAGTAAAAATCGCGCGATTTTCATTTTCTGTTTTACAAAGTTTTCTGGTGGAATTTGTAAATTTAGTCTTGAAAATAGTAAATAACAGGCAAAAAAATAGTTATTTTCAAGATTAAACTTGCAAGACTTTAAATATTAAATGAAAAACGTGTGAGCTCTATTTTAGTGTTTTACGAGTTTGCAGCTGGAATTTGTAAACTTCTTATTAAAAGTAGTAAATCACTCAAAATATTCCCTACAATATGCAAGAAATTTTAATTTGAAAATTTAAAATTGTCTAAGCAAGGAAAATCGCGCGATTTTTCTCTAAGTAGTTAAAAGAAGAAAAGTTACGAGACATTATATTAAACTACAGTTATAGCATTCTCTTTTATGAAACGTTCATACAGAGTTATGAAATTTACATACAGAAATATGAAAAAAAATCATAAAAGAACGTTTTGTATGAAAATATTCATCAAATAAAAACATCAATCTTTCGATGTATGAACAGAATCATACTTTTTATGAATTTTGTCATACTTTTATAAGCCACATGGCTTTTTTTACATCATTCGAGTCGAGTTGAGTTAGCGTCGTTTTGAATGGTAGCCAATCACGTTGGACTCGCAAAAGGGATTTACATTGCGCGACTTTTCTTGTTGGGACACAAATGTGTTGTGTGAAAATTTCAAAACCAGTAATATCCAACTAAAAGTAGTTAATTTCAATATTAAACTTGCAAAACTAAAAATATTGACTGAAAAATTATTTTCAATTTAGTTCTTACGAAATTTGCAAATAGAATTTTAGTTTTGAAAGTAGTAAAAAACAAGCGATAAATAGATCTTTTCAAGGCTAAACTTGCAAAACTGAACATAATTAATAAAAATCGCGCGATTTTCATTTTCTGTTTTACAAAGTTTTCTGGTGGAATTTGTAAATTTAGTCTTGAAATTAGTAAATAACAAACTAAATAATAATTCTTTTCAAAACCATACTTCTAAAACTGAAAATAATCAAAAAGATAATATAATCAAACATTTTGATTGGAGTTTTATAAATAAATGTGCAATGAGATTGCATAAAAACATTGAATAGTTTCATACATTTGATGTAATGTTTCATCAAACGTCAGATTGAAATTTGTATGAAATTTTCATATTTCTGATGAAAAAGTTCATACACTTTTGGACTTTGATTTCCCAACAACAATTTCAGTGGAAACAATTTTCTATTGAAGTTTGATATACGTGCAATGAAATTGCATAAAAACATTGAATAGTTTCATACTTTTGATGTAATGTTTCATCTAATGCATATCTGAAATACGTGCAAAGTTTTTTCATACAAACGATGAATACTTTCAAACGTTTGAAGTAATATTTCATCAAACGTCGCGGTAAATTTGTATGAAATGTTCTTACTTTTTATGACTGAGATCATACATTTTTACATTCTGGATTTTCCCCTAAAAATTCAGAAGCAAACATTTGTATGACTGCGGTTTCATACATCCGATGATTTTTTTCATACTAAGTATGCAAAGTTTCATCACTAACATGAGATATTGCATAAAATGTGTATGAATTTTTCATATTTAATATGATTAGGATCATCAACTTTTGTATTCTGGATTTTCCAACAACAATTGTATAGCAAAATTTTTTTATGAAAGTAGTTTCATACATAGGATGATTTTTTTCATGCAAATGATGTAAAAAGCCCCTATGAAATGTTGATGATTTGTTCATACTCGTATGAAACATTTCATCATAATTTCTATTTTGGATTTTGCAACAACAACTATCATGTAAATGTTTTGATGAACGCGAATTCATACAGATAATGATTTGGTCATCAAACGCAGATTTATTTTGATGATTTCTTGCATAATATATATGATTTTTGCATAAAAATTGATGATTTTCGGTTGATGATCGCCGTTCATAAATATTATGTAACATAATTTTTTCAGTGTAGGTATAAGAAGGGTGGCTATCTTTAGATGATTTTTTTTGCCATGTAACCACATTTAGACATAAATTTGGTAGAATTTGAAAAGTTATTACTTTTTTACTACTTTTTTTTCGAAAACGGTTCAACTGACTTTTCCATTAATATCTACCCATTTTGTCCGCCATAAATTTTAATCCAAAATATACTGTCTTGTCTCGAATGCTTTGGGAGTATAAGGTCATTATTTGTATCATGAGACCAAGAAGAGATCGAACATCCAGTCCTAATATTTGAAAAAATAAAATAAAATAATCCCAAATTTTTAACTAATCAATCTGCTCGTTTAACAGTGGTTCAAGCTGCATGTCTACCAGTGGACGCATAGGATTCACAGACTTCTTAAAGATGAAACTACTATTTTGGATTACTCCATTATCGCACTCTTACCGAAATTTTATGTAGGTACCCAGAAACAAATTCAACTAAGGCATTTTGCACACGAATCGTCTAGTCCTAGATGCGTACAAGATTCGCCATGCATCGACGATTCCACTACTGCTAGCTTTCTGCACATGAAGCGTCACGTCATAGATAAAACATTGACCATTTTCGACCAATTTCACATTTCATTTAAATGTACAGCTTACGCCACATTTACGGTTCAAAATCAATTTAATTAGAGATAAAATGTTTTGACAACAAAACAACGTAGGTACATATGTATACATATACTTACATAGGTACATGATCTAATTTTTTCATCTCAATTCATGAGAAACATTTTGAAACCATTTTTTAGAAAAAAAGTGCTACTGCATTTTTAGTATTTATGAATGCGGAGTTAAAAAAAAAATCATTTGCCCATTTTCAAAATATCGAATTTTCAAAAAAAAAAATTTTTTTAAATCGAAAACTTATTTTTGAAAAAATTGATACCCAAAAAAAGCTGAACCGTTTTTGAGAAAATCAAAAATATAAAAATGGAAGGTGTACAACCATTTTTTCGAAATTTTTTTTTAGATACATAATTATATATGTATCTAAAGTGGTAGTTTAAAAAAAAAAAACAATTTTTTTTTAAGTTGTGGGCACGAAAAATAAGAATTTCATTAAAATTGATAAAACAAATTTTACGGCAAGTGCCATTATTTTTGCTTCCATTTAAAAACAATCCGAAAATGGTTATAAATGGTTCCTTCCATAGAACCATTTTTTATTTTCGATTTTCTCAAAAATGATTCAAATGAATTTGATCAATTCTTCTATAGAAATTTTTTTTAAAAGTATTGCATACCTACCAAAATTACAAAAAAATTTTTTTGGATTTTTAAAAAAAGTTTCAAATTTTTTTTTGAGAACTGAATAATTCGAAAACGACTTGGTCGATTTTTATTTAACTTAGCAGCCAGCAGTTTCTTGACATTATCTAGAGTTTTTAAATACAAATTATTCTTATAGCCAAAAATAACGGTACCTACCTCCCACACAAATGTTATAAAACCGTTATGGAAAATCTCATTTTCCTCAAAAACAACTCCAACGATTTTGATTAAAATTTTTATGTAAGCTAATATCAGTATATATCTAATATCTAACATATTATTGAAAATAAAATTTTATCTATCATTTAAAAATATGGTATCTCTCGTAGAACCTTTTTTTTTGGTTTTCGACTACCCATTATCTGTTCAAGCAATTTTAATGAAATTTTTTACAAAATTTTTTCGAAATTTTCAAAAACCCAAATTTTGGATAAAAAAAAAAAAATTCAAAATTAATTTTTGAAAATTCGATAATTTGAAAATGGGTGGTTAATATTTTTGCAAGATTATTTTTTTAACTCCGCATAAATAAGTTCTAAAAAATGGCCTAAACCTTTTTTTTCATAAATGTTTTCCAAATTTTAGATGTAGATACATAGGTACATATGTATGTACATATATAAAAAATTAATTAAAAAAAAAAAAAACCACAGATTTAAAATTTTTTTTTCTTATAAATTGAGATTTATGCAAGAAATCGGATGGTGGTACATTGCGTTGGTGTCAAAACCATTTCTGAAGTTGGCAATAGATATTCGTCATGAAATCTATGTAAGATGAACTGAACTTAACAAAAATTGCGTATTGACAAAGCCCTATCTAGTCAACTGATGAGTCCAAGTGAGATCGCCGGGACGAAACGCCAAAATTTTTGTGGACCAAAGGCCGTTAAAAACTATTTTGAATCAAGAGTTCAGAAGTTGTTTAATCAATTTATTTTTTTAATTATGTATATTGATTTTTTAACAATTTTTCAGTCTAAAGTGCAGGAAACATGTATACTTTAAAACCACAGTGTGTTCGCACATAAGAGCAAGTTCGTGCGACCCAGTCGTGCATTTTATTTTTATAAGAATCCACAACTTACCATATATTATGTATAATGTATACATAATGTAGTATGTATCGTAAGTAAAAATGATGAGAAATCCCAAAAAAATGCAATATTTGATTAAACTATTCAGAAGTAGGTATACCGAATTCACAAAGTTAAAACAAAATGGGTCGTGAATATATATTATTTTCTATTTTCGAAATTCCATTTTTTTTTGGAAAAAATTGCCCATTTTTATAACCATCAATTTTTTCATTAATAAAATAGGTTCGAATCTTAATAAAAATTTGCAAAAAAAAACTGAAATCGTTGTACAGCAGATATACTCCTTTTAGATGAGCTAAAAGAAAAAAATTAATTTGCCCTGTAGGAAATCATATAAAAATGTTCTATATCAAATTTGAAGTAAATCAGTCTATCCGTTTAGGCTCTAGCATAAATTAGTGGACGCATGGACGCTCAGACGTATACGGACCGCACGCACGCATGTTATAAAGAAGCCCTTTTTTCGGACTTCTCCATCATCTTTGATAACTTTGATTACCTTAAACTTCGATTTTTTTCTATACACGAAACTAATACATACTTTTACTTACCCTATAGCTATAGAGGAAGTTACATCCACTTTGAAAAAATAAGAAAAAAGTTTGAGTGTCCAGGACTCACGGTTAAGATTTGTAAAAATCAAATTAAATATTCAAGTGCTGGATTTGCATCACAGAACGCGGCGAGTTCGAACTGTCGATCAAATTTTAATCCAAACTCAACTCGACCTTTCAATTTAGTTTGAAGTACGAAGGAACGTACCCAATGTTGAACGTATCCAATATATGTTCATAAACGTATCGTAACATGTAACAGCACAACGTAATGTGCTACAGAAAAATCCACGTTTTTAGTTTACCCTACCGATGGCATATATGTATGTTTACACATAAAAAATGTCATCAGTTTTGTATAAGCATGTTTTATATTTAACTTTATATATTCACAACAAAGCCAAAAATGTGGCCTTAGTTATAAGAAATTTATTACCAAGCAGGAAAACCAGGATTAAGAAATTCTAAATGTTTTTAATTTTATTTCTCAAATCAATGCAATGTTATTTTCAGAATATGATAATGTAAATTTAAAAAAAAAACCTAAAGCAACTAATTAGGCGATGATGCTATTCTAATATCACGCTGAAGTAACATAAAATATTTTGACGCCAGCCATTATTCTGTTAAAATTCAGCAGAAATCAAATAAAACAATGCATCTTATATACATCAAAATTTGCGGACAAGGTAGGAATAGGCACAACACAACATCCGCATATTCCAGACTAAAACTAAACATATAGGATTCATGCGTTCACCAGAGCAATTAAATGTTTTCCAAATCGTTGTTAGGCTCTTGCAATTACCAACCATAAATTCTATAAGTATTTTAAAATTAATCATCAACGTCCATCAAAGTCGTAGAGAGCGCAGTGAAATGTGATACATATTTTGAGCTTGAAGAAATAAAAAAAAAAGCAACCCCTTGCCTCTTATAGTTTAGTAATCGTGTGGAACTAAACACTTCACGATGACTTCATAATAAAAGTACGACACATATGGCGTATGGAGTCCCGCATATTCCCGATTACCGCATCACCATTATATAGAATTTCGCGCACTCTTCACCCCAAGTCCCCGTTGACTGAACAAAACAATATAGGACGTTTCTAGAAGTATAGCTCGTAAATCTCTAAAAATATTCTCGATGCGCTTCCAATTTCACCCATCCACCAGGATCTTCCGAATCGAAAAAAAAAAAATATTCCCTTCACCCGGGGTCGAGGGAATTCCACGAAATCTCTTGCGAATCCGCATAATCAACTAACGATTCGTTTTTGCGCCTTTAGTCACGCACATCGTCTATTTTTGGGGGTGGCACGGTGCAACTGGTGCACCGCACATGCATCGGCCAAAAACAAGTGCATCTATACTAGCACATATATTATGTACATAATTTCCGCAAAAGAGTGTTTACAGCTCTTAAGGGGCCTGAAATAGATCGATTGGAACGGGAACTCATGTTCGACAGGCGTGCGTTTCGCGTTGCATCTGCGGTTGAGATTTAAATTCCCAGAAACACAGATTGAGTGCGGTGATGAAGCGACTGGCGGGGGACCCAGATTTCATATCACCCACCCAGAGACAGGCCCTATGAGATAAGAACTCCCGCAGGCGGTTGATAAATTTGCAAACGGTCTGCGCCGCTGGCAGACCGAGTCACGCGGGAATGCATGGTCGATCCTACGGCCCTTTGACACTGCTACTGTCTGTCTGGCAGAGCAGCCTCTATCTATGGGACAGTGGTGGACTTTGTGCTGCGAAATTAATGTCACGAAATTATCATCAGCACAGAACAGACAAAAGATCCGACATCGATAGCCGAGGAATGATGTCGCGCTTGCTATATGTATAGCGGCAGCGAGCGGGACAAACTCTATATACGCGATCTATGCGACTTTTGTGACGTCCGCACGACGACGACGACGGCGACGATAATGTTGATGATGACGATGGAAGAGCATCATCATTGTCGCGTCGCGCCTGACATTCTGAGTGGGTTATTGTGTTGGGCCATTCACAAGGATGGGTGGTAGTGGTACGGATTTATCGAGGATTCATGGAGATCACAAACTACACGACATGACCACCACCGCCGCATTGAGAGAGTATGGGCTATGGCAATGGAACTGAATACAGTAGCTGCCACGACATTAAAAGGATTCCATTGTCTGATGCGGGGCGCTATACTGCTGCGGCGACTTCGAAACAAATGACCCAAGATTACGATCGGGGGCTTGATGGTGTGTTGTGGTGCTTCCAGCTACAGCTACTACTTCTGATGGCTGTTCTGTATTTTTTTTTTTTCGTTGTTGTTGTTGTATTTGTTGTATAGCATGAAAATCTGTAATCTGAGACATTCTGGGAAAATTTGACGTTTTGAAGACGTTTGTCATTGTGGTGTGTCTTTGTGTGACTTTTTGGTGTCCTCGGCGAGAAGAACACTAATCGTGGTCTATGCGATCATGTTTTTTTGCGTTGCTCATGTTGCTTTGGTTTGTACTTATGTATGTATATATTCCCACTTGAAAGGCAAGGTTTCGATTACAGAGTTGGATGAATGCTGTTTGTTGCAGTGTATATATCTAAGTGGCATAAAGATGAAAGCGATATTGTAGAATTTGACGTTTTCCACTGGAGCACCAGCAGCGGCACACAATCATCGGAGTCTCTCTGCCTGATGCTCTGCTATATAGTTGCTGCACCAGATGACTAATTCGAAGAGTCAAGCAATTTTGACATTAAATTGAGTGGAGGAAGCTGATGAGTGGAAGGATGCTGTAACTTTGATTAGACGTTGATGATATGATGTGGCATAGTATATAAGTAATACACTACTTAGATTGTTATCTTCCATGTCAAACAGCAAACAAAGACACAAGATATTTCAGTTGAGATTTTCTTATTTTTTTGTATAAAATAATAATAAATGTGCAACTGGATCATAAGTAAAAGGGGTTAGCTGTCAAATGAGCTGTCATAATGAGCTTACTTTATTATAATGACATTGACAACTCAGACTTGAAAAACGCTTTTCCAAATTATAGCAAATTTTCTTTGAAAATATTTCTTCGGTCGAAGCAGTTCCACCAGTTTACCTCTGGACAATTTACCTCCATCGGTTTACCACGAGAGCAGATAAGGTAGTGTGAAATGTGACGTAGAACGCTTTTCCAAATTATAGCATATTTTCATTGAAAATATTTCTTCGGTTTACCACGAGAGCAGGTCAGGTAGAGTATAATTTTGAAACTAGTTCAGAGCTTTTTCCAATCCATTAACATCAAGGCCACCTTCCGCTAGAATTCAACACTTTATAATTTGACAAATGACGAACAAAAGCCCTGAAACGGCGTTTTTCCCGAGTTAAAAAAAAATTCTTGAAATTTTTTCAATTAGTCCATCTGAAAAAGAATGACGCGAAATTAAATCAAATTATACTACCTCTTATTAATTGGCATTGATTTATTGCACTTTCGGAGTAAATTTCCACTCTACAAAAGAAGAAGCACCCTGTAAGTAAAAAAATAGGTAGTTCTACGTCACATTTCACACTACCTGACCTGCTCTCGTGGTAAACCGGCGAAGGTAAACTCGCGGAGGTAAACAGTAACGTACCATTCTTCTGTTACTCATTATAAAGAACAATATCGTCGTCACTCCTATTTTCCAAGACCTTGTTGATGGTTTCGGGCTGTAGCTCGCACGGATTGCTTGGGTGATATTGGCCTTAAGTGCTTGAATCGTTTCCGTATTGTTGGTATAACATCGGTCCTTCACGGTTCTTCACAAAAAAAAGTTCAAAAGGGTCAAATCGCAGCTCCGAAGCGGCCAATTGACATCGCCAAGACGGCTGATAACACGATTTGGGAATTTGGTGGGCAAAAGATCGATTGTGGCATGGGCGGTATGGCAATTTTGCGTGCCAACCTGCATGAACCAGAGGTCGTCCAAATCCATGTCTTCAATTTCAGTAAAAAAAAGTCGGTTTACATGGCTCTGTAACGCCCACAGTTGACCGAAAAGTTGTTCCCAGCTTCAAAGTGGCTACAGCAGCCACATTCTCGTCTGTGCGCACCGTACGACGACAACGACGACCACGAGTGTTGTCCACTAGCATACCAGAACCAGTCTCATAAACTTTTTACACAAACTTGCGTACAGCAGGCGTGGTAGTTGCTTCATTTCGGCCAAAACTTCTTTTCAAAAAACGCACTGTTTGCACTACACAGCACTCACTTTGGAAAAAAGTTTTCAATATTTCCAAACGTTGTTCAAGCGTGAAGCGACTCATTTCGTTCCTCGAAGGTATGATACTGATGCCTGGCCTGATTCACAATCCGACGAGAAAATGAAACTTCGACGTGACGAGATCTCTTCGCATATGTTCTCTCTTAATCACGGATTTAAAAAAACGAAATAATAGATAATAAATCATTTTTCGTTATCACGTCACGTCAAAAATTTGAAAAATTGAAAAAAAGACGCGGTGGCGTTGCGACGAGAATTGCTTCAATTTGTATTATTTCATTGTTTTAAGTTCGTCATTAAGAGAGGAAAACATTGCAGAGATCTTGTCACGTCGACGACGTCTCGCTTTCTATATAGTCGCATTGTGAATCAGACATTTCAGTTGTAATGTTTCCAGCTTGATGGACCTAAATTAACTTTCGTTTGTGTTGAAAGCTTGTGTTGCGAAAATGAATGTCGTGTAATAATAACGTTTAATCTATTTGATTTAAAAGGTTAAAATGATTTTTCATGTTAAATCAACACAAAATTCCATTGGAATAAAATCATAGCCAAATTGAAATCGAACGGTTAAAGTGGTTTCCGCGTCATACCTTCCGTTGGCATGTGCGTCACATAAAATTAGAGCCAGAGCCTAAACGGGTAGACCGCATTTCTTCAAATTTGGAATACATTTTTATGTGATTCCCTAAATGGGGAATTTGAATTTTTGCTATTCTAATACGGGACACGGGTACCATAGCTACAAGCCACGATGTCGATTTTTTGTTAAATTTTCTTGAAAACGCCTCCAAAGATATTGATTAAAGTTCGTACCTCTAATGGCCGAAGACATTTTTTTTTCTCAAAAATTCGCATTCCGGATAAATAGGGTTATGTATATTTAGAATTTTTTTTAGTTATTCACGTATAAATTTTAACTGGCTTGACCGATTTTATAATATATGTATTTGCATTTAAAAAATTTGAAAACACTATTTAAACAAAAAATAATTAATCAAAATAACATTTTTTTAGTTATTTTGACTTTCTTTTGGTTCTTTTTACTTAATTCAACAAGTTTTTCATTTATCTTCCTCATACCTATAACTTAATCATAAATTTTTATTTTCAATTTTTTAATTTTCATAACATTACGAATACCAAAAGAATATTTTAAACGGGATGCCATTTTTTTGTTTTCTCCCATTTCACCCTATTTAAAACTTAGTTTAAAAACTATCCTAAAATTTATTTTCTTAATATGTAGTTATAATTTTAAAAAAGAGCTTTTTAAAATCGTATATGTTTTTTTTTTTGTTTTTTGTTTTTTCTTCACTCTACTTCACCCTATAAAATAAACAATTTTGAAAATATCTATCTTTAAATGATCCTCGAAGTCGATATCTATTTAACCTTTCAGAAACAAAAAGAATGATCAAAATATGACGGGATTTTTAGTTCTACCTCACATCACCCTATAAATGGCTATAAACATTGAAAAATACATTAAGCCATATAAATATAAATAAAACAAAAAAAGAATTTTTTAAAATCGAATACAAAATTTTGCAATTTTATTTTAACCCTATTTGACCCAATAAATAGTTGAATTTTTAGCAAGTACCTAATTAAAATTTTTTTACCCTAGTACCAACTTATTTAGATAGCAAAACTAAGGAATTTTGTCGTGAGATTGTTGACCGTGTGTTGCTTTTCTGCACCACAGGCGCTGTTAAAAAAAAATACGTAAAAACACGCGCTTATTCAAATGCAATGTTGCCTCAAAATTTCAAAGTAATCGAAGAAGAACTTTCGGAGATAATAAGGAACAAACAAAAATTTATTTTTGTCTATAGAAGAAAGAAGGCAGGAATACTAAATGGACGATTTGTCTATTTTTTTGAAAAATTTCAAATTAAACTTCTATATACTTTTATATCCTAACTATAATTAATATTTTGACTAAATGACAAAACCTTCAGCAAATCTTATCATTCCTTACCTACACCGTAACTACAAATATTCCTACTTTGAGAAAAGAGTTATTAATTCACAAAACTTCATTTAAATCACCCTTATTTTCCGCCCTCCATTGTGTAGCTCTCTGCATCTTCTCTACATCTTCACAAAGCAATTGAAACTTGAAAATTACGTTTAATTCTTCAAAGAGTCAGTTGTAGTTCCGCTGCCACCGCCGTTGCCGCCCAAAACAATCGGCAGCAAGTTTACTTAATTAATTTACCTGCCACTTACCACACCGCCAAGCAACAATCAAACAGGAGCACAATCAGAAAGAGATGTTGTTATATAAACCTTCCTACTTAAAAAAAATAAAAAAAAAAAACAGCAGCAATTTTCTAAGACAAAACCCAGCACTAGAAAACTCTTTCTCTGTTTAAGCCCCTCGAGTCACAAACACAAAAGCCAACAACAAAAGCTTTCTGTGAGTTTCTTAAAATGTTATAAGTTATAACCCTTTCTATATAACGGTATGTATTTGAGTTCGAAAGATTCCTTAATTGCTTGCGTTTTGCCGTTTGTTAACATTCTTAGTTATCGTTCCACAGAGACAAACTTTTTGGCTAATTGCCGCATTTAGCTCTCAAGGTTCAAGGATCAGGTAGGGCAGAGCAGGGCAGGGAGTGTGCAAGAACAGAGAAATCATTTTTTTTCTCTCTCGAATTTCAATCTATCTTCGGTCCATCTTCATAAATATTACGAAGTGTCAAATCTGACATTCTTTTTCCTACGTGAGGGACAAACGCGTGCGGATGGGTTAAGAAAAAAAAAATTTCATTCGCGGCAAAGAAATTTACATACCATACCCCTCACACAAAAATATAAGGGTAGTTTCTTCTTTCTAGAATCTAGAGCTCGTTTATAGCAAAGCTCCTTCGTCCTGCATATAAAATGAGTGCACATTCTTCTTTTAGGATGTCAGAGTATTGCCGCTAAGGATTTAAGAGATTCTTAGTGCAAATTGATATTGGGTCGGTTGGGTTTGTTATTTATGTTCGCCTGGGGGACACACAACATCAGCAGCAGCAGCAGCAGTACTATAGGCAGGATAAACTTGCTTCCAGAATAAGAAAAAAAAAAAAACATGTCACAACAAGGAAATGGTCTGATTATTTATGTGACGCAATTTCCATATCCTAAGGATAAAGTGAATTGAAGGCACTTTAGAGAGTGGTAATTGAACCAGGGCGACAAATCATCTTGGAGAGGGTGAGTTTCTGATTCGCAACCCTTTTTTTTTGTTTTGTCCTTTTTTTGGATCAAGCAATGTACCTATCCGAATGTGTCCGAAATAATTTTTTATCGGCTGACCCTGAGGTGCAATAGATTATCGGAGAATCCACAAAATATATCTATATGCACTTACCGTAATTGCCAATTGTCGTCCTAGTCCTGTTGTGTTCTCCGCCCCTCCCTTTCTCCACCCTCAAAACGGACGAAATTGGATTCAAAACAGGTTAGCCTTGGATGCACTGATGCCTGTGGACTTTTTATAACGACGAAGATGTGGAGACCATGGCGACTCCTGGACTCATTAACCGCACTGTGAACTCAAGATCACCTCACCGAGTGTCCATAATTCCGCCCGGTTTCGATGTTGTTCACTGGCATCAGGTATATAGCTAAGGTAGTGATCGGCTTGTCCCCATGATGGAAGCAGCAGCAGAGGCACATCCGCATATACTATACACCACCATAACCTAAACTAACTTAACCATACTGTAGCCGTAGGTACTCTTTAAGAAAATTACCGTCGCGTCCCGTCTGGCGGCATTGTGGCGATGACGACCCAAGTGGTTATGGAGCTGAGCCATGAGGTTAAGTAATCGCTTCTAGGATGTAATGCACTTCGCGCGCGCATCCGTTTGAACAGCAGCGCAGTAGTAGTAATGGAACCAGCACCATCACCGGCAGCATCAACTCATAGGATAGAACCAGCTTGCAATTGAAATTGCTGCGCGCATGGATGATGATGATATGGAACTCAATGTTGGAGTCTCATAAAAGCTGTGAATATGTGGTGTAGCCTGGGAGGTGCATCATGGATGGATGGATATAGATGGATGGGTAGGTAGGTAATGGTACGAGTATTTGAGGAGGATCTATATGTATGTCTATATATGTATATGCGACTTGCTGCAGTTCAAGGATTGCGTGAATTTGGAATTGCTAGTTGATTCGTGATCTTCGGTCACGTTTCTGGGTGTGATCGAAGCTATTTTATTGGTGGAATTTATGGGTGAGATGCGATTTTTCACTAAACTGGAAACTGGAAGATTAATAAGACAAAGAGCGAGAAACAGGGGAAGTGCATAAGTATTAAGTATAGGCGTTGTATGTTAGGTATACAGAACGGGAAAGATATATGATGGCCAAATGGAATATACCTAAGCTGTAGATTTATTGGGAAGTAATAATGATTCAAAATTGTTTAAAAGTTGTCCTTTTTGGCTTATTCAATTGGTTTCTAAAACAATAAAAAAAAGAAGAAAAAAAGATACTGGTATATAAAAAATTCAACCCCATCATGATTGGTATTATTTGAGGCCTTGAAAGTTTCGCCCAAGGAATATGTTTCCGAAAAATATTAGGGATTACTTTTAATCCCACCGAAGGACATCGCCTTTGCCATAAATTCTACCATTTTTTTTTTATAAATTATTTATTATATTTTGGCATAACTGTTCTCTATTTCACAACTAAATCCGTCAGAACCGTCAAAATGGCAACGTCACAGCGGATATTGAAAATTATAACAGGGTTGTTATACAAAATTAATGATTTTGTAGACATTTCAAACGTTAAAAGTATTGTACATTAAAACTTTATAGTTGGTGAACTCTTCCAGTTCCGTCTGGCGTCTGTAGCTTCGATTGTAGTTGCGTTGATTTGTGATCGTAAACATTGAATTTGTGTGTATTAAATATTTCAAAACTTTTCCAGTTGCAGTTAGTGATGAAACGATACCTTAAAGGTATCAATTACTCGATACCGCGGTATCGAATGAAAATATTAATACCTAATCGGGTATCGGATGAAAAGTATCGATATCTACTTGGATCGAATCAAAATTCAAGATAAAAACGACAATTAATTTTTAAAATTTGTATTTTTAGTTTGAGGAATCGAAAATAACATTTCTAAATCATCCTAAAAACATAAGTTTTCTCTAAATGTTTTCCACTTAAGCAACATTCAGGTTGTTGCTCCCGCTTTAGAAAACAATCTTTCACAAAGTACAGACAGTGAAACCAACAAACACCAAAAACATCCTTGCATATGTTGATATAAAGAAGGGAAGAATACCTTCATGTCTTCCCACTCTTCTAATGGATTTGATTTTAAGTTAGAAGAAACAGGAGAACCCAAATGCGAAGAATCTGAATTATTTAAAAAAAAAGTATAAATAAATTGGTCGTCGCGACAGCTCATGTAGAACCAGGGCCTAGTAACTTACAACTCTCAACAATTCCTGTGTGTGTGTTATTGCCAGGAAAAGAGGGGACCTACAATTTTATACCAAATCCGAACGGCTATGGTGAGAAGCAATTTTTCATGACAAGAGATACACTTGGACGATTTATCAATTCCTCTCAAGAGGCAGTAACCCGTGAAAAACACATCTGCTTTTAGGTCGCATAAGCTGGGAATCGAACCCAAAAGACCTTTGGCTTAACAGTCCAACGCGCTAACCATTACTACGAATTACGAATTATTTTTAGCAGAGAAAATTATTCAACTTTGAAATCCGAATATTAAAAAACATGAACTTTATTTAAAACCAACCATCCATTCCATCCAAATGCATTTAACTGAAACATACTTGGTATCGCAAGCAACTTCCATTCGATCCAATTACTTTTATCCGATACTTACTTGGCGATTCCAAAATTACTTGATATCGAATCAAAAGTATTAAGATGTATCGACTCATCCCTATAGCTGCAGTTCCACTGAACGTACCATTGTGTTCAGGCTGTAAAGTTAGGTTAAAATTGATTGAAGAAATTTGTTCAGAATGTGTTTCTTTAGAATAAAATGTCATCATAATCCAAATTTCGTATAAAAGTCTAGGTACTTAGCAGCTTAAGACATACATATTTTCAATGATACGATGTCTTCAAAAAATTAATACTTTTTGGATTTACAATAAGTTAAATAACAGAGTGCATAAAATGAAGAAAAACTTATGTATATGTACAAGGTTGTGCAGACTGACACTTTGTCATCTGTCAAGTGTGGTTGTTAAAATCAAAGATCTCCTAATAAGAAAGTTATTTAAAATAGAAAAAGAAGTACAATAATTGCTAAAATATATTTAATATTTAGTTAAAAAATAAATGTTCAAGAAACAATCAAAATTTGCTGAGTAAGTCTTAATATTAAGAATTCCCGAGCTGTAAAATAGCAAGCCAAAAAGCTAACCTCAACCAATGAACAAAAGAGGACTATTAGAAACCTCTCCTGAACATTCTCAAAGTGAAAAACGTTACTCTGCTGCAAAAATTAACGCAATGGGAACGCCATCTGCCCAAAATGTCGAATCAATAATGAGACAACTACTTAGAGAAAATAATGATGAACTCTTCAAGCACCTTGCAACAAAATCCGACATGCAACACCTTCATAGTGAATTTGCTAACTTGCAGTCTCGCCATGAAGTCATAAGTCAACGAGTAGCCCAGTTAGAAAACCAAAACAAGATCCTGGAAGAGCAAATCGATAAAATGTTACAAAAAACCACAGAATCGAACTTGGTGGTGCACCTACCTGTTGACGGCAGCTCCGATGTCTGTGATACTGCAAAATCCATCTGTGCAGGGCTCCTAAATGAAAGTAACACTAACACAAGTGTTGAATCGGCATATAGTGTGCGCAGTCGTAATGCCCGAAATGCAACTATAATTGTTAAGATGAAGTCCCGAGAAAGAGCCTGGAATGTGCTAAAAAACTCAGGGGAGTTGAAAGGGAAAAACATCACCATACATAAAGATCTTCCTCCGAATATCCGCCAACGAAGAGCCAAACTAATTCGAATCAGAAAGGCGCTTCATGCAAAGAACCCACACAAGAAAATTGTGGTAAGGGATGACAAACTGGTTGTCGATGGGAAGGTTTTCACCTGGGATTCCTCCTTGGGACTAAGGTGTGGTGAAAATGATGGCACTAACACTTTAAAATCTATTTTTGGAGACATTAATTTCTTACAAAATTTAATGAATGAACTTTTACCAAATAAAAAGAATGTGTATTTAACGTCAAGCATGTCAACTAATGGAAATGTCAACGTAAGTGACACATTAGACTACAGGGTGCCACCACAGCTGCTAGAAGATAATATGGGTGCAAGCACAAGTAATGCTCGTTTACACGAGGCATGAGATTTATCTGTCTACCAGAATGATAGTATTTTTAATAATAGAATTAGAATTATAAGTTATAATGTATCAGGAGTAAAAAACAAAACTATGTATGTGAATTTTTTTAATTATATTAAAAGTTTTGATATTTTTGTTCTTTTCGAAACACATTTGTTAGAAGGAGAAGAAGATAGATTTAAGAAGTTATTTTTTGAGTATGAATTAAGATGGGATCATGCTGTTAAAACATCAATTTTTGGTCGTGGCAGTGGGGGAGAGCTTTTCGGTTATCGCAGAAATCTTGTTGGAGTTGACTTAAAGTTCAAAAGAGCGGAAGAATCATGGATGTTAGATGTCGAGATTGGTGGCGACAAAATGCATTTAGTTCCAGTTTACCTAAATTGTAATCGTTGGCAATTAGATTTTGAAAAACTGTGTGACAGCCTGCAAGACATGGATTCCACGAACATAATGCTAATTGGAGATTTCAATGCAAGAATTGGTCTATCTCAAAACAACTACATTAGTACGCATTTTCCCTTCTACAACCTGAACCGTAACTCAAAAGATGTTTTGTGCGATAGCAAGGGATCGAAAATCTTGGAACTTGCAAATGAACTCAACTGTCATGTTTTGAATGGAAGTTGTACAGGAGATTCTGAAGGAGAATATACCTTCATTAGAGGAACAAGTTGTTCTGTGATTGACTACTGCTTCGTATCTGGAAAATGGAATGATATTATGAGTAGTTTTGAAGTAGGAGTCAATACATTTTCAGACCACATGCCTCTTGAAATTGCTCTTTCTTTTACAACATCACAATCTCCGGCCAACACAAAACAGCTTAACCTTGTCCCAAAATTGATATGGATTGATAGGAACAGAAACGCCTATCAGGCAAACTTAAACAAAGAACTGGAGGTGTTCGGAAATCTGGATATTCATGCTGATATAAACACCCTTACAGAGATCATTAAAAAAGCAAACCCGCAAAGCAGTCCCCACAAGAATAAAGCATTATTTAAACAAAAATGGTTTGATGTAGAATGCATAAAAGCAAGGCAATTGTCGTTTAAATACCTCAACCTTCTAAGAGCCCGGAACCTACAAGTTTTTAAAAAATTATATGCAGATGCGAATAGGAATTTCAAACGATTATGCTATTCCAAGAAGGTGTCTTTTGAGAACTCAAATGTAGCAATTATTAATAACACCCGCTCATCTTCAGAGTTCTGGAAAGCTGCGAAGCACCTTAATAGAAAAACAAATGTCATCGCCATGGGTTTACAAGCATCTAATCTAAGAGACTACTTCATCAGCCTTCTCAATAAGTCAACAAGTGGACCTTTGGTACAATATGCAGCTCCTTTAATTCTCGATGAATACTTAAATGCCCCTTTTTCGATCCAAGAAGTGAAAGAAGTTGTCGCAAACGCAAAATTAAACAAAGCCCCGGGGAATGACCGTATCCCCTTCGAGTACTATAAACACGCAACGGATAAATTTATCTATCTACTAACATCCGAATTTAACAGAATTTTCGAAAGTTCGTCAGTCCCTGAAGCATTTCAAAAATCAATTATCTTCCCGCTTCACAAAAAAGGTAGCTATGAGGACCCAGCAAACTACAGAGGGATTTCTTTTCTTAACACTTGCGCTAAACTATTTGCTGGACTCATTCACAACAGACTGTCAAAGTGGATAGAGAACAGAAAAATCCTATCAGAATTCCAGGCTGGTTTCAGAAAAAGTTACTCGACAATAGACCATATTTTTTCACTATGGAACATTACTGATTCCTATAAAAGGAGACAGAAGAAACTATACGCGTTTTTTATAGACTTTCGTGCAGCTTTTGACTCTGTTGATCGTGAAGCTCTCTTTTACAAGCTCTGTGTTACAGGAGTGTCGAACAAAGTAATAAGCGTACTAAAAGCGATGTACGACAACAACTTAGCTTACGTTTGGGATGGCGAGTCTATATCCGAGGAGTTTGCAACAGATACTGGTCTAAGGCAAGGCTGTATTTTGAGCGCCCTGCTATTTATAATTTTCATTAATGATATTACTGATGAAGTGAGAGGTGGAATCGATGTGGAAGGACTGACTGTTCCAGCCCTTATGTATGCAGATGACATCGTGCTCTTCTCCGAAACAGTAGATGGAATGCAGCTCATGATAAATAGGCTTGGGGTATACTGCAATCGATGGAACCTTGAAGTTAATCTGCAAAAATCGAAAATGATGATTTTCAGAGGTGGCGGTGGCAGGTATTCAAGAAACGAAAAATGAGAATTGTGCGCGAGTACAAATATCTAGGAGTTTTGGTAACCTCAAATCTTAACATGAAGAAACACCTGGAGGGAAAATTGGCAGAAGCTAAACGCGCAATCTCGTCGTTATGGGAAAGGTGCATTAAAAACAGGTACATTGAACACGGTGCTAAACAAAAGTTGTTCCGCTCTACAGCACTGTCAATCCTGCTTTACGGGGCGCAAGTTTGGGGACATTCCTCCATTGAACCTGTGGAAAAATTTCTAAGATATTTCGTTAAAAGGATATTTCGATTACCAAAGAATACTCCAAATTATATGGTCTATCTAGAAACAGGAACACCACCTTTGATTATGGACACCCTTGCACTGCACTTTAACTACATTATAAAGATAATGGAAATGGAAGAAAACAGATTACCAAGAAGAGTTTTAAAAGCGGTTATCCAAAGAAAAGGAACAATGTTCGGAGAATGGGCTAGCCTTGCCACAACCTGTGGCATGACCATAAACTTAACGGCAAGGGAGCAACCGTCAATATTAAGGAATAAGTTTAATGAGATCTTGGAGAAGTTTGGAACCATCCTGTTTCAAAGATATGCATCGGAAGCCAGCTCTTCTCTGTTTAGATGCTACTATAGCCGCCTGAGCTACAACCTACAGCAGAACTCGTACCTTCTAAATAGAAACTCATTAAACAAAATAAGCATTATTTTCAAATCGAGAGGAGAATTGCTAAATCTCAATTTTGTCCCACACCGACCAGATCTGCCTTTACTGTGTGGTCTATGTAATTTGAAAGCGCGTGAAGATACATTTCATTTTATTGGGATATGCCCAATCCTGACGGAATTTCGGTTGAGATACTTCAGCAAGCGCAGCTTGGAAGAAAGAGAAATGCTCAGCATACTCAACGGCGACCAGGGATGGGATGCACTCTACAACTATATTGTCGCAGCACTACGATATAGAAAAGCTATCCTTGAAGAAGATTTTTAGTGATTTAACACAGTACAAATTATTAACACCTAATGTATTATTTCTATTAATGCAATCATATTTCAAAATGTCAGTCTGGTAGACGGCCATATAGGCCATACCAATCTAGGCTTAAGAAATTTATATTACAAAATGTTATGTTAAGAAATAAAGGAGTCATTAAAAACTAAACTAAAAACTACTACAAGGTGGTGCAAAATTAATCATCACCTGCAAATGGCGTCGTACGTCAAGCATAGGTATTTGACATTTGTAAACTAGAAACAGACAAGCAAAACAATTGTAAAGGTCCAAATACAGATTTCCATCACTAAAAATCATTTTTTTTATTTAAGTAAAAAAATACCTAATTCAAAAACAAGATTGACGGATGAATAATTTTGCAACACCTTGTTTATAGGAAAAGTTAAAAGAATAGTTCTTAGTTTCAGCATCACTTGTTTTTTATGTATAAACATCTATGCCAGGGGTATAGGAGTAGGGTAAAGTTAAAAGGTCAACTTAACGTGGAATGCGTTACGTGTAACCCGTTAATGGATATCCGTTACGTGAAATCCGTCTGTGGGTACATCGAGCTAGAGCCTAAACGGGTGGACTGATTAAGCTGAATTATTGGCCTCCTTGGGGTCAATATTTTATTTTTAATCGATAGATAATTTTTAATATAGTAAATTGTATCGATATTAACTCACATACAAATTTTAATCAAAATCGTAGGTTTTATAACATTTGTATGGGAGGTTACGTTATTTCTGGCTATAAGAATAATTTGTATTTAAAATCTGCTAGATAATGTAAAAAAAACTGTTGGATGCTAATAAAAATCAACAAAGTCATTTTCGAATTATTAAGTTCTCAAAAAAATGTTTAAAACTTTTTTTAAAAATCCAAACAAAAAATTGCTTGAATATTTTGATACACAATAGGGGGATTCATGCAACATCGTAAAACACTAGATACGTTTATCTTTTGGATACATTTATCTTTTGGTAAATGAACTGTCAAATTTTGCATGGGAAATGGTTTACGCAAATTGGATAAAACTATCTAAGGATTCTGTTGCGGAAACTTACAGAAATTTATTTGTATAAACTTATACAAACGTCATTGTGACTTTTAACGTGACGTTTAACGAACAGCTGATTCAATTACGCAGCATTTATCCAAATAAATAAAAAGGACGTTCACGCAAACTTTTGCGTAAACTTATCTCGTTGCATGAATAATTGAATACTCTAAATATTTTTTTAAATTATTGTAAACATTCTTTATAAAAAAATTGATCGAAATCAGTTGAACCGTTTTTGAAAAAAATCGAAAGTCAAAAAAATGGTTCTATGGAGATACAATTTAAAATCATTTTTCCGATTTTTTTTTTATAAAATGGTAGAATTTTTGTTAAAAAACTTTTTTTTTTTTTTAAGTTGTGAGCATGTTTTTGAGAAAATAAGATTTTCATAATTTGGCAAAGGAAATTGTATGGCAGGTACCGTTATTTTTGGTCTTAAAACAAATTAAAAAAACTTCGTGTGGGGGGAATGTTAAAAAAAACGCTAGGTACCAAGTCTAAAGAAAATCGACACACCCATTTAGGTTACAGCCGAAGGACAGACACGGAATTGCGAGACCCACTTTTTTTGACTTGGCTATCATTGTAATGTCAACTTTGATCAAAATCTCGAGTTCGTTTATTTTGTTGCGAATCCATAACTTGCCATATACATAGTACCTATAATATATCGCATGTAAAAATTGGGGCTGAAAATGTTCTATATATGCGGATTGTGGTACCTACTTGGAAAACTAAATTTACTGTCTGGAAGTTAGCATCTGGTAACAAGATAAAAAAAATATAAATTCATTTACTCGTAATTTTAACACGTCTACTAACTATAGGTCCTCACTGTAGAAAGGTCTGAAAGCTTTTTCTATCAACAAGTCATTGAAAAAAGGAGCAAGTATAAATAATACTGTCCTAAGTTATAACCACAAACAAAAAAACAAACGTGTTCACTTGAGGTTATTTGTCAAGTGTCCCATCATCATGAAGAAGTAGCATGTGGTTGCAAATATACCTATGTAATTTCTTAAAGACACGTAAGTTAGAAAAAAAAAACTTCTTGAATCATCGACAAAACAAATGAGTGTCACGTAAGCCAATCTGTTGAACAACACGCAATTGTCAGCTGTCCGAAAATATTTGATGAGTCCTCTAATAACATCATTACACATTGGGGTCCTTCAAAGACGTGACTTACTTTCAAACAAAATCATCTGAAAATACATCATCAGATGCTGAAGGAAGGAAAAGAAGAACACCCGCATCACATATACCAGGATGACTACATACATACATCTAATTCGATTATCCTGTGGTTTTGTCAAAGTTGTTTCTTATATTTGCAAGCACTAATTTTGTTATTTTTTTTGTTTCATCTTGGAAAACCAAAGTTTGACAGGAAGAACAAGAGCGGTGATTAGTTATCCTTTCATATCCTACTTATAAATTTGTCGAACTCAAACCACAAAAACATAGAAAGAGCTCCCTTCAAATTCCATCATTGGTTTGCTTGATTAAAATTTCATGAAAATCATTTTCGTTATGCGAAACGATTTTCATTTCGGAAAGTCCTTGGTGTCCTGGCGTCATATTCATTAAATCATTTTGCAATTCCATTGCCAACCCCAAGTGTATACGTTACGTACATATATGGATATGTTCACCTAACCTAATACCCATCCATATGAACTGTTGTAACATCAACCCCTTTATGGGTTATTCAGGAGATGATCCTACTTAAGACAATATTCGGGAATATTTTTACTTATTTTTTTTTGTCTGCATTGGCTTTTTTGGTTCTGGAAATGTTATATTTGATGTGCTGTGTAATGTTACATCATAACGGCCAAAAAGAGGACATGTTCCATAAGAATAAATGGTCAGAATATAATATATACATTGTGTATAGTTTCTATGATTGGTAACCTGTCCCCAGGGTGTCGTGGTCGTTCTTAAAGGTAAGGAATATGAGCAACACATCATGCCACTCGACTGAGAGTTCAGAGGGATGACTAAGGCTTTTATGATATGTTTTGGCAAAGGAAGAAAATTTGCTTTCTTCTAAGAATAAGAACAAGGTGTATAAGTCGGTCTGTACTTCTCCTACACCGATGCAGCACTGGACAGGACCCAGGACAGGTCATAACTCATTGGCCGAACGAAATGAAAAATATATATATTTTTATACACATTTTATAGGTTGCAATTTGGGGAGTAAAGGATGAAGAAAAGGAATATAATATCCTTTGTTTCGGTCATTGCACAGCTAAGCTAGAGAGGGAGAGAGAGAGCAGAATTTGTGAAGTCACAAAAAACCTCAGACTATCGGTTTGGTATATTATATGGAAATAATAAATGAGGGTATTCTAAGAGTAAACCATCTTGTAGCCACAAAACGGTTCTTAAAGTTATATTCTATGTCCAGTTAAGAGATATAAGATTTATCAAAGAATCTTCTTTAATGAACCCTCGTTAAATTCGTTGTTCTTGAAGGACGAAGGGTTATATATAATTTGAGGACACCTGTTTTTTTTTTAATTGCTTATTTGTCGTTTTACACGCTTGGAAGAAACTCAATGCTATTATATGCTTCAATTTTTTTTTTTTTCATTTACATTAGATCTCTGCAACTAGAATTCTTGAAAGCTTGAAAGATTATAATTTCGAAACTTGAATGTAGCTTTTCTTAAATTTATTTTTTAAAACATTAAGTAGTTAATTTCTTGTTTTCAAAATACCATTTTTCTGAAATAAAATATAATTTTCAAACAACTGAGTTTTTAAAAATGCAGAATAAAAACAAAAGAATAACTTTTTTCAAAATTTGTAACAACTCCGAGTCATATCTAAATTAAAAAAAAAAAGAACAGAAAAAACTATCACCTAGCTTTGCCCAAAAAACAAAGCACTTTTTGACGCCTTTTAATACTTTTGGAAGACTCCTTACAGAAAAAACTAATATTGGGATTCGTCCCGCAATAGTTGTTCTCCATATCAAAATACAATAGGCAAATGGAAAATATATGTAAGATGACTACATTTAACAATAACAAAACATCCTAAATTAAATTACCAAACATTGAACATTTACACTATCATATTTTAATTTCTTATTTCCAAAACATTCCATTTTTATATAAAGAATATTATGTACAAACTATATTTAAGTCTATAGATAAAACTTAACGTAAGCAAAATGCATTCGGAAAAGTAAAGTCAAGTGAAGTAAAAGTCAAGTCAAAGTCAAATTAAAGACATTAGCGCAAAATTTTAAACGATTCAGTACGATGTTAATGCATTTTTACTTTTTAGTACGATGAAATGGCTTTAACATCGTACTAAATCGTTTAAAATTTTGTATTTTTTTATTATTCCTTTAATTTAATTATTTTAATTTAAATCTATTTTTTTTACATTAAAATCAATAATTTTAGGGAATTAAAAAACTATTTAAAACTAAATAAACTAGTGTTATAATTTAATCCCTTCCCTCCCCCTACATTTATGTGTAGTTTAGGCTGTGGCTGTGAGGATTATGGGTCTAACAAAAAAGCCGGTTGAGTGGATTTAGTCATATGTAACTGTCACTTTTGGTCGAATGACTGTTGCACCTCATCTAATAACAAATGTTGCAAAAAAGTTGTTAAAAATCACCCTCGTTTTTAATCGTGTTTTTTCAGTGTTTTTAACTTTCGCAAAGAGAATTAAATTGGCTCTGAATTCTCTGTGATGTTTCTTCTTTTACTTGCGTTATATAAGAAGGTCTGGCAAGTTATGGATTCGTAAAAAAATCGAACTCGAGATTTTGATCAGAGTTGATTACGATGATATAGCGAAGTCGAAAAAAGTGGGTCTCGTTATTCTTACTGTCTGTCGGCCTGTCCTTTCAATTGCAGCCTAAACGGGTGGGTCGATTTTCTTTAAACTCGGTACATAGCGGTTTTTGGAAAAACCCCCCCACACATTTTTTTTTAAGACCAAAAATAACGGTACCTGCCATATAATTTCTTTTACCAAATTATGAAAATCTAATTTTTCTCAAAAACGTGCCAACAACTTAAAAAAAAAAAAATAAATAATAAAAATTAATAAAGCAGCCTTTATGTAGGAATATTATTGGAAAACAAAATGTATCTATCTTTTAAAAATGGTATCTCTCGTAGAACCATTTTTTTTTGGTTTTAAACTATTTCATTATCTGTTGAACCGATTTTAATGAACTTTTTTACACAAGCTTCTAATAAATTTGAATAATATTGCATATTAAAATTTTCAAAAAACAAATTTTGGATTTAAAAAAAAAATCAAAATTATTTTTTTGAAAATTCGGTTTTTCGAAAATGGGTAGATGATTTTTTTTTTAAATTAATTTTTAAACTACATTTATAAATACTAAAAAAATTGCGTAGGTACCAAGTTTTTTTCTTAAAAATGTTTCCTAAATTTTATATATAAACATTTATTTTTTTTAAAACCGCTCCAACGATTTTTTTAATATTTTTCTCATACATTGAGATTTGTCTAAGAAATCAGATGGTTAAAAAAAACCGTTTGTGTCAAAACAGTTTCAAAGTTGTTTCAATTGACTTCTAATTACATATATTTATTTTTTAATAATTTTTCAGTCTAAAGGGTAATTACCATGCATATACTTTAAAACCACAGTGTGATCGCACATAAGAGCAAGTTCGTGCGACCCAGTCTCGCATTTTATTTGCTTATGAAATATTTCTTTATCTTATTTTATTAAGAAATGTTATATCCGGCAGACGAAAATATTGTAATACCAATTATGAAAAAATAAAATCTAAGTCTAGGCTAAGAATCAAAGGAATGTATTCGAGTTAATTCGAGTTATAGGGAATTAGGGATATTTTAAATTAGAGAATGCCAAAACATGCATAACTACATAATATGATGAAAAAAATCGAATTAGATTGAAACTTGACTTAGAGTTTCTTGGCTTAGAGTGAGTCTACTGTAATTACTTGAATTGAAATTTTTGTTTTTATTTCATATGTTTTTTGTGACAGTATTATTTAGCAGACTTTGAATTATTTTCTGTAGATTCATACTTAATTTTTCTTTTATTTAATGTGTCATATCGACGGTTAAAGTGTGCAGAACCTCGTATGTCTTTTTTTCATGTTTTTCAAAAATCAACAAAAATTTGCAAAATTTTATTTGGCAATCTATAATAAGATGTTCTGAAGTCTACCTTTTTCAGTAAAATGTTCAGAAGAATATTACTCAAGTTTTTGGGACCAGTGATGACCAGCGACGGTATTTTTAGTAAAATATTTAAAATTACAATTTAGAATTACAATTTTAATCATCATTCATTTGGGGAAAATTCTTTAAGTTCAGAAGTTATACTATACCTAACCTCATATCTGATCATTGTATTGAAGAAAAAAATGTTCAAGAAAGATAAGTTTTTGTTGATTTTTTTTTAAATAAATCCCAATTTCAAATCGCAATAAAAATAGAAGAATAAGAACAAAACTAAAACTAACACCAATTATCTCTCGAGGTAGTACATTCGGTAACCAAATTAATTAAACTAAAAAAAAAACGATAAAAATGAAACAAATTAACATAATTCCATTGAAAATTTATGTTTTTAAACAAGTTTGTTGGTTTACCATATCAACATTAAAATCTATAACCTTTCAAAAAGCAACGATAACCTGCAATTAATCAATAAAAAAATCTCACCATAAACATATTTAAACTTTTTAACCCACCACCCCTTCCCTACCCACGGCATCCATAATTTTATCTTTCTAAAAAATACATAAATCCTCTAACAAATATTTTAAGTTTTTGACAAATTGAGACAAAAATTTATTAACTTGACACTTTCTGCTGGTTAACAAAATTATGCAAATTCCTTATAATCCACCTCTCTCTCTCTCTGCTTTGGATTTCGATAACTCCCATTGGTATAATCCAGGTGAATGCTAATCTGTAGCCATGCAACTTATAGATATGTTTATGGGCTTTTTTTAAATACTTATGCATTATATAGCTTAGGTAATTTGGTTACTTTGTGAACACAGCCATAGCAAACAACGAACGAACGGTAGCAAACATTTATAATCACCGTGCACCACCAACCAGTATATGAATGTCCGATCACCTGCTGGGATTTTTATTGTTTGCAATTATCTAAAGGTAATCATTCAAAATATTTTCGTTTAAACATTTCGATAGCACAAAGCTTTTCGAAATCGCAAACTTTGTTTATTTATACAAAATAGAAAAACTGTGAGGGAAAATTTTTAGGAAAAGTATCTAAATCTATATCCATACAGATACAACACACCGAAGCGTTGAGGCATTTTCTAATAAAAATCTACATTAAGTGCCACAAGGTTGCATTATTAGTCCTAAACTCTTTGTTTATAGTCCAAACAAACGTTTATCGATGTAATTTTCGGTTTGTTAAAATTTATTTCTTCGTTTCGTTTTTTTTTTTTTTTAATTTAATTTGTTTCTTTTTACTTCCTCGAAGTATCGAAAAATATGACTGGCAAATCCAGATGGCCACAGATATTCTAAGTATCTATCTGAAGGAAAAACGAGGCCACTCAGACATCCATCAACATGAAGAAGATTAACTTATTCTTCATAGGTGATGGTTTTGCAATTATATTTGTGGCGGACTTGAAGATTCTTTCCCCGACAACCACCCGACGACGACGTAAGCTACGGACGTCGACAACGGTGGCGGTCGGGATGTGATGATGAATTCTTATACTTTGAATAGTTTTTCATTTTACTCATCCATCGTTGGGTGAATTAACACAGTTATGTATCTATTTTTGAGGTTTTATGGGGATATTTTGTGGAGAAGCACACAAACAATAATTTTCCTTGAGGGAAGATAGGAGTGAGCTGCTGGGGTTCTGTTATATCTCTGTCAAATATTGTGGTCATAACCATTCAAGTTAGACTTTTTCAATCGAATACAGAATTGAACGACCTTATCTTTATTTATGCAATAATATGTGGAAAAGTATTTTATGTTAAGAGATTTTAATACGACTTAGTATTTTTTTTCGAATGAGATGTTTGATAATAAAGAAGTTAAAGCGAATACCTATGTAGGTAAGGATAAGGGTAAGGGTGTTTTTTTAGAGGTACAGAACTTTGAAATGGAATAAAACAAAAACGATTTTTTTAAATTGACATGAAATTTACTTTATTCGAAAGATAATCTTTTGGCATTATAATTTAAATATGATTTCTGGCATATGACCGCCACGGCAGGCTCGGACTTAGTCTAATCTGGAGGTCCAATTTTCGATGACTTTTTACAAAATTTGTGGCCGTTTATCGGCAATAACGCGGCAAATGTTGTCCTCCAAGTGGTTAATCGTTTCGGGCTTATCGGCGTAGACTAACGACTTCACATATCCCCACAGAAAATAGTCAAGCGGCTTTAAATCCCACGATCTTAGAGGCCAATTCACGGTCCGTAACGTGAAACTATGCGGTTACCAAACGTTTCCTTCAATAAATCAATTGTGGCAGGAGCTGTGTAATATGTTGCGCCGTCTTGTTGAAACCACAGCTCCTGCACATCATGGTTGTTCAATTGATGAACGAAAAAGTCAGAAATCATGGCTCTATAGCGGTCACCATTGACTGTAACGTTCTGGCCAGCATCGTTTTTAAAGAAGTACGGACCAATTATTCCACCAACCCATTAAGCACACCAAACAGTAAGTTTTTGTGGATGTAACGGTGTCTCAACATACACTCGAGGATTATCATCACTTCAAATACGGCAGTTTTGTTTATTGACATATCCATTCAACCAATACTGACCTTCATAACTAAATAAAACTCGCTTATGAAAATTGGAATCAACGGCAATTTTGTTTTGGGCCCATTCACCGAATCTACGCCTTGCTAGGTGATCCTGTGGCTTCAATTCTTGAAATGCCAAACTTAACTAAAAATAAATCACTTGACAGCTGACAAAATGGCCGCCAGTTAAAATAGTATTGCCAACTTAAAGTTCTATGCCTCTAAAAAAAAACACCGGTTACATGATATTTTTCTCGCACGATGTATTTTTTGCATGATATATTATATTTCGTACGATATTTGTTCGCATATAAGTAGGTACATACCGAATATATTTCTCGGATGACATATTTCTCACATGTACCTACATATATTTTTCGAATGATATTTTTCTCACAGGATTTATATTTGAAATGATGTATGTATGTATTTCTCGCTAGATATTGTGTTCACATGATAGATTTCTCGCATTATGTGTTCTTCGCATGATATTTTTTCGCATATTTTTTCTCGCACGATATTTTTTTGGGATGATATATTTGTCGCATGGTACATTTTTCGAATATTTTTTTTTATGTTTAATATATGCATCGCATGATATTTTTTTGCACTATGTAGATATTTTTCGCATGATATCTATTATTCGCATGATTTTTTCTCGTATGACATATTTCCCCCATGATTTTTCTCTCCCATGATATTGTTTAGGTACTCATGATATATTTCTTGCATAAATTATTTCTCGCATGATGTAGGTATTTTTCGCATGATACCTAAGTACTTATATATTTTTCGCATTATATTTCCCTCAAGATATATTGCTCCTAATGATGTATTTCTCGCATAATATATTTCTCGCACGATATATTCCTCACATGATATATACATACTTAGATATATTTCGTATAATATTTTTCTGGAATGATTTATTTCTAGGATGATATTTTTCTCGCGCTATATATTTCTCGCATGATATGTATCTACCTACCTACATTTCTCGCATGATCGGCAAATTTTCGTAAGATGTTGGGAATTTTGTGAAATCACATCATGGTTACTGAAAGAATGTATTCTTTTTTCTTAAAATAAAATAAAATGTTCTAAAAGCTTTCGAAAACTTTATAAATAGTTAAAATAATCGTGTTTCATCTACTTACTATTACTTACTAATAAAATTGAATTTTTAATTTTAACAAAAAAAATAAAATGTTGTATTATATAAAATCGCAAAACAATTTTAAGCTCCAAGGCAATATCAGTTGTCATATCCACAAACGCCCATTTCAAACTTTCAACCTGAATCACATCACTGTCGGTTGTCCAAATGACGCTGTCCATTGTTAACGCACACAAAAAAGCCCCAAGCACAATTAATAATATACAAAACTTGTCCCCTACAATCAACGTCAATCAAAAAGGTGTCTCCCCCCCTTGTGTCAAATTGAAAATTGTGCCTCAGTCTGTAACAAAAATGTGCTTGGTATATTCTAAAAAAAAAAAAAATTAAAAATCAAATCAAATTGTCAAGAATATTTCAAGGAAAACAAAAATCAAAATCAACCAAGGTCCATCACAAAATTACCAAATTACAACCTTGCGCGCATGTCTAATAGACATTCCCACATTCAAAACGTCACAGGAGGACACAAAACCTCCCAACCAACTTATAACATAAAGAAAAACATATTAAGAAGTTACTTTCTCACAAAACGTCGAATGCCAGATATATACCCGTGTTCGTTGTGAAGCTAACAATTATTCGAGTAGGCTTGCTGAATCTTTGATGCATCTCCAACTTGGATCCATGATGCTCCGCAGCAACAGCCCATCCACCATCCAGCAAAATCACCGAACGACCGACATGTGAATGTGGAATTGTTGACGACAGGTGACAAAATGATTTAAAGGCCCCGCGCGCTGGCGCGCACCTCAGCGAGTCACCATCAGGAGAGTCGCATTTATAAAAGTCGCTCGTCCAGTTTACACCTGGGCAAAGATATTAGAGCTCTTGTCCACTGTTCGCCCAATCCAAGCCGCGACTCTGCGCGAGATAATTATAGTAATTCGAATATTCTACTACAATCACCCAGACGACCGAGGACCGACCGACGACGACAATGCTATGGACCAGCACATGACAGCACGCGGTTATACATATCTACATTTGAATATATACGCGCTGCTCTTTAGACAATGTACCCTGGCCAGGGCCAGCTCAGGAAGCTGTCCAAGTCCGATAGTGTAGTCGAAGTTATAGTTGTCTGTACGATCATCGTCTTAACTCATTCCCCAAGCAGGGCCATTTATATAGCTATGACTGTATTGTATGGCAAAGAGATGAAAGATCGCCTTGTTGAGATAAAGCAAAATATCTCTCTCTCTCCCTGATGGTGTGTCCACATATCATCGATGTTGACATATGTCACACATCAATCAAGCGGTCTTGAATAGTTCTGCCATTAAAGTCGTCACTGGTCCCATTAATGGCGAACTCTTGCTGTTGCTTTAGTGTTCTCGTTTTATTTTTAATTTTTTTTTTTATTGTCTGTGTACTCCGTTGGTAGTTTAAATGAAATATTTGCCTGCGAAGTCCATGTTAATTTAATGATTATACTTTTTTTTTTTAGTTTTAACTAAGCAAGTGCACTGAGAAAAAAGAATAACACAGCTGTTTGTGTTCAATCAAACACCTATGTTTAGCCGTTGAATAAATAAATTGAATTTGTTTTATTTTATTATTTTATAAATTCTACAATTATTATAAGTAGATGGCTTGGTTTAGCTAAGTTTGATTTTTAGATACATATTTCTAAATCAAAGAGAATCCTTTTGTGAAATAATGACGTTAGGTTGTTTAACCAATAAATTCGGGTGGTCTATCCGTTTCTCTATCTCTGTTCATTATGGTTATTAATTTAAACTTTATTAATAAAAAAATGCTTAACTATCTTCTAATTCACGCATTAACTTATTTTGCCTTATAAAATAATTCACGAATTGATTTATTTATTTGTTAATAAACAATTAACTGCCAATTAACGTTAAGTAGCAAATCTTAAAGAAAATCTACTAAATTCAACGTGTGGGCATTGCCCCACAGGTTTTTTTTTTTTTTCATTTTTTTAAGACCAAAAATAATGGTACCTGCCGTAGAATTTTTTTTAGCAAAAAATTAAAATCTTATTTTTCTCAAAAACTTAAAAAAAACCCTGTAATTTTTTTACCAAAACATTACCGCATTTAAAAAAAAAAATTAATATAAATGGTACCCACATAGAACAATTTTTTTTGATTGATTTTCTATTTTCTCAAAAATGGTTTAACGGTTTAACTGACTTTGATCAATTTTTTTATAGATAATTTTTTCAAAAAGTTTAAAAAGTATCTACATAGGTATTGCATACCAACATTTTCATTTTTTGGATTTAAAAAAAAAATTGAAATTTTTTTCTAAGAACTTAATAATTCGAAAACTACGAAAACGATTTTTTCATAAACTTAGCATTCAGCAGTTTTTTGACATTATCTAGCAGATTTTAAATACAAATTATTCTTATCACCAAAAATAACGGTACCTCCCATATACAAATGTTATAAAACCGGTATGGAAAATCTCATTTTTCTCAAAAACCACTCCTTAGATTTTGTTTAAAATTTGTATGTGATCTAATATGAGTACGATGTAGGTACTATATTATTGAAAAAAAAATCTATCGATTAAAAACCATTTTTTGGTTTTCTATTATCTCATTATCTGTTGAACCGATTTTTAATTTAATTTTTTTATACATGATCTAATAAATTTGTATAATATTGCATATTAAAATTATCAAAAAAATTAAATTTTGGATTTAAAAAAAAATTTAAAATTATTTTTTGAAAATTCGATATTTCGAAAATGGGTGGAAGATTTTTTTTCAAAATTATTTTTTAAATTCCGCATTAATAAACACTAAAAAATGGCATACCAATTTTTTTTCTTAAAAATGTTTTCAAAATTTTATATAAAAAAAAATAATTTTTTAAAAAACCGCTACAACAATTTTTAAAATTTTTTTCTCATAAATTAAGATTTTTGTAAGAAATTAGATGGTGTACATTGCGTTGGTGTCAAAACAGTTTCAGAAGTAGTTGTTTAATTATTTTATTTCTTATTCTACCTATTGATTTTTTAACAAGTTTTCAGTCTTAAGTGTAAATACCATGCAATGTATACCTACTTTAAAACCACAGTGTAATCGCATATACGAGCAAGTTCGTGCGATCCTGTCATGCATTTTATTTTTTGCAGCATTGTTGCTGACTGTAAAACTTTTTACGGATATTTTTCGTTAAATTTTCGAAGGTTCGTTTACTTGTTTGGAGATCACAGAAAAATTTTATCAACTAATTTTTGAAAAATCGAATTATCAAAAAAAAAAAAATTAGAAGTTAATTACAAAAAAAAAAAAAAATTACCAAAACAAAATACGTTGACGTAATGTAATGTATCAACAAGTATCGGATGCATTCATAAATGCATAGATAGTTGCTTTCTTTACATGCGAATTGCAATATTAATATAATATTAATGCCATACAAAATATTTGCGCATGTGTTTTACGTTGCATTAATGAAAAATTTTTCTGATTTGCGTCATATGTCCAAAGACAGATGGAAACAATAAAGGAAAAGTAATCGTTTATGCTATATACCTGTCTCTTTCTTTAAGAAAGAAATTCAGATTACTTGAACGTTTTTATAGTTGCACATTTGCGCTTTGCTTTAATGAAAATCTGACATTTATGAAAGTTATGCATTCGTCAGACTTTCGCAACCATGCATTTATGAAAGCACCCATCATTTTAATCCTGTAATTACAACAGTAAAAATTATCATTTATCGGGTTTACGATCACACGAAGCGACGTTGACTTTCTCAACCGACTTTTTTTTTTTATTTCACAGCATTTTATCTCACTACCACTTTATGGTGAGAAAAGAGATTACTTTCTTGACAACCTTTTTCTAGACTTGAAGTGGGAGTGAGATAAAGATTAGAAACGTCAAAAAAGTCAGAGGAGGCAGTCCAATGTGAACATCAGAGTCAATGGATTAAAAATCCTCTACAAAGTTCGAAAGTTTTGCAGTATTTTCTTCGGAAAATGCAAGGCATTTGGAACATGTGTCAAAATATATGGCTTGTCTTCTATCTGCCAAACCATAAACTGTCAAGTTCCATCGGATGGCTATGATGTTAATTGATTAAAAATTCCCAACAAAAAAAAAAAAACAATTTTGTTGCTCTCCGCAGTGACCATTTGCACTACTGCTGACATTTTCGATTGGTCTATTTTTTTATTCTGAAATAAAATGCATAGGCATTTTCTATTTTTTTAGAAAAATAACTGCCATTGTAGATTGTTTCGAAAACTTCTAATAGATAATCAATCTAAAAGTAATTATTATTACAGACTCCACTGAATATTTCACATTATATGTAGGTATGTCAATTAACAAGAACGTCAACGTAGGCTACGTTAACAAATTAACACGATAGAAAATTCAGGTGTGTCACCATTAAATCACAGTCAATGCGCTGACAAGTAGTCAACGTGCCCTCCTAACATGCGTTGACAGGGCAATTACCATAAATATGTACATATGTCCAACGAAAATAACCAAAAGTCATCATGTGTTGATATAATGCTTTTGACGACTTAATAATTATGGGACAGAATTTGATGTCATTTTGACGTTGACCATTTCTAATCGTGTCGTAATCGTAATCGTAATCGTAATCGTAATCGTAATCGTAATCGTAATCGTAATCGTAATCGTAATCGTAATCGTAATCGTAATCGTAATCGTAATCGTAATCGTAATCGTAATCGTAATCGTAATCGTAATCGTAATCGTAATCGTAATCGTAATCGTAATCGTAATCGTAATCGTAATCGTAATCGTAATCGTAATCGTAATCGTAATCGTAATCGTAATCGTAATCGTAATCGTAATCGTAATCGTAATCGTAATTGTTATCGTTATCGTTACCTAAAAATATTTCTATGAAAAGTGAAAAAGAAAAAAGTTTTTTTTTTAAGATTTTATATATAAATTCATTTTATTTAACGTTTATATCAATTTTTATTTTTATATTTTTAAATAAACTTTACATTTTCTTACAATCTAAACATACAAATTTACAACTTAAAAACTTAATTTAGTGGCAAATTAAAAAGCAATAAGTACCAACAAAGATATACATATAATGGTAGATGTATGAAAAAAAAATAATCAAATTTTATACAAGGACATGATGATGACAAAAACATCCTTTGTGATAATATTTTAATAAGGGATACTTTTGTATATGACTTATTTTTTTTTTTGTATTTTTGAAGTTTATGCGAAATTGTATATTTACAGAACAAAAAAAAAAGTAAAAAAATCGGACGGGCCCTTTAATTTCTTTGTATTGCACATCCTTACAGTCTAAAAAAAAACATACATATAGGTTATAGGAATACTAGGTAATACTTTCGTAGGTAATTCGATGGATACGATTTGTATATTAATTATATGAATAGGCATTTTATGTGCTAATATAATAATACATAAGTGATTACACAATAAGTCAACAAACAGGATATAACAACTTATCAGCAACAGGACCTTTCCTCGTCGGAGTTTCTCTTTTTTTTTCTTAAACAGAGATTGTCGAATTTGATTGCAATTCGCTGTATTGTGCCTTGAGACTGTTATTCATCAGCATTGATCTGTAGACTTCGGAAAGGATATTCCACATTGCTGGATTTCCCTGATGATCGATGAGTCCGGTCGGTGGTAGCTGATGATGATGATGGGCAGGCGAGCTTGATGATGATGACTTTTGTTCTTTGGATGGTTTGGTTGACAAATCAAGCAATCCAGCTGGTTCGGGTGATTCTTCAGTTCGTATTTTCTTACTCAACAGATTATCGACGGAAAAGCTTCCTGAGAGTTTCACGGGACGACTAGACGATTCAATTTCATTTGGTGATTCCTCGCTGATGATGGATGCAACTGATGGTGGACTCAAACGGTCTTCAGAAACTCGCTTCTTTACTGAGAAATCAAGAGGCTGATTGTCATCTTGCGTTAGAGGTTCTTCGTCTTCTTCTTCGTCAGCCATTTGCAATTCTTCGCCATAATCCTCATCATCTTCTTCTTCAACTGAAACCATCAATTCATCTCTGCACTCGTCATCTGAATCTGAACCACCACCAATCTTGTAATCATCACTGAAACTACTATGACTACTGCTACCTCCACTATTCGCTGGCAGTGGGCACATCTCCGCAGCACTCATTCCAGAGAACATTCCTGCATGTCCCGCATGTGATGGATATGAAGGATAAGGAGCGAATCTTTCAAATGAATACACTCCACCACCACCAGGAGCAGCCGATGGCATCAAAGGTGTTTGAAAGAGAAGCGGTGGAAATTGCTGAGCTGTTCGTCCATCGTGAGGTGAAATTTTGCGACGAATATGAGGTGAATGCAACTTAGGATTCGGATTGGCACTATGACGATTTCGGGAACGTCTCGAACTGAATACCATATTACAACCCTCAACAGTGCATTTGTGCATCTCACGCAGATGAACTGCCGAAAAGTGAATCTTAAGAGCTCCCTTATCGCAAAAAGTCTTAAAACATATGCTACATTGGACACGCTTTTTGCCTGTAGCCGGATTTATAAATTGCCCAGCTAGATTAACTGGCGGAGAACCCCAACGTTTGGGCTTTGGCATGGACGATACTGTCGACGACGACGGGCTAGATCCCGATGATGATGACGTTGACATGGGCGACTTTGATGAAGCTGCAAAAGCTGCTGCTGGTAGTAGATATGGCGATGGAACAAAAGACAGTGGAGAGGTGTCCATCGATTGAAATCTTGACATAATGTGCTCCATGATTCTGTAAATAAAAAAAAAATAAGAAAAAATTTAGAAATGTATGCTAAAATATTCGACATTCGTCAGTCATTGTTGTAAAAAGGGAAGAAATATTATTTTATTTTTTTTTGTTTGTTTGTTTGTTTTCTTTAAAGGAAATGCAAGGAAATATTTTGCCAAATCATCCACTCTTAGAGGATTTCCTTTCAACATAAGGAAAATGATTGATGATATGTTGCTTATGCAAGAATGTGTGAAAAATGAGGGTGGTTCTTGAGAATAAGAAAAAAAAAAAAAAAAAAAAAAAAAAAAAAAATGATATATTAAGTAGAGCCGTTACCCATAGCTTTCTATACTTCAGACGATAACAGAAGAATGACTTTTATTTCTTGAAGAAAATATCTCAATGTCTTTATTCAGCTTCACGCCTGATTATATTATGATTGTAGACAAATATACTGATGACCACATATGTGTGTATCGACCGAGATTTAATTGAATGGAATGACAAAGGTTAAGTTGTCATTACTTTATGTTTAGGATTGTTTCATATGTTAAGTCGTAGATAATAATTCAAGAGAGCTGGTTTCTTTTTAAATCATGGGTCATTTTGACACTGACAGCTATTTCCCGCTCTAAATCTTGGCAGAAAGTCAGTATCTATCCAGTATCATACCTCCGCGGGACGAAATAAGTCGTTTTACGCTTGAACAACGTTGGGAATTATTGAAAACTTATTTCCAAAGTGAGTGCTGTGTAGCCCAAACAGTGCGTTTTTTTAAAAGAAGTTTTGGGCGAAATGAAGCACCCACCGCGCCTGCTGTACGCAAATTTGTGCAAAAACTTCATGAGACTGGTATGCTAGTGGACAACACTCATGATCCCCGTCGTCATACGGTGCACACAGAGAATGTGGCTGCTGTAGCCGAAATCAGTGGGAGATACTCAATTCACAAGCATCAACACGCCATCGATCTTAACGGTGCGGGCGTAACCGACTTTTTTTTTACTGAAATTGAAGACATAGATTTGGAAGACCTCTGGTTCATGCAGGGTTGCGCTCCATGCCACACAGCCCATGTCACAATCGATTTTTTGCGCACCAAATCGTTTTATCAGCCGTCTTGGTGATGTCATTTGACCGCTTCGGAGCTGCGATTTGACCCCTTTGGAATTTTTTTTTGTGGGGAAGGACCAATATTCTATGCCAACAATCGGGAAACGATTGAAGTACTTAAGACCAATATCATCCAGTCAATCTGTGAGCTACAGGTCTTGGAAAATTGATCTAAGGGCAGCCACTCGAACGATGACGTTTTGCTGCATAATTAATGGGAATGTTTGCTCTTACTAATAAAGCCCTAATATATGGAAAAAAATTAATTTTGTACATTTTATTGCATTTGAAAAAAAAAGAAACTTGTACTTGGCTCACTCTGTATAGGTATAGTGACGTATAACTCTCAGTCAATCTTGTTCTATAGTCAGCAAGAATGGAGGAGACCTACAATTTTTCTGAGAAATGGCTATAACAATATAAAAATATGAGAGGCATAATCTGAAAAACTGCTGTAACGCTTGCGTGTCTATATAAGCTGGGATACCTAATATCTAAGGGTTGGAAAATTTGTTATAAGCTTTCCGAAGGGTCTACATTGCTCACAAATCTCAAAACTTCAAAACTGGACAGCTTTATTAATTCTAATTTTTTTTTTGTTTAATTGGCACGTTTAGAAAAATAAGATCTCAGAAATTTTTCTCATTAAAAAAATGAGCAAGTGAATCTATGATTATTTTTCCTCGGAGTTTTGACAGCAAAACTGAGAAATTTTGAATCCTGTTCATATAACTGAGATTGTTGAGTTCTCTGAGATCTCATTTTCTTGAACACGCCTAATGTATCTTGAACTTCTAAATCACTCTAAAGCGTCCTTGCAATAAGAGTTACATTCAAAACATAATTTCTTTGTTTACCTATTTATTCCGAGATATGTACATATACTTATTTTAAATTTCATAAACAAACTTCTTTACCAAATAAAGGATGGTCTATAGGTTCCCTATAAACTCGTACACACATACATATAGGCAGAAGTATTATGGTCCGAGGTCAAAGTGTCCGCATCAGCTATATAAAAATCAAGATCCCATGCAACACGCGTTTACTGGATGATGTTCAGTGATGTTATAAAACTGGACGCATATTAATTAACGTAGATATTTCATTAAACGTATTTTTTCTAAGAATTCTCTATACCTATATAGGTACCTATTTAACTTTTATGATCCTAATTACTCGATGAAGTTTCTTTTAACCCTACCGTTTCACACTTCCCAATGTTACGTCCTTCGTAAAGAGCTCATATATAAATACTTATTATAACATCTCCCAATCTTAGGTCACACAAAATAACGATATACCTATACTTATATTAAATTCCTTAAAAATCCGGGAAGACCTTGCGTGACTGACTTAAATGATGAATGAAAAAAAAAACTTTTACAGTACCTACTCATCTATACCCTCGCTATAAAATAAATTCAAAAAATAAAAAAAAAAATTATCTCAAACGACAAAAACAAGTGCAATCGAACAGATTTCCACATTTAGGTACCTACATACCTAGATATATACTGCCCAATAAAACAGGATCATCGCGTACCCTATACCAGATGATAGGATAGGTATTAGGTAAAGAAGAGTTACCATCAAACTGTTATGGTTGTTGTTTTTGTTGTTGTTTCACTTTAAGTGGGTAATAAAAGTTAGTATTTTCACACCACATCATGGAAGGATGGTTACATAGCAGCATCAGCGAGCAGCAGCAGTAACAGCTCCAAAAGACGACAAACAACAGATTCAATCTTCTTTTTTTTTTTAGGAATAAAAACCTATACCCAACCCATAGGTGCATCATGCAATGCGCAATATAACTTTTTAAGATTGCCTCGCTATGATATAGATATGGTATGGTGTAATATATGCTCTACCTACGGATCGAGCATCGCACCGAGGACACTTTGGGCCCCCAACTGTATATGAAACCATATAATATAGATTGTTCTGGTGAAGCCTGTGGATCTGATATACCTTTGATGGTGTCCACATTCAGAGTAAACTCTGTGTGGTTATAAATCCAGGTAACGATCGTAAAAAAAAAAATCGATCGAAATGAGTAGTTGGAACACAGGGCATCAACAAACATAAAAAAAAAATCCCGTGCGTCGTCGTTCGTCGTCATCGTTATTGTCTTCGAAGTTAAAGTCTCCCCTCGGGGACATAAAGCATTGTCACATAATCCCGCGGTATATCGCATCGGCCGGCATCATTTAGTAGAGAAAAAAAAGTCCACCTATAAAATTATGGTTTCCGAAGAAACGAAGACAATATTTTGAAGACGGAAAAAAAGGATCAAGAAAGGATTAAAACCAACAACAAAAAAATACCTACCTAATAATAAAAGTATAAAAACCCGCAAGGGACATTGTGAATGAATAAATCTTCAAAAAGCCATAATTCAAAATGTTGAGAGAGAACCTTATGAATTATATGATGAGATGATGGCTTAAAAAATATATACATATGTATGTAAGTCAAAAGATACAATATACCCAAACCAGGAAAGAAAAATTCGTCACACCATCAGCGCAGATGACCATCATCCCATCGTGTCTGGTCGTCATCGTCGCATGACATTCAACTGTCAAACAAATTTTGTGGTCGCATATATTTTGTTGTTGTTTTTTTTTTGTTTTTTTTTGTTTTTTACTTTTGGCGGCCCTATCCGCTTAATGTGGGTTTTATGAAAAACTACGTTCTTTACGGGGGAGATTTTTGTGGTTGTCATCTTTGTTTTTTTTTTTTTGGAGAGATTGTGATGTGTGTTGCAAAAGATCGCGACATTTTGACCGTGAAACGACAGGTAAGCAATTTAGCAATCACATTAGTGTTCTTCGAAGCGACAGAAAATAAAAACAAAAAATACCCATCACCTTGATATTACCTAAATCGATGGTTAAACCTTTGTTAATGAAAAATTTTAAGATGGCAACATTTTTTTTTGTCATGAATTCGATTTCTTTGATATCATACAATTTTCTAGTTCAGTTTTTAGAATTTTATATCCCGCCAAACTTTTTAATATCTTTCTAAAATTTTCACTCCGAAAAAATTTCGACAAAACTTAATGTTGGTGGAGAGTTTTATTTTTACTGTTTCTTTATTCTGTTTAGATGGCAACTTTCAATAAGGAGACTTGAATGGTATAGTTAATTTTATTCAAAATGCAATGTAAAAGTGGCCCCAAGCATTTCCTATAATAATTGCACAAAACTTGGAGTTGGGTTTTATGAGATTGTGGCGGGTGAAAAAAGAGACAAAACTTTTTTTTTGTTTAAATTGGTCGAAAACTATAATTTTTTTGGGACTATGTTGAAGCAAAAATTGTAGGTTATAAAATTTTACATAAATTAGATTGTTATACTTTTTTTTTAAAAGAGTAATAGATTTTGAGATTTTGTCATGACCAAGTGCTTATCACCCTATCCGTGTGAATTCGGCAGAAAATTGTAGGTCCCCTCTATTTCAGCCAATAACACGCACACAGGAATGTTGAGAGTTGTACCTAAGTTACTAGGTCCTGGTTCTACACGAGCTGTCGTTCCGACCAATTTATTTATTTTTTTAAAGAATAAGTTGGAGTAACTGTAACCAATAAAAAATAGAAAACAGCTCCAGTTTCTTACCAAAGCTATGGTGCGGAAATAATCGTTTGTGAAAGTTTTTCTCGAACTCTCTTGCTTGAAAAAAAAAAATGACTCAATTACCTATTGTTTGTGTAGAATTTTGTAGAATTATGTACAATTGTGTAGAAATTTAATAGTTTTTAAAATATTTTTACAAAAATTGAATATCAACTCTGACACCATCCAGCCCCCCCCCCCCCCCCCCCCCTTCCTTTTCCCTATCAAAAAAATTAAGCCTTTGGTTAAGGATATTCTCTTTTTAGGAAATGTTTAGAAAATAGGCATTGTCCTAAACATGGCCCAAAATAGTTGGACCAGAGCTTAGGAAGGTGTGTTACAAGACAAGGGTTAAAATAATTTTTTTTTTGTAAATATTTCAAAAATTATTAAAATTCTACACAAATTTTAGGTGTGGGTGGGGAGGTTGGTGGGTGAAAGAAATAAAATTAATTTGTTATGTGGAAATATTTTAAAAACTATTAAATTTCTACACAATTTTACACAAACAATAATTGCATAAATTTTTTCTTTCAAGCAAGAGAGTTCGAGAAAAATTTTCGACTTTTGTTAATTAAAAAAAAAAAAAATTCTACACAAAAAAGTTCTCCATCAAAATTTTAGATTTATCGAAATTTGGGTTTTTTGACTATCTATACTTAAAGTTGAGAGAACCTTTATAAGCTTTTATAAAAACTTATAATGATATTTGTTGACTTATAAAGTTTTAAAAGTTGTAAACAATTTGACCAATCCTTTGTGAAATATAGGTGTTGAAGTTCGTATAACTAAATTTACCATACAACATAACTTTTGTCATAATTTTTGTTTATAGTCAAAAATGTAAGCACTTCTAGACCTCATTTTCAGATGCATGTCAATTTCGCACTTAAGATTGATTTCTCCAATATCAATCAATTAACCCCATTATATAAAATGTAACAGGTATAGGTATAATGTTTGGAATTCTTTTACCTATCCTACCCATGCTCCCATTACATTGCTTCTATAACAGCTAGAAGTGTGTAGCTCTTCAAAACCTAGTTCCTATAACTATCCTTAGTAATATAATTTCCTATAGCTGACGACTTTGCTTCTCGCGATTTCGATCATCCTTAATAAAAAAAAAATGTTACTTAGGTACTTATAAATTGATTTTCGAACATGGCTCATAAAAATAAAACTACAAGCTTCCATTAGAGATACATATAGGTATAGAAAGGTTAGATATAAGTACATTATTTGAGTTAGGTTTAAAGTTTTAAATGTTTTGTCAACTATATCTTTCATTGCTGTGATGGAATAACGAACTTGTTTTTGTGTTGTGCTTTTGTCCTGAAACTCACAGTAGGTATGGTATAATGATCGTTTTTTGATCTTAAAACTCAACTCGATATGTTAGGTATATAGGTAGGTAAATGGTTGTAATAAAATCTACACGACAGAGCGAGTTGTATCTACATAAAATTTTTAGATGCCTAGGATATACAGTTTAATGATGACAACCAGTATTTAGACAAGAAATATACAAGAAAAAAACACCATTACAGATATAGGTATATCAAAGTTATCAACCGATGCCGCAGTCTTTTGGTACTTTTTATCATAGGTACCTAGATGTTTTTGCTAAAGTGGAGGCACGAAGACACGACAAATTAAACCTAACGTTAAAATAGTAGGTAGGAGATGACTGTGATGCCGGAGGAAAGATACACAGCACGATTATTTAACGATCAAAACCTCAACTCACTCTAAAATTGTATCTATCTTTCACCCCATTAGAGAGCTCAATGATGGAATCTGTGCGACGACGACGACGTATCTTCTCCATCAAAACAAACCAAAAAAAAAATACAACAACATTTAAACTAAACTGAAAAATCATAAAATTAATTCCAGTAGCCATCAGTGTTTTTTTTTAAGTTGTCGGGGCTGAGATTGTCGGTCATTGGCCATCAGTTTCAAGTCTTAAGTTTATAAGTTCCATATATGCGACTTTTAGTAGGTATAGCTAAAGGTACTTTTTAGTTGATGTCTTTTGCTTAGACTCACATATGAGGCTATGTGGGAATTGGAGCAATTAAATGAGCCTAAAGATGAGACAAAAACGAGGCTTTTTTTTTAATTGAGGGAGACTTTGGGCTCAATTAGTCAAACTGATGTCCATCATTTAATGTACATATAGTTAGGATGATATAAGTACCTACATACTTTTCATGATGGGACACATTTCTGATGCAATAACTCAACTAGCTTAAGGTTACTACTTACCTTACCTATCAATTTGCTTTAAATATACTTTTAACCTAATTGTAAACTTATATTTTTTTTTTTTTGAGAATTATTTTTTCCCACAGCTCTTTATAAGCTCTAAATTAAACAAGTGTATATAAAAAAAAATGTTAAAAAGGGCCGAAAGCACTTTAAAAGGCTTTTAAAAGCCATTCTATTGTGTCATGATGTCTGTGACGTTTTTTATTGGTTTGAAATTTTGACAAGAGTTTTTTTTTTTCGTTTTTTTGTTTAGTTTATTATTATTTTTTTTTTTCTTTTAGTTATGTTTGGTTTATAAAATTTGACATCTAAATGGTGCGTGTTAGATGAAGTTTTGTACGACTATATAGGTATATGGAGTTGACCTCGTATATCTTTTTTTGTTTTAAATATTTTTTTTTCATGGTTTTATTGTTCAGTTGCGCTTGACGCTTCGAAGGTCTCCATATATAGGTATATACCTTGTTGGTGCCTGATGACTGATGGTATACATTGTGCGTTTGGTGCTTGTATAGATATATATTTTGTTTATAAAATTTTGAATTCACTTTCACTTCACGAAAATAATAATAGTTTTATTATATATAGGATTTATTATATCGTAGGTCTAAGCATGATATAGAGTTAGAGCTATATAGACCATCAGCTTTATAAAATACTAACGTCTAATTGAGACGCTTGAGTGGGGGTTAAGTGAGGCATTTGATATAAAATAATTAAAATAAAAATAAAAATAAATAGATTGCACCAATTGCAAAAGCAATAGGTATCTAATTATTGTACATAAATAAATGCAATGAAATGCAAACCTTTTAAATAACAAGGTGTTGCTAATTTACAATTTTAACACAAAAATGTAAAACTTAAAAAAAAACGCAAAAAGTAGTTAGGTATGGTACCTATGTATGTATGTAACTACTATGTAGGTAGGTTAGGTATAGAGATTGGAAATATTAGGTATAGAGCAAGGAAGGAAACCAGTCATCGAGGCACTTCCGATTAGCAGGAAAGTTGCTGATGATGGTCACTTAATTACCTTAAGTGACCATAATAATCAGCAATAAAATGAAAAAATATAGACACCTATATTAATAGGTTCCTATTACTTTGGGGCAACTAGACCCAAGGGTATATACCTACCTACCTAGGAATATAATAAAACAAATAAATAAATAAAATAGGTAGTTGGCGGTGAAAAAATTTCGTAGGTTACCAAAAACATAAGAACACAGATGTGTTGAAATAGGCGCAAATTATAGTTAATGATGATATTTTTTGGCATCAATTATCAATTCTAAAAGTTTCATCAAATTCGATGAATTAATGGAATTCAGTTTTAATGAAATTTTTCCACACTCCCATACAAAACACACGACTGTACGACATGCGGCATTTGGGTATGTGTTTTAAAGGGTGCGTTGCATTAAAAAGCCCCACGGAAATAAAGCCCGCGGGTCCGATTTCCTAAGATAATTGGAAAGAACACCCGCGGGCTTTTTTTTCCTTTTTTGGGGTGGCAATAAGACCCACCACAAAAAAGCATTACATACCTAAAGTCCCGCGGATTTTATTGCTTATCTGAATTGACATTAAGACCCATATGCTTAAAGGGGGATTCGGAATTAAGACCCACGGGCTTTATTTCCATGGGGCTTATTTCACTGCATCATTTTGAAGTGATGTCGAGAAACACCTACTTCCTTTTGATTCTGAAAAATCAAATTTCAGAACTCAGAAATCTGAAGGAAATACAAAATTTTCAGAAAAATGTCCCAATACCTATTTGGATTCGTGCTTCCTCACTTTCGAGATATCATTTTTGCCTCAAAGGGGCACATCAAACTAGGTACCTATAGGTAAGCTTAACATTAAATATTTATCAAGACTCTTATAAATAGGCCCCTACGTACAAAGTCGTCAGTGTGAAATTTTTAACTTAACCTTGTTATCTGTGTAGGTAACATTGCAGTTATGTTTACTTCATTTTAAAACACAACTATTGGTAATTGATTGTCAAAAATAAAATTTGCCTATCATTCTAGGTAGGTAGTTACATTTGCTTTGTCTCTTGTTACCTACATAATATGTATGTAGGTATACCTACCTAACCTAGGTACCTACCTATCCATTATTCCAAAACTAAAAATCCTTGGTCCTGACCATAAGAAGATTGTGGAATGCGTTTTTTTTTAATTTCATATCTAATCAAAATTTACTTTTTATCAATACCTACGAATTTATTACCTTTCTAAACCAGCATACACCTACCATAAAAATTTATAAATACCTACCTAGGTAAGTAGGTACCTTCCTATCTAATCCAAAAAATGGTTAGTGGGTACCTAGGTATCGTACATAACCTAGGTTAAAAGAAAGGTAAACCTATTGGATTGGCTTATCTTTGCATTTCCCGTCGGTAAATTTTCAGAACTTTTAAATAATAAACTATAGGATTTTTTATGATTTTTTTTTCTTGTTGAATACCAACTAGTCCTAAGATAAATTATCTAGGTAGCAATATAGGTACTTACAATTTTATAAAAAAAGATCCAACTCGAAATAAAATGTAAACAGCGAAATCACTCAAAAACACGAATTGAAATAAAATCCAAATTTAAGTCTTTTGCGTCGGGATGTTCATATATTTATGTATGTTAGGTACACAATTTTCTTTTTGAAAGTTCTTATTTTTTTATAGGTAGGTATTTGTCTTAAAACACATTCAACTTGACTCTATCTAGCTTTTGGTTAAAATCATTCTCATTGTTCAAGCGCAGGCGTTAGATATATTTTTTGTACAAAATTGTATGTCACTTATCTTTCGATTCTTCAAAATACAGTTCAAATCACTTTACTTAAAAAAAAATTCACAATAAAGTTTTAAAATTCATAGAAAATAGTTTTTTTTTTTCAACACACGTTTGATAATGTTCAAAATATTTTTATATTTTCTTTTTTTTAAAAAACCAAACTCCCACTCAAAATAGATACAACATTCTGGGAAGACACAAGCAAAAAATATAATATATAATTTAAAACAAGTTGACAAATTAAATTTGTTTGGCGACAATTTCTATGTCTCCAACACAAAACAACACTGTGAAACGCACAAGACGACAAGTTCAACGCAACTGCCCACAAACGTCTTTCGTTTCGTCATCCTATCCTAAAACTCCTCAGGCGCATTAAAAAGTATATAGATAGATACACTCTTTGGCAACAGATACCGACAGAAATAAATACAAAAAAGAAAAAAAAAAAACAATAACAAAGAAAAACAACAACAACAAAAAGTTAAATCCCATAGTCAACCTAACAGAAATACACATGACAGTGACAAAAATTCTCCATCTCCACCCAACACATACACTCACACATTTAAATACAAATTTTATATCTGAGAAGAGAAAAAAATGTATCTATACATCTACCTATCCGTCCGTACACACATTTGAATTTATTTTTGTCACAATCAAAATGACTTTTTTTCTTTTGTGTCAATATAAAGAGAATAAAAGAAAAAAAAAGATACAAAAGTATCTACTATCTACTACTTTAGCTCACACTGTCGCACTCAATGAAATCATTCTATTTCATTCGAACTTATTGAATTTCTATATCTGCATCTCAGGAAAGGGACATTTTTTTGAGATTCTCTGGAGTTTTGTTTACTTTATTTGCCTACCTGTGCGCTAAAGAGAACATTTGTATCTATGTAGATTGTGAATGCATTCGCTTATGTCGATAAGGTAGACTAAATGTTACTTCACCAAGTTTCGCTCTTCTTTCCACTCTCTCCACTCTTAAGAGAGAATTTCAATTTGAAATCATTATTCAAATTGAAATTCAATCTCATTGTGAATGTATTTGTGTTTCTTTTTATTTTCTCAAAATTCACATATCCATAGATAACCACTCATACATTCATGATTCTATCTATAGCTGGGGTGTGTATGTGTGTAAATCTATGTGTTGTTTACTTCGTCGTTTTGTGGGACGACACTTTTCGATTTGTATAGCACCAGCATCATAGTCGCTTGCAATCATGGTTCCTCTATACACCATCAGAAAAGAGAGAGAGGACTTTTTTATTTGGTGACATGCGACTTGGTGACCAGTTGGGAATATTGTTTTTCATCTTAAAGATACAGATATATAGGATGTAGAGGGAGACGGTAATACGGATGTGTATATCTAACAGAAATGGAATTGTGTACCTCTAGGTATATACAAACACACTTTTATCGAAATATGTAGGTATATGGTTTGGGGAATATATTTTATTTCAACCAATTGGGACATTGGACGTGGTGACAAAATCACAAATTTTGTATTTTTGTCATTTTAGGAGGTATATATAATTTTCTCTTGCTAACTACGACTAAATACATAGATACATATAATGTATATACATTCCATGGAACCTTAAGTTTAAAAAAAAATGTCGCCCGCATACACTGATACAAATGGGTTTTCTTGTGAATGGAGACTAGAGAACGTAATCCAATGGGAAAGCAGAGTTTTTTTTTGAGGCGCATACGGCATAAGAAATCATTTGATAGATGGAAAATGTCACTGACGTTGGATTCCGAAATTTCAAAATGGAGCTGATTACCTACTTTTGGCACTTGTAAAATTTAATTTTTGTTTTAAATTTATAAACAGCAAAACTTGTTTTGCCGACGGCAAATCATGATTGATATTTTAGTTGGTAGAAGGTTTAGAAAAGTAGGTACAGTTCCAAGTGTTTGGGTCAACAAAATAATAATACAATAATAAGATAGAATCAATAGGTAGATACCTACCTATATGTAACTTGTGCAACAAAAATATTAAAATTTAATCTTTTCTGTATCTTCTGTAGCTTTCCATTAAAAGAGAAAAGAGCAACTTTTGTAAGTTTCGTCTCGGTCTGGTTTAAATCGAAAAATTTCAGTATCTATCGTTTCGGTAGATATCATCTTCGTCCCACCACGTTTGTGTGTTTTTGCGGAAAATACCTAGGTATAAGTAGTATAGGTAAGCTAGGTATCGAACTAAAATTTGAATTTTTACTTAAGAAGTTTCTAAATATTTAACAACCTACTTAGGTACCTAGGTGATTGTCCTTATATTGAAAAATTCATCTTTTAATTTTAAAATGAATTTTGTTTATTTTTAATTTTTGTTCACGAGATATACCTACCTATTTCACCTACCTTTGGTAGGTTTATCAGACTGCCTCATATTCTTGCAAACCTAGGTACCTATCTAACTACAAAAAGTAACACTCTTTGGGACAAATTTTAGCTATAATAGGTAGATAGATATAGGTATGAGCTATCAGAAAAATAAATAGGTAGGTAGAAAGGTATTTAAAAACCTTTTCGACCTACTTTACCTAAAAAATCGGAATTATGGTGCCAATATACCTACCTACAAAACTAAACTTGTCCACTTACTTTTGGTTAAAAAAAATAGGTAGGTAGATAGTGGAAAATTTGTAGGTACATAGGTACCAATAATTTTTATTTTTGCGTTAAGAATTAGAAACAAATTTATAGCTATACCTATGTACATATACTTTTAACAAAGTCAAATAGGTATAAAAATAATTAGAATTCGCCAAAAAGTGTTCATCAAACTAAGGGAAGTGGCAACCCTGTATTTAAAATCAATACCTACCTACCTACAGATGTTTAACCACAGAACAAACTCTAATATTCGTTTTAAAGTTAAGGAAAACAGTTAAGTAGGTAAGGTACCTAGGTATTTTAAGTTAATGTCATTTTCCATGAAATTTACTTTATTCGAAAGAGAGAGAGCACAGCTGGCTCGGACGTAGTCTAATCTGAAGGTCCAATTTTCGATGACTTTTTCCAACATTTGTGGCCGTATATCGGCAATAACGGGGCGAATGTTGTCCTCCAAGTGGTCAATCGTGTCGGGCTTATCGACGTAGACTAGCGACTTCACATATCCCACAGAAAATAGTGAAGCGGCTTTAAATCGCACGATCTTAGAGGCCACTTCACGGGTCCATAACGTGAAACTATGCGGTTACCAAACGTTTCCTTCAATAAATCAATTGTGGCACGAGCTGTGTGACATGTTGCGCGGTCTTGTTGAAACCACAGCTCCTGCGCATCATGGTTGTTCAATTGATGAACGAAAAAGTCAGTAACCATGGCTCTATAGCGGTCACCATTGACTGTAACGTTCTGGCCAGCATCGTTTTTAAAGAAGTACGGACCAATTATTCCACCAACCCATTAAGCACACCAAACAGTAAGTTTTTGTGGATGTAACGGTGTCTCAACATACACTCGAGGATTATCATCACTTCAAATATGGCAGTTTTGTTTATTGACATATCCATTCAACCAATACTGACCTTCATAACTAAATAAAACTCGCTCATGAAAATTGAGATCAACGACAACCTTTTTTTGGGCCCATTCACCGAATCTATGCTTTGATAGGTAATCCTGTGGCTTCAATTCTTGACATGCCAAACCAAACTAAAAAATAATTCACTTGACAGCTGACAAAATGGCCGCCATTTAAAACAGTGTTGCCAACTAAAGTTCTATACCTATCTATACCTCTAAAAAAACACCGGTAAGGTATATATTAATGTACCTATTTTATTAATTGCATAATTTGAATTGATTTGAATTGTAGGTAGGTACCTACAACAGTTTTCATTTTTATAGGTAGGTACTTTACCAAATTTTGTATGGGTAGATGTAGTTAACCTATTTTTTCGCTCACTCTCTTTTTACCGATTGATTGTAAATATATGTCATTGTAGTATTGCTTTTGCTTCATCAACTTTCTGAAACTTTCACTTGTATAAAAACCATTGAATAGTTAGCATAAATAATTAGAAGTAGCAGCAGAAAAATCACAGCATTTAAACATATTATGTAGAATTGTAGATACCTACCTATATTCGAACATCACAATTTTTACGTACCTAACTACATTTATACATATCCAAGCCCGGCAGAACAGCTTCAACCCGAGTGGGTAGTTAGTGTAAGATGTAAAAGCTTAAATTCACTAATAAAAAAAAAATTAAATACTTAAAATGAAGAAATGTTATAATTTTTTCACTTTAAGTTTTTTATTTATTCTTTTGATGAAACTCTAGTTTTTTAATGCGAAAACCGCACTTCTTTTGAAGTGTTTTGAAATAAATTTATTTAATAATTCATCCAAATTTAGATTTTCTGTGTGTGGTCGATCCTGCAGCGTTGTTGACCTAAAGTAAGATTTAAACGACGAAGAACGGAGAAAATTCTTTCATTTGAGCAAGATGATCATGGAATTGTGATTAGCAACCAGGTGAACCGTAGGTACAAACCGGGGAATAATTCATCGACTCCAGGCGTATTTTTGCAAAAAATAATTGGTCAAATATTTCAAAAAATGTTTTTCTGTACAAATCTTTCGGTTTTTTTAATTTATAATTTTTTGAGGTTTTTGGTGCTTTTCGTTGACGGCGAAAATTTGGGGTTCTTCAATTTCAAGATCAATAACCACTGTTGTGGAATTTTTCCTAATTGCCTCAAATTTCGAATCACGGGAAGCACCCAGCACATCAATAACAGCTTCTATACTTTTTGAAGCGATTCCACAACACTGAGATCTGACTTTTGCAAAACTTTGTTTAAGATTTCAATTCGGTCGAAAACCTCAATCATAATAATGTCAGATAGAAAATGCATTTAGAAGACTCCATGTATTCATAAAAACCTGATGCTTTAGTGGGGAAAAACCGTCCTGTGTAGTGTGTTGCCGTCGGTGTTTTTTTTTTGTATTTATTTTTTTTTTTTCACTAGATAATGAGAATGAAATATTCTATAAGCTTTTCTGAAAAGTACTGAAATTTCGATTGGGTAATTTACCTGCCGGGCCTCTAAATATCACTTTTAACATCCATCAAATTTTATATTATTAAAACAATTAATTTCACACACATTTTAAAATACATATTCACAAAAATACACAAAATACAATCCACATATTGAACTTAATCAAAAACAACGGCAATAATTAGGTATTCTCAATTTTCCAATTTTCGATCCGTAGTCGTGAATGTTGCTTGCGCTAACTTGACATTCATGCCTCTTGCCTATTTTTAAGAATTGATTTTTATAACATTGTCATTCCTTTTCTCATGTACCTACCTATTAGGTATGTAGGTATAAAGTTTTCAAAAACCTATATTTCAAAATGATGTAAATATACATAGGTATAGCTCTTAAGTATACAAAATCAATCGTTTTTATATAGGTAAGGTATATAGATAAGCACTGTTTTACTATTTAACCTGTCATAGGTAGGTATCATATACGTCATTCGATATAGAATGGAGATTTTACTTTATTTACCATTCCTAGTTTTATAATTCAATACGAAGAAATAGTTGGACTTAAAAACAACATAATTTTATATTTTAATGCCAAATATTGTTCTGCATTGTCGCCTAAATTGGAACACTCCCGGTAGTCGAACACTTTTTGAAGAAAAAAAAAAAAAGTTTAAACTGTGTAATTTCTAAGATTTTTAACTTTTGTAAATGCGAAATTCCAAATGCGTTATCACCCTTAACCTTGAGAAATTTTCAACTAGTACAATTAATGTCAACATTTATAAAAATGGCGTTTTGTGTTGAGACTTCAGAGAGTGCGATCGTTTACGGGTTTTGTAGAAAAAAAAAAACTGTTGCTAGTGTTGTGAGAAACTGTGTGAAAATTGAGGTAAATACTTATCCTTAAAAGTTTTTTCTTTATTTTAAATCTATTATTAGGTACTCAATAAAATAAAAGTTTTATCTAAAAAGTTAATAATTGTTTAATATTTTTACCGGTCGAACATAGGAAAATACATTTTTACAAGTTTCCTATTCGAACGCTTGTGTTCGAATATAGGCAACCTCGTAAAAATAGAATAGAATAAAAATAGAAATTAAATAATTTGTAGGTTTTCCTTACAATAAAGATAACAAAATCTTTAGGGCCAGTATTCGAACATACTTTTCTCTGGTGTTTGGTTCGGATCAAGGAAACTACGTATTTTTGGTTTCCTTTGTCCGAACAGTTATTAATATCTAATTGTTTCTTGCCTTAAATTTGAAAACTATAACTTCTTTCAGACACAATGAAACGAAAATATCAAATAGATTTTCGTGAGTTACATTTGAGCTTTTGAGCAGCAAGTAGGGAGTTAACTACACTTCATGATAGGATTAATGGAAAAGTTTCAGATGTGCTTCAACAGTCCCTACAGAAGATGAAGAATGCAAGGTCGAAGATTAGCTCATAAATGCGGCTTTCCCCACAAAATAAATGAGCTTCTGGATGTATTTAGTAGGTATGTAGTTAAAAAAAATAGTCAGGGACGAAAAAAGAATAACACCATTCAAAAATGACAGACCTGGCAAAAAATTGTACAACAATTTTTTTAATCGACATAAAGAGCTAAGCTTAAGGACGTCTGAACCGTTATGTAAGGCCAGGGCAACTAGGTATAACGGAAGAAAATATACGAAAATGGTTCTGTGATTTGGACATCAAAAGCTTGCCGTGAAGAAAAATAATAAAAACCAAGAAAAACACAAACAAACCGCGAAAACAATCTTGTATAGAGTTTGCGAATACGAGCTCGACACAGACCCTGAAGAATATGACCTACAAAATATGGGCTGTGATAGATACTCGTAATAAGTGGCACCATTTAGCTTGCACCAACCTATTTGTACAATGACATTTAAATTTAACGAGGCTCAAAATTAAGATTTTATGTGCCTTTTTAATCTTAAACTTAACCTATACGAGCCTCAGAAATTTTATAAATTTTAATATTCATTTTTTTTATGAGCTTGAATATTTTTTTGATTTTTGGAAAAACATGCAAAAGCCACTTACGAGGTTCTGCACTTTAATCGTTTATAATGTATCTACCAATATGTAAAAGATGAAACCTACACCAAAACGAAAATATATTTATTCAAAATTTAGACAATTATTTTTCCAATTCACCGGTTTTCATTTAATTTCCTCAAAAAGTTACGCCGAGCCACCAAAAATCGTTTCCTTCCAATATTTTATTCCTTCCGATTCAAATATTTTAATGAGAAGCGGGGAAAAAAAACACTTTTCATCTAAAACTCAGCCCAATTAATTCCCATTTGGGGAATTCTTATAGTATACCTACCTATTTTCATGACAATTAAAATGGGATGATATCTAAGGACAACAACAATCTAAGGGCCCGCCAACGACGACAAACGGGAACGACGACAAACGGGAACGACGACGTTGACGGCTCGACGCCGCCGCCACGCTGATGCTACCTCTCCGCACCACGCCGGAAGGGTTATAAAATTTAAAATTATGAAAAATCAATAAAAGGACATTATAAACAGCCAAAGACAACCATCATCCGGAGGTAGGTTATATTATAAGAAATAATGAACACCACCGAGAACGATCAACAAACGATGGGATGGGTTTTAATAAAATGATAACAAAACAAAGATGGAGTTCAAGGGTGATTGCCAAATGGTTAGCTATATAGAGTTAGGGATGAACCTCTATGTGTACACAGATATAGATATATCTAATATGGGTTCTATAATATTTTTTATATTATCCTTATACCCTTTACCTAGCATTATGTCCTCTGAGGTGGAAGTGATTTCTATATTCAGATTTTTTTTTTTTTTTATTATTAAATCCAGAGATTCCTTGACGCAAAATGGCAGCCAACTCAGAGAGGATATACCTACGTTATTAAGATATTGTATAAACCCTTTTTTTTTTGTCGTTGTCGTTGTCGGCATCATCGTCACATCATAACATCAGAGCATCATCATCCATAAGCGTCGTGTTGTCGTCGTCCTTGTTTATACGGATCACCCACCACATTTGCATAATTATAAATATAATGAAAATAATAACATAGAATCCTGGTTATAGGTATATATATATGGCGAGGCATCTCTTCCAGCTTCCGTTTGTTCCGCAATGTCATGATGATGGGATTCATTATGACAGGACGAGGTATACGTCGACATGAATTGAATAAGATTGCCTGTCTCTTGATGTGTCCTTTGTTTGGTTTTGTAAGTTGGTTGGTGTAAAGGTATATATATACATATATGTATCTTATGTACAAGTTGGTGATATGAATAGGGTACAACTTTCTGTATACAGATATACCTACCTACACCCAATTCACCGCCAAACAAAAGAGTTCAAGGAGCAAAAAATCACGATTGAAAGGAAGAATTTATACAGAGATTGAGATACATATTTTTATATGTGTATACTTATATTATATGTCCTTATAGGTTATATACCTATATAGAGAACTTTTGTAGATTCCAAGAAGAGTTCGCGCTCCTGGGCAACCCCGGAGTCTCTATATTGTTATCCTTTATAGTTTTAATGGGTGCCCCTTTTGCTTTTGAATTCATCATCATCATCATCATTATCATCATAGGAAGCGAGAGTAAAGTTGTGAATAAAGTTGATACACGTCTGGATGGATGGTGGTGGACTTATGCGAGAAAAGGGTTGCGCTGACGGTTGCTGTTGCATGGACGAGGAAAACAAAAAAACACATACCTACCTACATATGTATATTTTTAGGTAACATGGCAATCATCCCCGAGAGCTTATAAAGTCGATAGTTCTTATACTTCATGGCAGAATAACAACTATAGAATATATATGTATACCTACCTATATACGAGTCATTATTATGTCGTATAGTTGGATTTTTCATCCTTATAGTTCTGTTGCTATATAATGCTGTATGCTTGGTAGGAATTTCGTCTCGTGTTCTATGGACTATGGTAATGGTAAGTACTACCTATAAATTAACTTTATGCGTTTTTTAGTTTATAATTAAAATAATTTTATTTACACTTAAAATACTAATACAAAGAAAATATATTTTTTAGATGTGCGACTGAGCAGCTTCACGTTCTGATTCAGACTACCCTCCGTCGTTGTTTTTCTTCGCTGTTCTGCATCGTCCTTTTGTTAGGGGTTGGTTAATTTAACTCGTCCTTCCTGGAATTGTCGAACCTAATGTGCCGGATGTTGTTTTTCAGTTTTATTATTATAAAACTGTTTTTCGGTTTTACGATCGGTTTTATGATCGATCTCAAAATAGAATTTCCTAGAATTGAAATCTTTACACATGTGCGGCTTGAGTGAATGGTGATAGTAACTCAGTGAGGGTACTATAGTGTTAACTCCCCCCATTTTTCAGTAGGTTACCTCCGGTACCTCTTCTCCACGTACTCGAGCATTGATGCGTCCCACCATCAGGTCGACCATTTCTTCTTGAGTCCTTTGTGGGCGCATTGTAATTTGTATTCTGTTTTGTCTTTTTCGGAAATATAAAATTATTATGATTATGATTATTAATGATGCAAGTCCTGTTGTTGATAAAATAGGGCTTTTTGTTATTTCCATCTGTATAGAGTTTAACAAGTTTATGTTTTCTATTCTTAGATCTTCTTCCATAGTTTCAAAGAATTTTTCAATTTCGTAATTGTTGATCGTATTTGTTTTAAGATAATTCTGTATTATTTTTGAAGGGTTTTCGTAGATTGTGCCATCAATTGTTGTCGAGTTTTCGAAATTTACTACGTATATACCATTTAATGTTTGGTTATCAACTATATGATGTCCTGTTAGGAGTATACTGCCATCCTTGATGATTTCTAGTTTTAAATTTCTTTCTTTAATTTTATTACATTTTGTCTTTTGATTATTAAGTAATTCCGACAAACAAGTTTGTTTAATATTAGTTTTACAAAATGTGTTTCTTATTTCTTTCTTACATTTTTCGACATTAACGAATTTGGTGTTACATTTTAATATTTCTTTATTGATGATCAATTTACCATCGGGTTGGCTTATGGCCCTTGTTTCATAAAGTTTACATTGTTCCTTTATAATTGGATATTTTATATAAATTACAATAACATTGTTTTTTTGTACTATTTTAAATGTGGATGAATCTATTAGATCATTTATGGAAAAGTTTTTTATTCTTTCGTTTGCAGTTATTTCTTTAATATCTTTCAAATTTAATATAGTAGGGTTCAATATATTAGCTTTCGCAAGCGTTACTGTGTTTACTAAATTTTGTAATTCAAATATAACGAGTTTACTTTTTTCTGTTATTAGTTCATCTTTCACAGAATTCGACATTGTATTTAAAATACTAATAATTTTTGAATTTGTTACAAATTGTTTATTATTATTTTTAACTAAATCGTTTAATTTATTTTCTATGACTATTGTGTCATCGTGATCGGGAATTCCTGCTATCCATTTAAGAGCGGTTCCTATTATATTTATAGCTCGTTTAGAGCGGTGTATTGTTAATTGATCTAACAAAGTTTCCATTATTTTAATTGTGCCCATATGTTTTTCACTCGGTGTTGAGTTAAGGTAAGTAGTGATGTCTATGTTTTTTTTTATAATATCAATAAATGTTTGTATTTCCGTTAAGTTGACTACGTGAAATATGTTTGACGTTTCTTGGTATATGTAAGCATCGTCTATTTCTAATAGTATATACTCTTCTCTTGTATAATCTATAAATTCGGTTCCTGCTACTATTGTTACGAAAAATAACATTACTTTGAAGTCCATTGTCTATAAGTATTAAAATTTAAGGTTATCTTTGTGGACTATTTTACCATTTTTTAGTTTAACTTTGTTCCCTAAATCTTCGGATACCTTCCGAGGTTTATATTTGGGTTGTAATTTGCCCCAGTGGGCACCTGTAGTCTTTTGATACACTGTATCATTAGGTTTGACTTCTTTAGATTTTCGTTTCTTATTATGGACTTCAAGCATTTTGTCTTGGGCCATCGCTAGTTTTAACGGAACATCGGAATGATTAATTTTATTAAACAGAACTTCTGCGGGTTTCTTCTCGGTAGAGGAATGAATAGTTTTGTTATATTCTTTAGCTGCTCTGATGAATATTTCGGTTGGATCTAACAATTTATATTCTTCTTTAACGCATCTTGCTATCTCTTGAAGGGTACTATGAGCTCGTTCCACTTGACCATTGGTCGTACTGTGGTTAGCTGGAGTATAATATACAGAGATATTTGACCTTTGCATTAAACTTACGAAAGGAGCAGAGGTAAATGTGGGATCTTGGTCGCACACTAAGTTTTTGCAATCAGGAAATGCCTGCAGTAGTTCGAAAACTTTATTTTGCATTTCTTGACGATTATCTATAATTTTTAAAATTAAGAATTTAGAATATGCATCGATGCATGTGAGAATTTTTAGTTTTTCAGCAAACATTACATCAATGTGTACGCTCTCCCCCTCTTTTACAGGAATTGGTGCCTCACCAATTTGTTGTTTATTAGGGTGCCTGTCGTATTTATTTACGTTGCATATCTCGCAGTTCCTCGCAAATTGTTGGAATTCGTCTGACATTCCAGGCCAATAATATTTATCAATAACTTGTTTAAGGTTTTCTCTGAAGTTTCTGTGTGCACGGGTATGCGTTTGTGCCACTATTGTGACCTGGTCATCTCTATTAGAAATATCGTTGGCAAAATATTTTGCCTGTATGAATTTATTTGTGAAATGTACTTTTAAAATGTTTTTAATATCATAGATTGTTTCGGGTGTAGCAAACAAAGCTACTAAATTTTCTTTTATAAATTCCTTGAATAAAGGTATCAGGTCGGAAGGTTCATTATATGTAATAATATGTCTATCTTTCCCGGGGAAAGGTTTAGTATGTTCGTGAATAGTTTCTATTCCTTTCTCTATTATTATCTGTAGGTTGAATTGGTTGAGAGGTCTATCAATCAATTCAATTTGATGCTCATCACTACTTTCGGCTGAGTGTTGAGTGGATTCAGAAGAACTGTCCGAAATCTGGTTTAAATTTTGTCTGGATAGGGCGTCAGCCACTACGTTTGTAGATCCAGGTTTATAGACCATTTTCGGTGCATGTTCTTCAATGAGAGCGTGCCAGCGTTTCATCTTAGCATTAGGGTTTCTAGGTGAAACTGCAAATGTCAAAGGCTGGTGATCCGTATGGATCTCTAAATTAGTAACTCCATACAAATAATTACGTAAGTTTTTTAAAGCGAAAACTATGGCGTAGAGTTCTTTCTCGTTTGCCGCATAGCTTCTCTCAGATTTGCCTAGTGTTTTGGATACAAAAGTTATAGGTTTTCCATCTTGCGATAAGACTGCTCCGATTGCGTCGTCTGAAGCATCGGTAGTGAGGACAAATTTTTTTGAAAAGTCGGGCTGTGTAAGTTCGGTCTCAGCTATTAGATGGTCTTTAAGTGTATTAAATGCTTGCACAGCATCTGCATCTAGCTTTATGTTCGTCTTCTTTGCCATGTGGGTAGACACTTGCCCACTATCACTTTGAAGGTACTTGGTCAATGGTTTAGCTATGCTTGCATAGTTCTTTATAAACTTACGGTAGTAACCAATCATACCCAGAAAACTTCTGAGTTGACGTAGAGTCGTTGGCTCAGGGTATTCTTTGATTGTTGCTACCTTGTTCGGGTTGGTTTTTATAACATTATGCCCGACGACATAACCCAAGAAGTCTACCTTTTCTTGGTATAGCATTGACTTCTCAATCGAAATTTTCATGTTAGCATTTTTAAGAACATGGATTATGGTATTCAAATGTTCTGTATGCTCTCTGATACTGTGTGAATACACAATGATATCGTCTATATAGACATGACATATTTTGCCAATAAATGGTCTTAAAATATTATCCATTGCTCTTTGAAAGATTGATGGAGCATTTTTCAAACCAAAAGGCAATCGCACGTATTCGTACTTCCCATTGTTGACAGAAAAACTAGTTTTTTCTATGTCGGATTCCTTCATCTTTATCTGATGGAACCCGGATTCCAAATCCAAAGTGGAAAAATATTTAGCTTTTCCGAGATTGGATAAAATAACATTGGTATCAGGTATTGGATACTTGTCTGAAATTGTATTTTCATTTAATTTCTTGTAATCGATGACTAACCTGTTTTTAGGCGAGCCATCTTCATTTGTACCTTTTTTTGGTACAACCCATACAGGACTATTGTATGGAGATTTGGAAGGTCTAATTATGCCTTCCTTAAGTAGTTTTCGTACTTCACTGTTAACAAAACTATTTGCGGAAAAAGGGTACGGATATTGTTTACTCCAGATTGGTTTATCGTTATTGGTGCGAATTTCCGCCAAAACGTCTGTTCTGAATGGTAAAGTAGTGTCAATGTTACTATGAATATTTTGTATATTCTTCATCATTGATTCAACAAGATAATCCGTATTGTTTTCCTGAATATTATTAATTTTGTCAGAAACGTCAAAGTAAATTCTCTCCTTCTTTTCGCCGTAGCTAAGGGTACCTGTTTCAAAGTTTATTTCTGCGTTCACTTTTTTCAATAAATTAGCTCCGATCAGAGCTTCATATTCTAAATTTTTTAAAATATAGAATCTTGTTTTGGTCCCCAAAATTAGAGCTTCATGACAAGAATCAATGTAAATCTCACCATTGACTGTACATGCTCTTTTTCGTATGGGTAGAATTATCTCATCGCTAAGAATACCAGGTTTACAGTAGTTGCTGCTGGCTCCGGTATCGATAAGTATTCTTATATTTTTATTGTTTATTCGTCGGCGTAAGTGAGGCAGCCCTACTTTTCGCCTAAAAAAATCACCATCTTCGTTTAAGTTGTTGATTCTCTCGTATTTTTGTGGAGGGGGTTGAATAGAATTTTGGGCACTCGGTTCTCGATCTCGTTTAAAGATTGGACGCGTATTATTGTTGTATGTGTTATACTGGGGTTTTTGCCAGCGTGGCGTATTTGTGTAATTATAGTTATTTCCTTGTCTAAATGGGTTTTGTGCATTCGATTGCACAAGTATTTGATTATAGCGATTTGTGTCTTCTATATTAATAGGTCTGTTAGCTGAACTACCGAGAACCATTGGTTCGAAGAGTTGTGGCAGTTGTCTATAATTGTTATGCCTAGGGGATGCAAAATTAGTATTATTTGGTTGTCTGGGAAGCCTCAGTGTATTTTGGTTATGACTTTTACTCTCACTTTTGTGTTGTGCAAATTGTATGGCAAAGTTTGTCCTAATGTTATTACTTTCGAGTTCTTGTGCCTTAGCGAGTGCGTTAGGCAAGTCCGGAGGATTCAGAGAGAACAAAATCTGTGGTAGTTGACCGTTGAGGCCTGTTATAAAAATTCTTAAAGCATTCCGTCTATTAATATTGTTTAATTCTCTTGTAACTGGTGAGTCTGAACCATGAGTCATTATCGTTTTATTAGTCAATAAAGTTAACTTGCGGTTTATAGCGTTATAAAAATCTAATAAGGTAGTAGACCCTTGCCTAAGAACGCTAAGTTCCTGTTCAATAACATGTATCGGTCTTTTGTCTGCGTATGCGAAATCTAGTCTAGAAATAATTGCTTCAAAGTGCAATACTGTACCGTGATTTGTAAGTACATCGTTTGCATGTTTGGTGATTTTGTTTCTAAGTATGGTAAGTGCAGCGAAATATTTTGAACTGCCTATTGTATAAAGTATCATTGAATTTTGAGCAGCTTCTCGCCAGCTTACGTATGATGTTTGTTCACCGTTGAATTCGGGTAAACTTTTTATTACATCAAGTGTTTCATTACAAATAATGGAAGGATCTATAGTCTGGGCTTTGTACTCATTTACTTCGAAACCTACCGTTAAATTGGATATCAGGGATTCCAAACTTTGAATCTTTTCATTATATTGTCTTTCTCTTTCTTGAAGACTATTTTCAATGCGTCTACTTTGTTCTGTAAGAGCTTTAGAAATTGCTTCTTCCATTGAACTAGTAGTTGCGAAAGCCATATTTATTTTAATTTGTTCTAAATTGTCAAGTTCTGATGATAAATCTAAAGTTCCTACGCTATTTAATTTCTTTAAATTATTTCTACGTTTTTTCCACATATATAATTATTTTAAATATTTTGTTACATTCACTTCTTAATGTTAATTCTTACTAAAAATAATTTTCTCCTCGTTGCGTCAGGATACTCAGGATACAGGATTAGGGTTCAAAGCTTTTTGTTAAGAATACTTTCGATCTTAGACAACTTTCTGCTTTTACTTCAGGTTGTTGCAGCTTTCTCTTGTCTGTGCAAGATACTTTGGCTGGTAAATTCGGCGTAGGATTTCACACACTGATTTTACTTTTTATTTTTAAATCTTATGTAGCGCGTGAAGGATCCCGGTTGAGCCCCCAATTAACTTTATGCGTTTTTTAGTTTATAATTAAAATAATTTTATTTACACTTAAAATACTAATACAAAGAAAATATATTTTTTAGATGTGCGACTGAGCAGCTTCACGTTCTGATTCAGACTACCCTCCGTCGTTGTTTTTCTTCGCTGTTCTGCATCGTCCTTTTGTTAGGGGTTGGTTAATTTAACTCGTCCTTCCTGGAATTGTCGAACCTAATGTGCCGGATGTTGTTTTTCAGTTTTATTATTATAAAACTGTTTTTCGGTTTTACGATCGGTTTTATGATCGATCTCAAAATAGAATTTCCTAGAATTGAAATCTTTACACATGTGCGGCTTGAGTGAATGGTGATAGTAACTCAGTGAGGGTACTATAGTGTTAACTTATATATTTCAGTTATCCTTCGATGAATATACATACATACATATATTTGTAGTTATACATAGGGGCGGTGACCATTATGAAGTTTTGCCATCGGGTAGATTAGAATCCTTTTTCTGAGTCACCACAATCGAAGTTTTGTTTGTGTTTGTGTTTGTGCATAATGTTCTTATGCAATAACTATAGGTTTGGGTATAGGTAGTTGAAATAGAAATATGGCCGAAGGAAAGGATATAACGAACTGCATTCTGAATTCATATTAAAAACTAGGTGTAGGTAGTTAAACCTACTGAACAACCGATTCAAGCTAGATATGGTGATATTGCTTAAGGTCTAGATCAGTGTTTCCCAACCTATTTTTTAGCTATGTCCCACCAGAACCTTTCAAAAATCCCTATGTCCCTATAACATTGGGGTTGTTGAAGATGTGTTGTGTGTAAACTCTGACAAACTGAAATTAAGTCTCTATTTTCTTCTTTCCAATCACTGTTACGTGTTCCAGGCGGAACTTTTGGCGATAAAAGAAGTCCTGTCTTGGCCACTATAAAGTGTCCCTCTACAAGACACTTACTATCCCGGTCCTTATATATGGCGCAGAGGCATGGACCTTGTCAAAACTGGATGAGAATGCTTTAAGATTTTTCGAGAGGAAAATTCTCCGGGTGATTTTTGGTCCCGTCTGCATAGATGGTGAGTGGAGGAGAAGATACAATTACGAACTGTACGGGCTGTACAGCGAGACTGACGTGGTCAAACGAGTCAAGGTCCAACGACTTAGATGGCTGGATCCATGTAGAGCGAATGGACCCCAACGCTCCGACCCATTAAGCCTTCGAATCCAATGCCGAGGAACGGCGTCGGCGCAGTAGAGGAAGACCGTGACTTAGGTGGTGCACGCTGGTGGAAGAGGACCTCAACCAACTTGGCGTGCGAAACTGGAGACAGCTAGCTAGTGACCGAGCTTGTTGGAGAGGCATGTTGATTGAGGCCCTTGTCCATCCCGGACTGTAGCGCTACCTTAAGTAAGTAAGTAAGTCTTGGCCGCTATCAAATCTCTTGCCTCTGTGTCTACAAATTCAAAAATAGCCCTTAACTGTCGATCATCTTTTATAGAGATGGCACAGCAGTTCAACATTATTCTTTGCTGGGTGCCGGGTCATAGAGACATTCCGGGTAACTATAAAGCAGAAGAACTCGCTAAAAGTGGAACCATATTACCTATATCCGCAAATCGGACAAATATTGGTATACCAATTGCTACATTTAAACTTATGCTAAGGCAAGATGTAACAGAGAAAACAAACCTTAGGTGGAACAACATCGTCACATGTCAGACCACAAAACAGATCTGGGCCTATGACGGATCTGAAGCGCTCTAAGTATTTAATATCTCTAAGCCGACTTCTAATTAGCTTCGTTGTTGGTGTCATTACAGGGCACTGTCTAATAGGCAAGACGCAACGGGACTTGGAGTATTTTCTAAGGATTTCTGCAGAAGCTGTATATGGACGAAGAAGAGGAAGAATCGATTTCTTATCTTCTCTGTACGTGTCCTCTGGGAGAATTCTACTAAAATGATCCTAGTGATCTGGCAAATCATGACATAAGTAGTCTCGCGCGCTTCGTACCTAAGAAGCTCTAATTGGTTCAACGAGTAGGAAGAAAGTTTCCTAGATTCGTGTGGTATCACATCAATGGTCTAGGTGTGTCAAGCGTCTCTGCTGACAGCCACGTAAACCTAACCTATAACATTAGGAAAAATGAGATCTCAGAGACCTCAGCAATCCCAGTAACATGAACATGATTGCTCAATAAATTTTCTTAGTTTTACTGTCAAAACTCGGAGAAAAAAAAATTCCTAAGATATGATTTTTCTGAACGCGCCCCTATTATATGAAAATAGATACCTAAAAATTTTTGAATTGCTGATATAAGTATAAGAAATCTATAGAGAAAAGTTAAACGCAGTAAGTTTTTTTTTTCAAATTATTGTAGAACTGAACTTGAAGTAAAAAATAATTTAATAATTATGTATAATAGGTACCTAGCTATTTTTTTAAATTTAGTGAGATCCTTACGCTAGATGTTTCCTGATGCAAATAGATTTTTATCAGGATAAAATTTATAAAACCTCTGCCTCATCCCCCTTTTTTTTGAATCCAGACAATTTCTTTTTTTATCAGTGCAAGAGCATGCGGTAAAGCTAATCATCTTCCACAATACCCACTATCGTAGCTGTGGGGAAGAGAATGAAAAGGAAAAAATCATTAATTTCCTCTGCAAATGCCCTGCTCTGGCTAGAATGAGAGTGCAAGGTAATTTAGTAAGGCCTTCTTTAACGGCCTTGATCTCCTTCCTCAAAGCGATGCATTGGCTCTAGGATGAATCTCTTTATAGCTACGTACCGCATCTAGAATCCAAACCCGCTGATTTTACTCTAAGGCTGAGGTCTGGTTTCATGGGCAGATAAAACAATTCTCTTTAGATCTTACGTCGTCCTAAGAGAACTCTTTTAAGACCTTATGTCATGCTGAGAGAGCAGACTTAAGTCCTTTAAATGGCCACATGGACAATCCTCCTAAGCGATCTAATCGTCTGCTTCTCTGAACCATCCAACAAATTTCCTAGTTTGGCACATTGTTGTAGAACTTAGAGCGTTAATGTTGATCCACAAAGGAAACATCCACTCCGAAGAGTTCCTAATCAAAGCTGGTGTACACCCAGGGAAGCGTCTTGAGTCCTATGTTCTTTATTGCAGTCCTTGACTTTCTGCTTGAGGGTAAAGTGCCGGACCCCAAAGTAAATCAGTTATTCTCTGCTGATGATGGAGCCATCATAAGTGATGATCCTACATCCTTACAACGAGCACTTGATGGGCAGGCAGATGTTTTGATGGGAATGGGTACCGCATTACCACGAAAAAGACAGAATACCTATAATGCTGCTCATTTTCTGATCCACAATGCCTATTCCTGACATTTATTTATATTGGAACAGTTATCCACAAGTGTGAAAGTTTAAATACCTTCGATCTATAATCAATAGTGATTTTGTAACGCATCGCGTAAGTGTAGTATGAAGTTGCGAGCAAAATCTGCCATTTTCTGTGATCGAAAAATGCCCTCAATTGTTCGTCCAACGCTTACATACTGTTCACAATGTTGGACAATGTACAAACATCGTATGAGAGTAAATTGACGGCAAATGAAATGAAGATGCTTCGCATAACAACAAGTGTGGCAAAACTTAATCGAATAAAAAGTCCCTGTTGGGATCATAACAATTGTCTGTTAAAGAAGAAGAAGAGTATTTTTAACATTATGAAAATATCCCGATTTAAAAGAAAAATTTAAGTTGGTAGGTTGTAGGCACATATATAGGTTAGGTAGGCAAGGTATACCTTTCAATAATATATGTAGGTACCTATCTTCTAAGTCACGTGCAATATTTTGACCAGGTAGCAAAAATTAAAAAAAGAAAATATTTTGTTTGGTCTTTCATACCTTCTTAATCTTATACAATAAAAGACCACACAATGTCAATCAATGTATAGGGTAGGATCTAGGATGACACTAGAAGACAATGACGTAATTGTAATTATGTGGTAAATTTGCGGGTGGTTTTTTTTGTATCTAACTAATACAAAAGAAGAAGTCTCCTTAAATGTCATTTCATGACATTTATACTATTGTTCCATAATCAACTCTCCCTCAAGTCTTAACAAAAGATACAATACAGATTAAAGGTATTATGGTATGTTGCAGTTCCTATAACTTTTGTGGTCTTTCATGCCTGTCAACGCCTATCAAGTGATAATATTTATGTGAGAAATTCCTTCTTTTATTTTATCAAGAGGTTGGTCGCTATGTACAGGTTCGTTTCGCTTCAATAAGGATTTATTCTTGAAATGACATTTTGTCGATACCTATACTCTGTTCAAGAAAAATTTTCAGTACAGGGCTTATGGGCGAGCTTTTTCCAAAGCATTGATGCATGCTCACGACACTGAATTGGGAAACATGCCGCTAAAAATAACAAGCCACTTGCTTACGTACCACTCGCTGATCCTGATGGGATACTGCCAACTGTCAATACCTACTTATGAACGATCTTGCGCTCTTTAACTACATCTCAACCAGAGTTATCGCTCAAATAAATTTTCTATGCTAATTCTTTTCTTTTATTAAAAAAGAATATAATTCAACGAAATTAAAAAAAAAAAAATAATTTGCTCTATATTCGTATATTGTCAAAAAAAGAAGAAGAGATTCTGACAGTTCTTACTCCATTGGGTGCAATTTTTCTAAAATTTCTTCAAAATAAGCTTTATTTGAAGTAAAAATTAAAATAAGAAAAGCGTTTGAACGAACGTTCACTTTGTCAACATTTTTCTAAGACAGCACTGACAACCACAACAGTATCTTAAGTGTCCCCCTCTTTAGGTTTTCTGTCCCGCTCAAACAACTCCGTTGCTCCGCTTAGGGTATGCTCAGCCTTCCGACAGACGTAATAACTCCCGTGGGTTTTAATTGTTTTTTTGTGGTGGGTCAATTCTTCCATTCCCAAATTAAAATAAGTAAGAAAAGCGTGCCATATTGAATTTTTTAGTGCTACCTACCGTGTAACGATGAAATTTTCATGTGCGTGAAGTTAGCACCGCTCAACTTGTGCTTCGATGTGCCGTAAATATTTTTGAAAACTTCGCAAATACCTACCTATGCGATTTTTTTTTATCTCTTCGGTTCTTAGTATCATTTTTTTAGCATAGCTTTTTAGCTAACAAAATTTCTGGCCTCTAAAAACCAAATGCTTAGTACTTACGATTTTGTTTTTAAATACGGTACATGGCAGTACAAGTTGGGCACATGTTAGCAAAACCGTTTTATCAAAAAATGGCGGTGCTAACTTCACGCACATGAAATTTTCGTAATAAAAAGGCATGTTTGGTCCGCTTCGGCAACACTGATCTCAACAGAGTTACCTCTACCATTCTCAATTTCAAGCAAAGTTGATTTTATTAAGGAGCTTTTGGAATTTGAAGCTTTTGAGAACAAATCTTATGAAGTTGAGTATGTGAAGTACCTATTGTGATCGTTTGGCTTTCCCCTTTTTATTTTTTTCTGGAGAATCCGTTAAATCGCATATTTTTGTTGTCTTTTGGTATTTAAAAAAAAAAAAAATGTTTCTCCAAGTTTTTGAAATATTCACAGTTCATTTCGTGATATTTTTCATTAGAAAAGGCGTTTAGAAGGGTGCAGTTCGATAAACTCCGCGGGAATAAAGGCCGTGGGTGTTATAGTTTAGTTTATAGTTTAGTTTATTGAATTCAATGAATGCCTACATATTAAAAATATACTTCTTATAAAGTAGTGTAAAGCTAAATTTAACAATTATTTTATGAGGAAAATCTACTTTGCATGTTAAAAAAATTGAATAAGTTTACATAAATATTAGTTTTATAAAAATAAAGTTACAAAAAGAAGAAAAACACCTTTTACAAAAAATGTTGAATTTAAAAGAGAAAAAAAAGAAGAAAAGTAGGTACATGACATCTCCATTGGAAGAAAAAACCAAAAAATGTTTGTTGTTTTTTAAACTAGAGAAAAATAGAATTAGTTTTGAAAATAGGACCGTAGCTCTCTACGAAACTGTGCTTCGCCACTCTCTTTCCTTATGTGTTGGCAGGGAGTTTCACAGTCGTATGGCATTGACGAAAAATTGCCGTTCTGAAGTTAAACAAGAATAACGAGGATGTCTGAGTTGTTGGGATCTATTAGAGGAGCCAAACTGTATCCTATTGAAAAGAATGCAGGGTTGTTGTGAATGGATTATGTTGAAGAGTAATATAAGGGTTATTCCCCATGATTTGTATCCTTTTGGGAGTGGAAGGAATTGACCCACCACAAAAAAACGATTAAAACCCACGGGAGTTATTATTACCTACAAAAAAAAAGAAATTAAAAATTTAAAACCCCCAGCTTTTGTTTTCATTTCAAAAAGGAAATGAAAACAATGCGAAGTGATATTGTCGCAAAATTTTAAACGATTTAGTAAGATGTTAAAGCATTTTTATTTTATTAAAAACGCTTTAACATTGTACTAAATCGTTTAAAATTTTGCGCCATTGTTTTTAAATAATAGTTAAGTGATACATATTAGGCGTGTTTTGTTGTAAGCCCGGAGAAAAAAACGACGTCGGTGCTAAACAACCACCATTACCATAAATACAACAATAACTAGTCCCCTACGGGCTCAGCCAAACCCAGAGAATTCTCCGAGCTTTACTTAAGCATACAGGAAAACACGCCTATTGTGTAGTGATATTTATTCATTTCTTGTGTTTTATGCTGCTGCAAGAGCTGATACATTATTTTTAGATTTAATGTATGTACATATATTTTTATTTCTTAAAAGATTGAATTAGATATAACGTTTACTACTTTTTATATTTTCTATATTATATTTATGAATACATATTTATGAAGTTAGGTATATTTTTATTTTGTTTGTTTTTCGATTTTTTTTAACAAACTAAAAAGAGATTAGGCTTAGGTAGGTACCGGTGGTGTGGAAAAAGATAAATTTATTTTAATTTTTTTTTTTTTTTATCAGCAGACGCGGGTTACCGTTTTCGCGTTTTTCTCCCTCATATATACGGCGTTTTATAATGTAGGTAAGCTATGAAAATCCTGTGAGAGCTTTAAAAAGAGACAGGTTTATGCAAGCAACTGCTTACCAGACTGAGAGGCAAACATCCTAACTTTCCCTGTAATGACAGTTTTGTTTGAACTGGTTATTAGTCGCATTTTATAGGAGGTTAATATTTTGTTTTCAATATCAATTTCGAAAAAAAAAATAATTTTTGATTTAACTATTTATTAATACCTTCCTTAGACAATACCTACTTCTGTGATCATAACAATCTGATGTTCAATCAAGTTTTCTGCTTAAATTTCGGCAGTATAACGATTTATCTATCCCAAGCCACATCAATTGTGTTTTGTTTGTCTATCAAATATTTTGAACAACTTTTTCAATTAAATTATAGTTTTGAACGACGAGAAATCGCAATAACTTTTTCAATGTGCCATATTGTTGTAAGCCATATAGGCATTCAGCCGTATCCAAATTTAAATTTAAGTATACATATAAGTGTTTCCATTTAAAATCCTTTCTTTTATCAAACATCAAAAAAAAAGAACAAACAAAAAAATACCTAGGTATACCAAATTTAAATCTGCATCTTATCCTATGCATTTGACGTGCATCTTTTTTAGTTAACCAATTACATATTTATATCTTATCTTCTGAAAAATGCAAAACAGAAGGATTTTTGAGGTTTTCTTTCTTTTGCCTTTTCCGTTGTTCATTTTTTTTTGTTTAGAGATATATATATGTACCTTTAGAACTTTAATTCGAATCCCAGCTGAGGTAATTGGCCCATGAAACAAATGCCGCTTCTGTTTAAAAAAAAAAAAAAAAACTGTATCAAAAGAATCAAAACTAAGCGCCATGCGCCTACAGATTTACCGCTTCAACAGTAAAAATATAAGAACAACTGATGATTCTGAGAGAAAGAAAGGACCTAGCCCAGCATCCTGTCAATATATTCAAGTGCGCAAAATAAAAGGAAATAATTATTCATCTTATACTCGGACTGATATAAAAGAGAGAGAGTAATGCGCCTATCTAAGCATAAGGTTAATACTTACCTATCATACGTATAGAGGTATACTGAAAATAAATTGAAGGTCCTTAGAAGACAAATAGGAATTTCGAGGCCGACACAAGGATACATGACGGACTTCATTAATCAATCGATGTGTTATTGATTCGCACAGGTAAATATATGAGATTCAAATCAATCATGTCGGGGTGCATATGGCTGCTGTAAATTTTTTTTCCAGGGGCGAAAATTGAAGCGGAACATATCTGAAGAATAAAAGTCATTATAGGTATACCTATTATACTTATATATATATTTACGATGCAATGGGTTGACAATTTCTGTGTGTATAGCTTTAGCTATAGATGAAATTAATAGACTATAACTATGGCAAGAGGCGCCTACGTATATGTTGTCTGTTCAAAATGAGAAGCCTCTCATTATTCCCCGGAGAATTTAGAATCTTGAGATTGATTATACCAATAAAGCCTAGCAAAGGAAAATAGTTGAAAAAGTGCCTATACCTATATATATTTACATCAGAAACCTTTTTTTATTGTCGGTTCCAAAAAGAATCTTATTATTTTTTTTTTTTAAAGGTATTTTAAAGGTATTATATATGACAGCCCTTGGATCACTTCATCGATTTATTAATAAAACATAACTGTATGGAGTTTTTTTTAATTCTTGCAAGTCATGAAAGTTAATTGAGATTTGGAAAATAAAAAAATATATGTTTTTACCTACGATTTGATTTTTTTTCTCTTAACATCCAGGAGTCTAATCACAGCACAAAATTCTTTAGGCATATTGTAGGTACAGGAAATTTGCTAAGAAAAACTTTAATCTCAATAGGTGACGCATTTAAAGAAAAAAAAAAGATAAAACACACAACTTTGTAGGTACACTTTTGTGTTTAAAATTTAAATCTCTTCTAAATTTACATCATTCGAGAGATGTGTTTATTCACCAACTTATTATAGAAGCTCGGGTGCAAAATACCAGATACCTTTTTTTGAACAATAAAGTAGATCGTACTAATACTATAGTTAACATAAGAATTTTAATCAAAACCATAGGATCCATTTTTGAGAAAAATGAGATTTTCCTTACCGATTTTCAAACACATGTATGGGAGGTACCGTTAATTTTAGTCATATGAATAATTTTTACTTGAAATCTGCTATCGATAATGTTATAAAACAGCTGAGTGCCAATTCTATAAATAAAAATCGACTAAGTCATTTTCGAATTATTAAGATTCTTAAAAAAAAAAAATTTGATACTTTTTTTTTAAATCAAAAAAAAAATTGTTTTAATTTTGGTATAAGTACAATACTTTTAAAACTTCTTGAAAGATTTTCTGTAAAAAAATTGGACAAAATTAGTTGAGCCATTTTTGAGAAAATCGAAAATAAAAAAAAAATGGTTCTATAGGAGGTAACACTTATACCTCATTTTTGTGATTTTTTTTTTATAAAGTGGTAGCCTTTTTGTAAAAAAAATTCTTTAATTTTTATTATTTCATTTTTTGTTAAGTTTTCGTGCCATTTTGAGAAAAATAAGATTTTCATAATTTGACAAAGGAAATTGTACGGCAGGTACCGATATTTTTGGTCTTAAAAAAAAAGAAAAAAAAATGGGAGGTTTAAAGAAAATCGACTCACCCTTTTAGGCTACAGACAGACAGACAGACAGACAGAACTGCGAGACTTAGGTACTTTTTTCAATTTTGATCAGAACCTTGAGTTCGATTTTTTTTTTACAATTCCATTACTTACATTAGGTATAACGCAAGTAAAAAGGGAAGGGGTTACACAAAAAATGTTTTTTGACTCTTAAACCTTCATTTTTAAATACATAATATTTTTATAGAAAAAAATTAGAAAAATTTGGAACAAATCAAAAATAACCTAAAACATAACTTTCAACTTTCTTACCCGGGAAAGGTAAGAGGTAGGTACAGTAAAACCTCCTTTAGGCGGACAGTGACTATCGCAACACTCTTATCAGTCTAAGGGAGTTCTCCGTACAAGGGAAAAAATAAAAAAATAGTTATTCAAGAAACAAAATACAAAACCCACGGCTGCAGAAATAAAATCTGTTATATTCTTTTGTCTACAAACACACTCTGAGCTATACAATATAGTTGCAATTTTGTTGTTTTCTATATTTTTTTTGTTTTTATTGTTCGCATCTATTGCCGCTATGAACAACAATCTACTCTTGCGTCTAAGTTAGGCAGCTATAACACAACAATAAACAAGGTTTTTGAACACATTTTCCAAAGTTGGACAGTCTTGTCTAAAGTTAGGCAACGTTTATAAATAAGAAAATAAGTGTTGAAATGTAGAAATTACAAACATTTTTGTCCACCTAAGAGAATTAAATTTAACAAATTGTGTCTGATATTCTTGTTCGCGTCCGGGTAAGAGAGTGTCCGCTTAAGGGATCATATGAATTTAAATCCAAGATCCACGGTCGTGAGAATTTGTCCGCTCAAGGGGATTATCCACTTAAGGGAGTTGTCCGCAATATGAGGTTTCACTGTACCTATATACCATCATACTCAAAATTTGGTGCTGATTATGGGTACAATAGTAATATGTATACCATTGTACCTTACCTTCCTAAAGTTTAACAGCGCCAAACTGTTTAAATTATAATCATTAAACGTAATAGATCATTAAAGAATTTATAAAAAATTATACCTACCCAAAGATTCAGGTCAAAGTTTTTGCTAACTTGTAATTTCATGTTGATTTGATGATAGAGCGTGTATTAAATAATAATAAAAAAAAATCTGACATTTTTCGTTTCATTTCAAAACTTAAGTTTGTAAATAGTATAGCTAGCTACTTAAACCTTTTAAAAAACAAAAATATGCAAAAAATATTGCTATAGTGTTTCCGTTTTGAATGACTATAAGTAGGTATTGTTTAGAAAATTCCCTGTGGGGAAGAGCAAAATGTTGACTTCCCGACCTATTTCCATATAATTCTTTCTATATAGACCCAAAATATATATACAGGGTGTCACGAAATCACCGCCACAGAAGAAAACCATGAGTTTCTGAGGTCATTTGAAGTGGAAAAACTTAAAAGGTAATTTTCTCGTTTCCGCTTCGTTTTCTCCATTTTTGAGGTTTATATAATTTTTATTCTTTTCTCCTTTAACTGGCTATAATTGCGATTTTCAAAAAGATCTAAGTTGTGCTGTAGATATTATGCTCAAAAAATGGTACTAAGAACCGAAGAGATAAAAAAAAAATCGCATATTTGCAGCTTTTACGATCAAACGCAAATGTTGCGAAGTGCCTCAGCGTGAAGTTAGCAGCGCCATTTTCGATTTTCAAAAAAAAAAGTTGTGCTGTATTGTGCTCAATTTGTGCCGGCATGTGCCGTAAATATGTTTTTTCAATTCGCAAATTTGCAAATTTTACGGATTAAATTTTTTGCAAAATTGCGACTTTCAAAAAAATCTAAGTTGTGCTGTATTATGCTCAATAAATAATACAAAAAACCAAAAAGATAAAAAAAATCGCATATTTACAGTTTTTAGAGCAAAAAATATATTTGTTATCGTTTTGATTCATTTTTATTCAAATATTCACATTTTCTTGATTTTTCTTTATTTTTTGTTTTTATTTTTTAAGAATTATTAATTAAAAATACGTTTATTTTCAGGTAAAAAATGTTAAGTATTTTTAAGAACACATATTGGGCTTTCATAATAAAATAAAAAAATATACTTAATAACGAGGTTTTGTGGAAAAAATCATATCGAAGTAAAAAACAACCAAAAAATGATTAAAAAATGTGTTTGATTATAAATTGCGGGAACACCGTTATCCACACAGAACAAAATTGTGCGGTAGATACAAATTTCTAACTGTTCTGTTTAGTAGTTTGGCAAAGTTATAGCCAGTGAAAGAAGAAAAGAATAAAAATCATAAAAACCTTAAAAACCTTAAAAGTCGAAACCGAAGCGAAAACGAAAAAATTACCTCTTATAAGTTTTTCGACTTCAAATGACCTCAGGAACTCATGGTTTTCTTCTGTGGTTTTGATTTCGGAACACCCTGTATACAAACCCACATTCAAACATTTTGATGAACATTTTATTGCAAATCAACCTGTCTATTTTGTTCAATAAAATAAAGCATACAACTTAGTGTAAAATATCGACTAAATGAATGGACAATTCAATATAATCAATTTGTTATTGTAGGTAGTTTAAAAATTGTATATATAATTATATATATATATATCAATTTTGTGTATAGGATAGGTTTCTAGGTTTAATATTTGTATTTATTTTTTTTTTTAATTTCCAATCCTACTACGACTACCCAACCCACAATCTCTAAATTAAAACGGAAAAATTTGAAATTCATCTGATTCCCACTACACACTTTATAATACCGCGGTCCATGGAGTACATCTCGTTATATAGGTAACACTTTGTGCACATCACATCATTGTGTGAGTTCGTGTAATTGAGATTTTTTTTTGTTGTCAGTTTTTGTATAAAAACGCGAATTAATTTTTTTCTGGAATTTAATAGAAATATCTTCTTTTTTTACATTTTTATTTTTTTGTTAATCTATCGTCATCATCAGGATCCATATACACATATAGTGATGATGATATGGCGACCTCAATTGAACTCTCGACCAGCTAAACGAATTTTCATTTATTTTGCTTTTTAACATTCCAATTTGCAAAAATGATTATAACAACCACATCGTCCACTGGGAAACATGAAAAAATTGTTTCTTTTTTTTTGTATAGGTTTTTTTTTAACCGTTTTTCCTTACATGCTCAAAACAACACATCAGCAGGATATATGTATGTAAAACTCTCAGCAGAATCAAGGTTTCAACACCTGTTCACATGGTTGGGGTGTATGGTTTATAACGGAGGTATAGGTATAGCTAGCAATTCGTAGCCCAAAGCCAGCTTCCTATACCTGCATGACATCCCCCAGTAGTCAATTTGCTGGTATATCAATTTCATATAAGCACACAAACATTTTCAGCCCCATTCCATCTCCCGCTGCCAATAGATAGATACATCATAAAAAAAAAAACAGTAAAAAAGTATCTCTTTGTTACAACATCACAATCACCCAGATAACAACACCAGCAACAATCAGAAATAAAATTAAAAAAAAAAAATATATTACAAAAAAGCAGCGGGAAAAATTGGAAACACGATGAACTTAAGGGATGACTGCGGATGATGAAAGGGAGGGAGGGGGAATCGCTCCGATAAAGCTGTCGACTCGACATCAGACATACAAGATTCGCAGGACATTTTACGATTGCCCTCGGTATCCGTATCCGTTTTTTTGTTTTGTTTTCTATATAACTGTTTGTACGCAAATCGGATGGGATTCCATCATTTAATGCCGTAAAAAATTGGGGATTACATCGCGAGTTCTGTTATTTTCCACCATCATCACCGCGCACCGCACCATACCATCCCTGCAACGCCACCAGGACCACCCTCTGGGAGAATTTTGTTTTCTTTGATTTTTTTTTGTTTTTTTTTTCCTGATTGTGGAGGTGAATCAGAGAGGGAACTATAAGGGCAGTATTCCGTGTCGTGGAATTATTATTCTCTTCTCATGGCATGCTATTTCTTATATTTTTTTTTTGATTCTTTATCGTTCGTCATCGCTGTTAAGTCTGTTAAGTGAATTAAATTGTCCTTCATGGCTACAGCGTAAAGGCTGGTTTCGGTTTTGTCTACCCCAACCCAACTCCCCAAACATCAGCACTATATATACCTACCTACTCTGTGCTGTGCTCTGAGGGTTGACTTGTTCGTGCAGCGATGTACAAATGAATTTTTCTGTATATATGTATATGTAGGATGTTGATATATTTTTTTATACTTATTTATTTTGTTGTTCTTTCTCATTATTTCTTAATGTTTTGTTTATTGACATCAGACAAGGGAGCGATTAAGATAAGGAAATCACAAATTTGACAGGATTAGCTCATTTAAATTTACAGTGGGGCAAATTTTATTGGGTGTGTTATGGGTGATTGAGGTTTTTTTTTTTTTTTTTTGTGATATTGGGTGTATTTTGTTTTAAAGAAATTTTCATCATTTTCACAAAAGTTTATAGGTATTTTAGTCAGGGTTCGTAAAATATCGCTCGCGAATCACGGATCTTTATCATTCTTTACCGATCTTCTCACAAATCATAAAACATTATATATGTAGTTCGCGAACGATAAAATGTTCGATCTTTAAAAATGTATAGTTCTCTCGCGAACGAACTATATCCATTTTTTGTCTGTATCTCTCGTTCGTGAGAGATCGGAAAAATAAAGTTCAGATAGAAAACCTATGGTTCGCTCGCGATAAGGATCCGAAAAGATCTGTAAAAAGAATCATTCGTCATCAATTAAAGTATCCATTCAGTGCGGATGTGAAGTGATTTATTTTTTAAATGATTTTTGTTGAAATGGAGAAAGTAAAAACATTTGAGCTAGATAAATATGTTTCTTGTAATGAAGAAGTATGTAGTTAGCGAATCAACTTGTTTAATTTGTGAAAAAAAAAAAATTGAAAGAAAAAGTGACAGGAAACATAGAAAGGCACTATATACATACCTAATAATATATAGTGTTAATATTAATGATTCCGGGGGTAATGAACAACCATCAGGAACTGGAAATGATGTCAGTTCGAAAATAAAAAAGTAAATCGGTCTTAATTGACATGAAGAAGAGTGATTTTTAAATGTTGTGTGGGATTAGTTACGATAAAAAATATCCCTATTTACTGCAATATATGATATTTATATAAAATCTAAAATACATTTTTTTTTATTCGAACGGTTCGTGAATGGATCTTCAATAGAATAAAATAAAATTCCCTTACGAATTTTTCGCGAGAGAACGAATCAAATTGTATCGTTCTTCGAACCTTGATTTCAGTTATGGCTTGGGAAATAAAGCTCCACAATTTTTTTTTACATATGTATATCAACATACCTATATACATATGTATAATGGGCAAAATATGAGTAATCGTTGGAGAGGGGTTATGTACCTCAATTTGGTATTTTATTGGTTAAAATTTTTTTCGTCTGTCCGTTCGTCTGCAGCCTTACATTTTTTGGGCGTTCCGCCGGTACGTTTTTGTTTTTATTTTTTTCCAAACCAAAAGTAACGGTACTATTTATTCTACAATCCGTAAAATTTTTTTACCAATTAATGAAAATTTTATTTTTCTTAAAAATGTGCCACCAACTTTTTTTCTTTTAAATTATTATTTTTTTTTTCATAAAGGCTATCATTTTTTACAAAAAAAATTCAGAAAAATTGCTATAAATGGTACCTTCCGTAGAACCATTTCTTTGCTTTTCCATTTTCTCAAAACCGATTCAACTGATTTTGATCAATCAACCGGTTTTAATTAAATTTTTTGCACAGGTGGGATAAAATATATAGGCTTCCATAATATGTATGCCTGAATAATGTCACTAGACTCCTTTGCGTATTTAAACTCAATCAGTCTGAAGAAATTAATCTTCTCCTACATTTGGGAAATTACAAAAAAAAAAAACAAAAAGGATTAGGTTCAAAATAGCTTTTTACGGCCTTTAGTCCACAAAAATTTAGGCGTTTCGTCCCGGCGATCTCACTTGGACTCATCAGTTGACTAGTGAGGACCTTGTCAATACGCAATTTTTGTTAAGTTCAGTCCATCTAACATAGATTTCATGACGAATATCTAGTGTGAACTATATCCAACAAGACTAGAATTCCTAGTCATTAAATTGGAAGTTTTTGTTTTTGTTTTTTGCCCGTGGCCTGGCATTGTTTATAAGAAGGTTTTTTTTTAATAATACAAACTCTATATACTACTGAAATACATCAGCCAAGTAGATGACTTAGCACTATTTAATTGGACTTGTTGAATTATTGATTCAAAATAGCTTTTTACGGCCTTTAGTCCACAAAAATCGCCGGGACGAAACGCCTAAATTTTTGTGGACTAAAGGCCGTAAAAAGCTATTTTGAATCAATAATTCAACAAGTCCAATTAAATAGTGCTAAGTCTTCTACTTGGCTGATGTATTTCAGTAGTATATAGAGTTTGTATTATTAAAAAAAAAACCTTCTTATAAAAAGGATTAGGGATTATAATTTTATTTCTTGTCAACGTTCATTCGAATTTACCTATACTTAAGTTTCAAAAATTCTTTTAGTTAAGAAGGAATTTATTTTAAAAGGGCGTGAAAGGCGGCGGATTACAAAAATTGATTGTTCAATATAACAATCAGAAGTTTGTCTACAATATTTTCTAAGCCCATTTTTTAACAATTACCATTCCAAATGGAAATGGGCGTGTTTTTTTTTTGCGATCTAATTTAAATGAGAAGAAAAATTCACGTTCTTTCGTTTTGAGAAAGGAAATAAATATTTAATATATTTTTTTATTTGAAGTTTTAATTTACTTAGAAATAAAACAACCACGTTACCCTGAAAAAAAGTATTGCAAAAAACAAAAATGAATAAATTCTCTTTTGTTATTTTTTTACACTAAAATAAATTTTTTCAACTTTCAAAAGCTGTATAGAGCGAAATAATGAACTAAAAAATTATTTCGTTTGTCGTTTTTGGAACTCTGTTTATATTCCTATTACAAATGAAAAAAAAAAAAAAAATAAAAACAAAAACATCGGATTTTGTATTTTCACGGCTTTTGACTTTTTGGACCACAGTGCGGCGGCGGTTGATTTTGATTTACCTACTGGACCCACGTCTGTACTCATATTTGAACATTTTTATTTGCGATATATATGTAGGTAGTATGTATGTATATGGCAAGTTATGGATTCGTAAAAAAAAAATCGAACTCGAGATTTTGATCAAACTTGACATTACGAGATGATAGCGAAGTCGAAAAAAGCGGGTCCCCCAATTCTGTTTGCCTGTCTGCCTGTCTTGCGATTTCGGCTGCAGCCTAAACGACTCGGTCGATTTTCTTTAAACTTGGTATCTAACGTTTTTGGGGCATTTTCCCGGCATGTTTTTTGATTTTTTTTAAGATCAAAAATAACGGTGCCCGCCGTGCAACTTTTTTTAGCAAAAAATGAAAACCTTTTTTTCTCAAGAACGTGCCCACATTAAAAAAAAATTGAGTAATTTTTTTACAAAAAGGCTACCATTTTATAAACAAATAATTTCCGAAAAACGGTTATAAATGGTACCTTCCATAGAACAATTTTTTTATCTTCGATTTTCTCAAAATTGATTCAACTGATTTTTATATTTTTTTTTTTTTAAATGCTTTCGATCAAATTAAAAAAAAAAATTTTGGATTTAAAAAAAAAGTTAAAATTAATTTTTTCAAAATTTAATAATTCGAAAATATGACTTGGTCGTTTAAGTATAAAACTTGGCACCCAGCATTTTCTTGACATTATCCAGCAGATTTTAAATAAAAATTATTATTATTATAACCAAAAATAACGGTAGGCATCTCTCATACAAATGTTTAAAAACCGGTATTGTAAATCTCATTTTTTTTTTTCAAAAACGGCATATACGATTTTGATTAAAATTTGTATCTGGGCTAATATCAGAACGATCTACCATATTATTTTTTGGTTTTCGACTATCTCATTATCTGTTCAACCAATTTTAATGAAATTTTTTACAAAAAAGCTTCAAGTAAGTTCAAATAATATTGCTTATCAAAATTTTCAAAACACCGAATTTTGGATTTAAAAAAAAAAATCAAAATAATTTTTTTTTAAAATTCGATATTTCGAAAATGGTTTGATGATTTTTTTTTTCAAAATTTATTTTTTAATTCCGCATTAATAAATTAATACTAGAAATTGACGTACCAATTTTTTTTTCTTAAAAATATGTTCAGCATTTTATAAACAAAAAAATTCATTTTTTTAAAAAACCGCTACAACGATTTTTAAACAATTTTTCTCATAGATTGAGATTGGTGTAAGAAATCACTTGGTGTACATTAATTACGTTGGTGTCAAATCAATTTCAGATATTTTTGTATTTTTAACAATTTTTCAGTCTGAACTGTAAATTTCATGCAAAGGTGCAGCACTGTGCTATATTGTTCAAATTTATGTACTCACATAATCCTTAAACTAAGTCTATGTTTTTACAAGGGGGTATAAAATATAGGCTCCAATAACTGATTTATTTGTTTTATCCGATGAAAAGTTTTTAAAATTATTAAGACTTTAAAACCACAGTGTGATCGAATACATAAGAACAAGTTGGTGCAACCCAGTCGTGCATTTTATTTTCTATGTAATGGGATATTTTGTTGTTTTTGATACCAAAATCGGTTCTCCACATTTTGGATATGATATGTAAATCCACTTTTACTTACATTTCCGTGGTAATAACACTCGTTATAAAGGGAACATCACATAACCAGGAACAAGTAGTTTCAAGTGAATTAACCAATCCTGAGTTGTATAAAGTTAGAAATAATAAAATCGATCTCGTCAAAACTAAAATAACATCGATCTTAGATTGCAAAGGTCAGTTTCGCATAACTGTGCTTTCCAGTCTATAATATAACCATGACACAACAAGCTATACATATAACACCGTTGCACTCGAATTCTCATTCTAATCGCACAGAAATTCAAAAGATATGCAAAAGATTGCCCCGATAGCAAAAACTCTATAGAAACGATCATCAAACGACGATTGGCCATATCCTACCCAGTGCAAGTGACCATCACCTGAACTGAAGAAGGTAACGTGAATCCAATGATGACAACGACGAAGCCTCTAATCCTTATCAGCTGCCACAATCTGGACGACCAAGATGACGACGACGAAAACGACGAATGCGCATAAAATATGCTGCCTTGCTGGACCTCACGAGATCCACATCCAACCTCTGTGGTTGTCCAACATACCCGGCAGCGATAAGGAGACACTTTGCATGCAGATAATGGGAAAGTCTTGTTAGACCCATTAGTGCAGTTGGCTTCAGCAGCGCTCGGATTCGTATATGTATTTCTCGCAAGGAAACGAAATTTTGCTACGTTGTTGATGTATATGTGGCCTGCTTCTTATTCTTTGGCTTTGGCTGAACCCCTGTGAAACATCATCGGTCATCATGCTATGTGTTGAGCTTGAGATTCTGTTGGGAGATTTGTTGTTGTTGTTGTGGTTTGGCGACAAACATTGTAAAAGTTAAAACATTGTAGATTTATATTTTGATTGATGAAGTGCTTGTTAAATAAAAGAGGTTCTGGATAAATATATAAAAGAGACAGCGAGAGCATCAGATTTGGAATCTAAAACTGAATCAAATAACGGTTATGTAGCAGCTGTGTGAAGTATTCCATCTCGTCACCATCATGGGTTGTTTGTGGAGCTTTTGTTGATGTCATGCTGGCCTATAAATGGCACCGGCGCACTAAATCAAAGTTAATTGGATCTACCGCGAGTTGTATATACGTATAATTAATTTGTAAAAGTCTTAATTGGCCTAATTGGTGGAGCAGCGCGAGTTATAATATAGTGAGCGGCTCGTGTTGCTTTCATTGAGGGATATTTATGACATAAAGTTTTTTTTTTTTTTTTTTTGTATCATGATGATGGAAAAGAGAAGACGATCATTCTTTCGAGATTTTTAACTTTCATAGTTAGGTAGGACACAAAAATAAAATTGAATCTTTATTCATATCATATCTACCTAACGTTTTATATTAAAAAGTGTATAAGACAATATTAATATTTTTATTAATTTTGATTTATTGATTAGTACCTACCAATTTCCACCGCACGACTGAGTTGCGATTATATACTTGTATGGTTATAGCTCAAGTGGCTTAGAACTTTAATCAATCTACCTACATAACAGTTTTGGCGAAAAACATAAAAAAACAGGTGACGATGATATGCGATTTTGAATAAGTCGATGGGTGAAAAGATGGTGATTCGATTCATGGCTTGAAATTCGACGTGAAACTGCAGAATTTAATATTTAAAAAAAAAAAAATCGAAAACTCGCAAATTTTAGGGATGAAATTTGTTTGATTTTATTAAAAATTAAAATCTTGTATTTATTACTCAGTTTATGCTGCTTATACCCAAAAAGAGAAAAAAACTCGCACATTTGCAACTTTAACGACCAAAAATAAAATTTGCGAAGGGCCCCGTGCGAAGTTAGCATCACCATATTATTACCTATGCTGTAATGTACTTGTTGCAATGTGCTGTTAATATTAAAACAAAAAATTCGCAAAATTGCAAAAATTTTGGATGACGCATTTTTTTAAATTTCATATTTTGCAAAAAAACAGAAGTTGTGCTATTTGGACTCAGTTTATATTTCTAAGAGTCAAAGAGAGAACAAAAAAAAGAAAAAAACACAAACGTTTAGAACTTTAACGGCGGAGTATAAATTTTGCGAAAAGCTTCATCTTATGCGAAGTTATAGTTACACCAGTTGTGCTTTAATGTGCTTAACTTGTGATGCTATGAGATATTAATTAAAAATACGTACAGATTTGCTTAATTTTCGGACGAATAAGTAATACTGCTAAGGGCCAAAGACAGAAGAACAAAACATTTGGCACTTTTGCAACTTTAACGACCGAAAATACATTTTGCGAAGAGTTCCTTCTCGTGCGAAGTTAGTAATACCATTTGTGTTATTCTGCTGTACCAAATTAAATTTACTTAGCTTGTGCCACTATGGTGCCGTAAATTTAAAAAAAAATTTCAAATTTTCGGATGAAGAATTTTTTAAATTTCAATTTTGCAACAAACAGAAGTTGTGATATTTGTACTTAGTTTATGCTCCTTATAGCCGAAAAGAGAAAAAAAATCGCACATTTGTAATTTTAACGTTTAAAAATTAATTTTGTTAATGGCTCTTCGCGAAGTTAGCACCATTTTTTTTTTATTTTTATTTTTGAAAGAGAAAAATTTGCTACTTTAAATATTAAAAATAAATTTTGCGAAGTTAGCACCATTTTTTTTTAAATTTAAATTTTCCAAAAACAGATTTTGAGCTATTTTGTCATCAGTTTATATTGCTAAAAGCAAAAGAGAGAACAAAAAACTCGCACTTTTGCAATTTTAACGACCGAAAATAAATTTTGCAAATAGTGTTGTCTCGTGCAAAGTTAGTTCAATTGGGTCATTCTCCTATAATGTGCCTTGTGCCGCCACGTGCCGTAAATGTTAAATAAAAATTCGCAAATTTGCAGAATTGCTAAATTTTTTGTCGAGTTTTTTAAATTTCAATTTTGTTTTTCTATTTTGTGTTCATATTGCTAAGATCAAAAGAAATAAAAAAATAATCATAAGTAGGTACATATAGGTATTTGCAAATTTGCGATTTAAAAAAAAATATTTACGGCACAATGAGTACCTACACAGAGTTAAGCACAAGTTGAGTACATTGCAGTACAACTTTTTTCTTTTGAAAATCGAAAATAACGTTGCTAACTTCATGTTTCGCAAATTTGTGTTTGGTGGTTTGGTCTCAAAAATTGCAAATATGTGAATTTTGTTTAACGCTTCGGCACTACTTGCAAAAAATGAGCACAACGCAGCAAATTTTTTGGTTTTGGGAAAAATTAAATTAAAAAAAAAATGGTTCGTCGGTAAAATTTGCAAATTTGCGATTTCTTTTTAAAATATTAACGGGGCACATGGCAACAGAGTTGAGCACATTACAGCATAAATTTTTGAATATTGAAAATTGCGATGATATTCTCGAAATCTTGAGACGCTCACACCCGTTTGCATCAATGGTAAGCAGGGATATAGCGTCAAAAATTCTTGGAATACTAAAGCCGGAGCCAAACCTATCTCGTGTGGCGTGTTGTGGAGTGATGTCTTGTATCACTGACTGTGCCCAATAATCAAAATTTTGTCTTGCAAACTTTCATTTTTTGTTTTGTTATTTACTTATTCTTTTCTCCAAACACTCTCTTATAAATATTTCCCACTGAAAAATATGTTTCAGACACAGCTTGGTGTGGCGCAATCGGTAAAAGATTGATTCCGACACAACACAAAACAACACATCACACGAGAGAAATATGGCTCTATGCATATTAAATACATTGAAGCGACATAGCAAAACACGACCCCACAACTCACGACACGAGATATGTGTGGATCCGGCTTAAAGATTGACTTTTTTGTAGATGATGGGGCAAATGAAGTTGAAACCATCACATAGTTGGTTGGTGGTTTGATGATCGATGCATGCATCCCATCAACTATCTCTTCTGTATTAATAGAACTTTGACTAGTGAGCTAACAGAACCGGGGCGCGGCGCACAGTGGGCAAATATCGTTAATTTAGTGGTCAAAAATCCATAACTTTTGAACCAGTTGAGATTTTTTTATAATTTTTTTTTTATTTGTAACTTTATTTAATTACCTATTAATAAACAACGTTTCATTTTTCAAATATGTGTTTTTTTATTTTTAAAATACATAACAAAAAATGTCTGTTAATTTTTTTTAAATAAAGAATATACCTACAAGTTCTTTCGAAGTTAATGACCAAAAAATTTTGTAAAATCATTCTGATGATCTAAAAAAAAGTTATTTTGTTGTTTTTCTCCCTGTTGATGTGGGAGGACAAATTTTTCAAAACATTAACTTAAAAACTTAATGGATACAAAATAATTTCCAAACGGAAGAAAATAGAATATTTAATTAGTTATAGCTTTATTTTATAAAAAAAAAAATAAAATTATTTCAAAAAACAATTTTTCAAAACATCGTTTTTGACTTAACAAAATAAAAAAAATTACAAAATTAATTGTTTTTGGGTACTAGTTATTATATTTAATGCTAATATTAATTTTAAATCGACTGTTTAAAATCAAAATTTTAAGGTTTTTCAGTTTTTCAGAAAATTGAAAACTATAAAAATTGTTATTGGTCTAAGTATAAAAAGTAAATAAAAACAAACTAATATGGAAATAAAAACAATTTATTAATTGGTTATTCAAAAATATCTTGAATTTCTGTGGGCCGTTTATCTTGAATTTCGTTTTTTGTTGAAATTTGTAGCTCCACATTTTGTCCCTTTAAGCCAACACTTTGTTTAAGAATAGTTATACCAAAACTTTAAATCAATTTAGACATTTCCATTATTCAATTTTTAAATGTAACGGAACAAATTATGAAAATAACATAAAGAGAGCATACGGTTTTTTTTGGGCAAAATATGTGCAACAAAATTTGCTAACTGCACTAAATAAAAATAACATGGTATACTCAAGGTAAAATCTTGCATACAGAAAAGTCGCTATGTAAAATGTTTTTTCGTTCTAACTCGTAAATGCGGATACATGCGGATATGACTTTTTCGAGTTTAGATAGAGCACATATTCTATTTTTAATTCGTAAATAAATTAAAGTTGTGAAAAGTTGTGAATTTTTGTATCGCCTTTATAAACTTGATAAATTGGGCATAATTGAGATGGGTTTCGCAAAATCAAACGGTACTAATCTACTTAACGTTTCTTTTGTGTTTTTGGCGTATTATAAAAGACAAATATGTGGAATAACTAGCTATAATGAATTGAATTACTTTCGAAAGGATTTTTAGGAAAATCGGGAATAAAAAATTATACCAAAAAATGCTTTACACTTCGATTTATAACTTTTTCTAAGTTTGAATTTATTTTTCTTTTAACCTCAGCATATTTAGATAAAAAAAACGCCATATATTTTACTTACAGATATTTCTTTACTTAATTAAAATAAAATTTATGTGATTTGAAAACAAAAATAAAAATATTTTTGACCACTTAAACGACGATTTATGCCCACTGTGCGGCGGTCGGTGGTGCAAGCTGTTTTTTTGTTCTTATAAGCTTTCTTTTTATTCTTTGTGGACTTTTTGGACCCACCTATAATATAACTGAGATTGAGTTGCAAGATTATAATCGAAGAGAAAAAGCGACGTGACCGACGAAATTCTAAATTCGACTCATAACCTATATGCGGGTTAAAATTCAATTGTGAGCTTTAGGTCTCTGGGAACCCTGTTGATACCCTTTAGCAACTACCTACATTATAATAATGATCAACAGAATAAGTCTTCTTTATACATTTCAGCTTCTTCAGTTGAAGGTTCTTATTCAAATCAAATAACTCTACACTAACACATTTTTTTTGTAATCAAATGACTGTCAGTATGATGGTGTCCCCTTAGCTTTAAATAAAATTCACTTCATGGATGTCACATTCCAATTGTCAACTTAAAATTGTAAAGACAAAACAATCCAATTTCAGAGACGCAAATCAACTTGATGTGTATATCTATAATTTAATTGAAGAAAGCCGCTTTTCTGATTACTCTTAATCTATGTACATATATATTCTGACGACTGACGCCACACGCAGATATAACGAAATGTATTCGGATGCATTTGACATAAATAAACCAGCACACGATAATCATTAGCTGTCCCCTGGCTCAATTATTGGCGAGTCTCTGGCTTGTCTTTGGATTTATTCAAAGCGGTCGTCTCCAAATGACAGTTAATCCAAACCGGACATGCTTCAAACAAATATTACAATAAGATGTCTATTTCGTGACTACATCCTGGACTGAGGCAAAATAGACAAGATGATGGAAGTCGCCTCGTGTGTGTCTACCAAATTCAAATGACCAGAAGTATCCCTTTGAGGTTCATATGGCGGCCGGTGGCGGCAGCGGCGGCGGCTTGGCGGCCGTGATGCAATGATTGTGATGGTTCGTGTGCAAAGCCAAGGCCAAGACGCGACTTAAATGAGTTTTTTCCTTTGACAAGAAGCGAGGCTTCGTTACACATAACGTGAATTTAATTGGAATATTCACAATCAAAAAGCCGTTATTGTCATTACTTTACTTCTTCCATCTCTCCAGCCTCCAGTTCTCCACATGTTGCGGGGTGGGTAAACCTACTTTGTGGTTGGATCAAATCCATTCACAATGTCAACTCATCTCGGGCGATATAGGAGGATTTTATTTTTTCTGAGCTGATGGAAGCTGCATCCGTCGCGAGCCATCCACAAAACGCATTTGTCATTTCATGCATTTCCACGTTTATGTCTCACTCTTTTTAATGAATGGAAAATGACCACCTTGCGTCATCGCGGCGCATCGTCCCCGGTCGTCAGAATCAGTAACAACAGGTCTGTCCACACGGGTGAACTTCTTCCGGGCGAATAATAGTGGAATGGTGGACCAGTTGCGTTCCGGTGACAGCAGAGGGAGAACGCCACCGCCTAACGCATCAACCACAATGCTGGCATTTAAGTCGTGTCGTTGTAATGAGTAGCCCAGGCGATTCATTAACACGCGATGTTGTAATTTGAGCGCACTATAGTTGGGTTGATGCCAAGTTAAGATGATGCTGGCCACAGAACCAGAGAAAACATTCTGGGGCTATAATAACGTTTTGATTTAGATTGGGAGCAGTCCGCCTTCCACTTTGAATCTCTGGCGATGCTAAAAACTAGATCGACTGACGCAACGCGACGAAAGAGGAGGGCAATTTATTTGGAGTCTTCTTCTTTTTCTTCTTCGACCATCAGGCCTTGTTAAAATAGAATATAGATGAAGATGATGACGATGATGAAATGGATGACGCACGATGTCCACCAGGTGTTAGGCTATGTTTTTCTGTCATTCGACGAGTTGAAGCATAGTTGCGGCTTAGCACGCCATCACTGATAGAATGACAAATGCGTTTTAGTTTTATGATGTTGTTAGCCCAGAGGCGGCCTCATGATATTATGCCACCGTCAGCCTCGAGTGTGGTTGTTAACGTGTGTTTAATTGAAGTTTGTCCGCGATGATTGGGATAACAAATTTGCGGCCGCAGAAGCTTTCCGCTGCTTTTATACAAGATTGGAGGTTTTTATTCGTTTTCATTGGACTGAACTGGTAACACACATCGTAATAATATCTATAATATGCGTTAGGTAGTCTCGTATATATGTAGGAATATAGGCATGATTGTGATATGATATAGAATTGAGGATGTGGACAGCTTAATTTCAAATTAATTTTTGAAGTGTGTAACGAGTTCGATGTGAATTTGAGAAATTAACTGTTAAATTTTGAAGGAATTAAGTGATGAGGAGAAAATTGAAGATTTTTTATAATATTTGATTAGAAATTTGAAGGTACCAAATACAAAGTTGAGGTTTATAATATATTCCAGGTCAAAAGTTCAACAACAAAAAAAGCTTCCATTATACATACGTCATTATATATTGAGTTGTATTAATGTTAATCTACATTTTACTCGTTAAATTGGATTACACTTAAACTAAAATGTACGACTTACACTTTAGACTTTAGATTGAAAAATTGTTTAAAAATCAATGCAATCAGAAATAGGTACATTTTGACACCAACGTAATGTATACCATCTGATTTATTACACAGATCGCAATTTATAAGAAAAGAATTTTAAAAGTTGTTGGAGCAATTTTTTAAAAAATTATTTTCTTTTTTTTTAATTTTGAAAACATTTTAAAAAAATGGTATAGGTACGCAATTTTGTAGCCTTTATTAATGTGGAGTTAAAAATTAATTTTTTTCGAAATATCGAAATTAAAAAAAATTATTTTGAATTATTTTAAGAATACATAAATTGTTTTTTTTTTTTTTAGAAAATTTTGATACCTACGCAAAATTATTCCAACTTATCAGATGTTCTTTTGTGAAAAATTTTATTAAAATCGGGTCTTCAGATAATGAGATAGTTTTGTATTTCAAATAATATGGTAGATCGTACCAATATTAGCGCACACAAAAATTTTAATCAAAATCTTAGGAGCAGTTTTTGAGAAAAATAAGATTTTCCTTATCAGTTTTTAAAGACTTGTATGAAAGGTACCGTTATTTTTGGTCATAAGAATAATTTTTACTTGAAATCTGCTAGATAATGTTAAAAAACTGCTGGGTCCCAAGTTTAATAAAAATCGACCAAGTCATTTTCGAATTATTAAGTTCTCAAAAAAAAATTTGAAACTTTTTTTAAAACCCAAAAAAAAAACAGAAAATTTTGGTATAGGTACTTACCTAAATTACCTACTTTTAAATTTTCGAAAGATTTTCTATACAAAAAATTGGTCAACATCTGTTCAACGCCAGTTTTTGAAAAAATCGTAAATCAAAAAAAAAGTTCTATTTTTGAGCATTTTTCCGACATTATTTTTATAAAATAGAAGCATTTTTGTAAAAAAAAAATTATTGATTTTTTTTAAAACAATTTGTGGGCGCGTTTCTGAAAAAAAAAATAATATTATCTATAAGCCCAAAACCGCTAGGTACCAAGTTTAAAGAAAATCGACCCATCCGTTTAGACTGCAGCCTAAAGGAAAGGACAGACAGACAGACAAACAGTAATTGCGAGACCCAATTTTTTCGACTATCATCTTAATATGTCAAGTTTGATCAAAATCTCGAGTTATCAAAATTGGGAAAGCCAATATTAAGGCGTTATAAATGTTTTTCTTTCACAGAATATTTTTGGCAATTAATCAGAAATTAAGAAGCTGGTAAAAAAATAACTTCTAAAAAAAAACAAATAAATTAATTATTAAAATTGTTTATTTTATAGTGACACCGGAAACGTATTATTTTGACAGATAGTGTTTGCCAGCAATTTATTTTAAATATTATTTTTATTGTTTTATTTGATAACATTAAGTATTTAATATTTTTTAATATAAATAATAGATATGATATGGCCGGGGGCGAGGTAGACGCTGGAAAGCAACTGTCACGCAAGATTTCAATTCATTTGTGGTTCAGGAAATAAACGAGTGATTGGTTGAGAGAGTTTTGGAAATGAAAATTGATCGCTTTATCAAATAGCTAAAGAGTCACCCAATAGGGACTTCCATGATGACCATGCACTTGAAGTGGCACAGAATAATTTTATTGCACTATACTCCATATTGATCATAAAATTGAGTCACATTATAAAGTCCCAATATTTGTTGTAAAGATTAGAATATTAAGAAAAAAGTATAATACTAATGCACCAACTGCAAGTGTTTCATAAATAAAGAGTTTATTTTTTGATAAGTGGGGATAGCCCAAAATTGTAATAGAATTTAGTAGTATATAAAAAGCTGTAAGAATTTGTAAATAAAATCAGTCTTGAATCCAATATCTCTCGACTCATTTCACTGCGGCATTCTTGTCACCAGATTTCAGCGAGTTGCGCTTTTTAAAGCATTCAATAGCGTGCTACGCTTACATAGCTTAGGGCACAGTAAAGTCTGCCACCAAGCATTACAACGTTCCACGCGCTTCACCCATTTCACGGTCATCATAATCGTCCTATCGAGACGACTATTCGCAGTGTGTTGGATAAATTTGAGTTCACTGGTTCAGTAAACGGTCAACCAATACCCGTACGTCGACAAAACGCGAGATCTGCCGAAAATATCGCCGCTGTCTGTGAGAGTGTGGAGAGAGAAGAATCCGACGCAGTCGATTTCGCGTCGCTCACGAGAACTTGGCTTTTCGCAGACCTGTGAGACCACAATTTGGCGAATTGGACCTGCAGCCGCACAAAATTCAACTGACTCAGGAGCTGAAGGTAAACGGCCATAGATAACGACGTGTGTTCGCTGAATGATGGGCTCTGGACATGGAGCAGTTGGAAACCGACCCTAATTTTGATCGGAAAATCATCTTCAGCGATTAGGCCCAGGTCAACAAACTAAATTGTCGAATTCGGGACGATATAGGTACCTACCAGTCTACAATCTACATGAGATCCAAATTCAAGAGACTCCAATGAATACCGTAAAAGTTAGTGATGTTTCGTGTGGATTTTGGGCTGGCGGCGACATCGCTATACCTACGTGCCACACAGCTCACACCACATTGGAAATTCTGCACGAGCAATTCGAGGGTATGGTCATATCACGCTTGGAGAAAATGGAGAACAAGCCACCGAGATCGTGCGATTTGAACCTCTTAGACTTTTTATTGCGGGGTTTTCTGAACTCTCAAGTTCTATGCGAATAACCCATAAACCATAGCGGCCCTCAAGTCATCGGTCAAATTCAGCATGATTTATGTGCCAGAGTCATGGAAAATAGGACATTTCGGATGCGCGTCACCTAGAGAAGCCACAGCGGACATTTCATCGATGTTTTATATATATATTCCATAAATAATGTCGTCGATAGACCTTTCAAACGAATGCAAAATTTCGATGATATTTCACACACACTTTATTTTATTTAAATTCAAAGATTAGGGAACGCTTAATAATCCTATATTTTATGGATAGAATACAAAAAAATTATTAAAAACCCATGTTTTCTATTAAAATTATCAACTAAATTTCGTGAACACTCAAAGGAGCTAAAAGTTGCCTAAAGGTGGGTGCTCTCTCATTTATAACCCATCGTACTTGAATCGGTATTCCGGAGCAACTGGAGGCTCCAATCCTTGTTAATCATTAGAGAAACCGACAAAAAAAAAAAACAAAATCCTTGACAAATCATGCAATTTCAAAATATCTATACCATTAACTTTTAAACTGCACTACTATCTATATATACATACGAGAAAACATCATAAGCATCTGACAAACAAGCAAACAAACATACAATTTTATTTCAACAACAATGGCGTCCGTCCTCTATTGTTTGCGAAACTCATTTTAATATTAAGTACAGAGAATTCGTGTACCTATAGCGCAAACTGATCAACCTCTCAATCATTCTTCACAATACCGTAATTAAACCAACAGATAGAATATTATACAATATTGACATATATATTCATAATGCACACACAATAATAATTCACAAATTCAGGAAGTTGGGAGAAAATTTTCAATAATGACAAGGACGCGCAGATTTAATTTCGACGCCATATTTTTCCCTACACCTATTTTTCGAACAAGCCCACTCCAATGGATGGATGGATGGATGATGGTATAGTGCAACCCTTCGCGGTTGATTGACGTAACTCAAATCACAACGCCACGCATTATCGTCATCGTGATGATAACTTCGTAGATCGTCAACCCTTATATATGAATTTCCATATACCTTTTTGCCGCATTAACGAGTTTTTGCGCGCTCTTGAAAAATCAGAGTACCTACGTACGTTACGTACATAACCACACACGCACAACCCAACACACCCATTCTTGATGTTTTTATTTTCGAAGGATATCTATAATCAGGAAAGGATAGCTAAGCAACCACGCGCACCACAATGGCAGATCTATGCTAAAGGGGTGTGGAAATGTGTTTAACATCGATGCGAATATGCATTATAAAGACTCCTGTCCCTGTCATTGTGTAACAAGAGTAGTTAAAAAAAAAAAAAAAAAAAAAAAACATTAAAGCCAATCCCTTTGCCGAAGGGGGTAAAGTGAGTCCTTCGTCCTCAATATTATTCCCATAGTTTAATGCGTTTGGGCAGTAAAATTGTAGTAACATTTGAGTACTTAACATCAAAATTAATACACCATCATCGTCAACGGTTGCTAAACATATACATATAGATATTTTTTGTGCCCTTAGGAAGTATGTCATTATCCTGGTACAGCCTATAGGCTTAAGTGCATATTTCACTACATCCTTGAATAGGAATAATTATGTGAGGGGGATATCTTTCATTCAAATGAGTTTTATACTAACTAACCCTTAAAATGTCCATGTACATAATATTTTATAACCAAGGATTGCATTTTCATTAGGGTTGTTTGTAACGACCTTACACACACACACACATTTATGATGGGAGTTCACTTCGGCACCCATGTCCTTTTTTCGTGAATCCTTTTTTTGGGGGTGAAGTTTTTTTTTTTAATTTTTGTTTGGAAAAAATTAAATGGAAAGGGGTTGGTTGGTGATGATGGTGAACCAAAAGTAAGGACATGCATAGAAATAAAAACTCATCATGACAGAATTCCCGAATGAATGAGTCCTTTTTGAAAAATGATTTTTTTTTTAAATCCAGCGTCCAGCAGAGGACTTTTAAAAGGCCATATGCAAATATAAGTACATATTTGTATTGTTAGTAAGTTATGTAGGTATAGGTATATGAAGAGTGGACGATTTTTCACAATTAAGATGGTGGGTGGATTTTAGACTAAACAAAATAAAAAAAATAATTTCAAGCGACCGCATCACGTAGAGGTTAGGCAGGTTAGGTATGATGATGCTTTGAAATTTTTCATTAAAATTTTGTGATTGGAGAAGGATAATGTGCGGCAAGTGGAAGATGTGAATGAGTTTATGTGGTCGTCGGACGTTGGTCCCTTTTGTCGCCGCCGCCGCCGTGATGTGATGTGTTAATAAATTTTGGTTTTTTTTTTCGACAAAAGAAAATATATAATGTCGAAAAATTCAACCAAGGGTCACTTTTGATGAGAGTAAAAATTTATATCAGTGGAAAGATGGTACATATATAAACATTTATTATATGCAGAATTGCGGAGTCATCAGGGAAAAAATTTAATTTATCGTCTGGTCAGATGTATTTAAATTTGCTCATTGTTTTTGGAATGATTGGTCAATGGTTTGGCTCGCATATGTCAAAATCATAATTAGAAAAGTTTTTTGATGGATTTCGCTTGACATAGGTATCAATATTTTTTTTTTTTTTTAAATACAGATTTCTATTTTGATTTGAATTTTTTCTTAATTTTAAAGCACATACTATGAAACATACTGAAACCGACATAGCTCAGAAATTATTAGTTCCATAGAAATTAGGTTATATACCTACCTATCTATATCTTATATATATAATGGTAGGTTTAAAGCTTGGTTTGAGCTTTTTTTTGAATTGTTAATTTAGAGCCTTACTGCAAAATTTTAGCTTACGCTATTGTTGAAAAAAAACTGTCATGTTTTAATTTCAAAGTTAAATTTTTCGGTTTCGAAAGTAAAGCTAAATAAAACACATTTTTGATGAAAATTTTATTTCATTATAAATTTTGGACTTTGCCATCATTCTAATGGCCGCCTCGGGAAGATTCGCAGCATGCGATTCTTTTGAGGTAATTTTTAACCACTTTGTCGCACATTTCGGGCATTAAAAACCAACATTACTCAAGTTATGGCCGAGATAACTTGAGTAATGTTGGTTTTTAATGCGTCTAGATTAATCAGGGATTATTCGCGTTAGACACGGTCTTTTGCGTAGCTTAACTTAACTTTAACTTAACTTTCTTTATTGAAGAATGCTTACACATTAAGACATGGTATATTATTACCTTAGTGATAAGCTTTAATATAAAACAATGTTTTGAAAAATGAAAAAAATGAAAAATGAAAAATGAAAAAGTGAAAAATTGAAAAATTGAAAAATTAAGTACTTGAATGAGAACTATTATTGGACAATTTTATAATTTACTTTATGAGTTTAAATGAAAATATTTATGTATATAATTTAAATATTTAATAATTATAACATTAAATTTTAAAAAATATTATATTAGCCAGAATATGATTGAAAGTAGATGTGTAGCTTCTTACGAAAGTTTTCAATGCCCCGCACCCTCACAGCATGCCGTGGTAAGGTATTCCACAGGCGGATTGCGTTGATGAAGAACTGACGCTCGGAAGTCAAGCAAGTAAAACGAGGATGAATGAGCTGTTCCGATCTATCAGAAGAGGTCATTCGTAGTCTGTTAAAGAGATAGCGAGGTTGGTGTGTTTGAATCACATTAAACAATAAAATTAAGGTCGTGTAGCGCAGCAAGTTGTCAGAAGAGGAATTGTAAATTCTTGTTGAAAAATTTGAGATGTGGTCGAATCTTTTTAAGTCATAAATATAACGAATAGTGTTATTGTAGGCAACGTTAATTTTACGTCTACTGGCTGCGTCACTTTTGCAGAATAGTTCACATCCGTAGAATAAGAACAGGAAGAACAAGAGTTTTTGCCAGCATCAATCGTGTTCTTAAAGGTGTAAAAATTGTCTGGATCTTAGCATGCGAAGAATACCATAAACTTTCCCAACTGCCACATTGATATGGGTATCCCAATTTAGTGTCCTATTAAATGTGATTCGAAGGTTTTTTACGGTTTGAACATATTCAATAGGAGTGTTATTAAGCGTTATGGTGGGAAAATATTATAGATCTAAAGATTTTCTACTTATAACTATGCATTTAGACTTCTGAATATTTAAAAATAACCCATTTCTTAATGACCACGAAAAAACAAAATCCAGGTTTATAGAGCTAGCGCGATCTTCGATCAGACCGAGGGGACAACTTGTAAATAATTGGACATCGTCTACATACATTTGAACCGATGAAGCTAATATTTGTTGAGGAAGATCATTAATGTAGAGGGAAAAGAGAAGAAGTCCAAGTATTGAGCCTTGTGGGACCCTGCGAGTCGTGGAAAGAAAAGTGGATAGGTTATTGGCGACAGAGACAGCTTGTTTTCTATCAATGAGATATGACTGCAGTAAACTCACAGAAGAAGGAGAGAACTGGTATAAAGACAAGAGCTTGTTGCATAAATTAATGTAATTTATTGTGTCGAAGGCCTGCGAAAAATCTAGAAGCACCAAAAAAGTGACACGATCTTCATCTAGGGCCTGTCTGATATCTTTTACGACATTAATAAGAGCAGTGACGCACCTAGGCTTAGGTCGAAAACCAGATTGCATTGGTGAAAGAATATTTTGGGAACTAAGATGAGTATTAATCTGCTTCTGCATTATTTTTTCAAACACTTTACAAAAGAACGGGAGAATTAAAATTGGCCTATATTCATTACTATTGGGACTTTTGGGAATAGGTATTTACTTAGCCAATTTCCACTGGCTAGGAAAAACACTTGTCATAAGGATAGTGTTAAATGTATGTGTAATAAACGGTAAAATAACTGGAAGAATAGCCTTGACAAAAACAGGATGAATACCGTCTATCCCAAAAGCATTTGATTTAATAGAAATAATACTCTCGACTACATCAGTACTATCAACTCGTGTGAACTGGAAAGTCGTTGCTGCAAATCTAAGGATTCAATATCTAAGTAAAGTGTATTGGAATCGTTTGAAGAGACATCAGACAGAAACGGAAACGGCAGAGTAGTAAAATTATGGTTGAGTAGATTTACATCAACATCATCATAAACTCGGTTTTGTTTACCAACTCCTAATTCTCGCAGGTTCTTCCACAGTTGTCACCCACTCATAGACAAACTTAAGCGATTGCTATACATGCGAGTTTTAGCTACCCGGATTTTGCAAACAACGTTGTTCCGCATGATCTTGGTGGCCAATTGACAACGTCGCCAAAACGTGAAATGACGTGACTAGGAAACTTCTCACGCAATAAAGCCATAATTGGTCTTGTTGTGTGGCTTGTTGTCCCGTCTTGTTGGAACTACATATCGTCTAAGACATGATCCTCAATCGCCGGCCAAAACGACATGTTCAATTGCTGCGATCGCAACGTCGGGAAATTGATAAATTCGGATCATTAGCAACACTTGTACAGCAGCAATATTTTCGACTGAGCGTGCATTACGATGATGCACAGGCCTTACGACATCAGTATAACGCTTCCACCCTCTTCAAATTTCTTTACAATTTTACCGATTTCTTGCGTAGTCGATCGATTATGACGACCATAATCATCGCGTAATGCGCGAAAAGTGTCTACGTTTAAATCATCACTTTTTTAGTAGTTTTTTTTTTTAATTTTAACGCGTTGTTCGATTGTTAAGCGATCCATTATCGTAAATGGCAAACATTTAACTAATATTATAACACTTCAAATGACAGCTGACAGTTTGACAGGTGCCAAATGTCAGCGCTACCAACTTGAAACCACGAAATGAATGATCCTTTATATATCTTTTCTGAGAGCCAAAAATTATTTCTGGACATTTCTTTTAAAATAATGTTATTTAAGTGGTTTTGAATAATTTAGTTTTTAACTCAAAATTTTGAGAACAAAATATTGATAATTATTTTCGAATATAAACAAAATTGATACATTTTGAGAAGCTGTATATTTTAAAAACTATTGGATCTAAAGAGAGGGCTTCGAGCTGTATAGTTATCTTGAAATCTTAGAGCAAAGTTGTTAATCGAAAGCTAGTTCATTTGGGTTGTAATCGACTGACTAACATGTCACTGTAACTGAAAATTTCGCGTTTTTTTGATTATTTACTAATCAAAAAACCAGAACTATCGCATCTGACGCAATATGTCTGATATAGGTATACCTATGTAGTTATACTTATAATAATGGACTATTTATTTCTTTAGTACTTTTCACTACATATTTGTGAGAAAATGAGGTAAAAAAAAACGTTTCTCAAATACCATATACATACATACGTATATATAGGCACCTATTCGAAATGTTTGTTGCCATTTTGTAATTTTTTTCGCAGATGTTCAGCAACGGACGTCATTTTTATATAATATTGCAAACGTAAACACCCTTGATGCTTGATGGTATTAAATAATTTTTTTTAAATATTTCTACAACGGATTAACTACAAAACCAGATCATTTGGGCATAGGTACCTACAAATGTTTATTTTCCCACACCTTTTATATCATTTATTCACATGGTGTGCGTGGTTGGAAAGTTTGTTCCCTGGAACAATATTTTCTAACAAAACACATCCTTTTAAATATATTATGTATAATATTTAGGGTTAGTTGAAAAGTTTTAATGAAGCATAAAAGCGTAGGTATATTTAAACAGGATCAGCATCAAGCAGCACCCATTTCCAACAAAAAAAAAAATCACCATCCGCCCGCACGGTCACATCGCGTCATCTATCAAAAATAACAACAACAAAAATTGTTCAAGGATCAAAGAAAAGAAGGAAAATAAAGGAAAACATAAAAGAATTATTATATTGTTCTGTATATAGTTTTTATGTAATCCTTCAAACACAAAGGCATATATAGCAATCCGCGGACAAACCAGACACAGACTCACCATCATCACCAGAAGGACCATCAAGAACCTGATTGGCTTCCTAATTGGTTTATACTCTCTGAAATCAGAGAACCATCGCAATCACACTGATCCTTTTTCTTTTCGTCTTCCGCACATTTCCAGATCTGGTAATATTGCATTTGTGTTTTTGTTTACACATGCGATGCTGTGATTAATGCAGCCGGGAATACTACTGTAGCAAACCATAACAGCACATCAATGTCGAGCCATCATCTTAAAGTCCTGTATGTTTCCTGGGGACTTGAATTGAAAGAAGGATATGAATTATTGGATTTTTTTTTTGTGTTCGTTTCAAAATTATGAAAAGGGAAATGATGAGTGTAAACAAGGGATTAATGCAAATCGTTATTTCTATTCATTTCTTTTGTTCGACAATTTTCTCCCTCTGCTTAGACCTTGGAATGATTACACTAGAACTTATATAAGGTATACCAGCGACTTATATTATACAAAACGAGTCTGCTGCATGTGAATATAAGGACATGCATGAAAAAAAAAAAAAATGAGAACTCGTCCAGATGCTGTATTATGTGAAATTGAGTCCTTTAATAAAAATTATTTCATATAATTTCATAATATCTATATTTTGTTGTGATTGAGATGAATCTTTTGGATCTTGGTTTGTGAGTTATGATAAAAACTTTGGTATATGCATGTATGTATACCTAACCTACATATAAACTGTGAAATATGAAGTCCTTCGGCTTGCATTACTCGTCAAAAATATAAGTACGATCCCTTCCCTATGAAAGTCTGTCTATATAACGGGTGATTTTTTAGCTGGTTTGGTTTTGGCAACACTGGTTTTGACAGCTGACGTGCGTTTAGTACCTTGTGTCACTGTCAAACAGCTTCAGTTTGGTTTGCAATTTAACCATGGATCGTCTTACAAATGAACAACGCTTGCAAATTATTGAATTTTACTATCAAAATTCGTGCTCGGTTCGAAATGTTCATCGCGCGCTGCTTCCATTTTATGGTCGGCATTCTCGACCTTCTGAGCAGTCTATTCGGAAGATTGTGACCAAATTTCGCACCAAATTTACTTTGTTGGACATTAAACCACCAACACGTTTACGTACTGTGCGTAGTGAAGAAAATATTGCGGCCGTATCAGCTAGTGTGACAGAAGACCGCGAAATGTCGATTCGGCGCCGTTCCCAGCAGTTAGGCCTTTGTTACAGCACTACGTGGAAAATTTTGCGGAAGGATTTGGGCGTAAAGCCTTTTAAGATACAGCTGGTGCAAGAACTAAAGCCAGCCGACCTACCACAACGCCGAATTTTTGGTGAATGGGCTCTTGGAAAGCTGGCCGAGGATCCGCTTTTTTATCGAAAAATTGTGTTCAGCGATGAGGCTCATTTTTGGTTGAATGGGTACGTAAATAAGCAAAATTGCCGCATTTGGAGTGAAGATCAGCCAGAAGCATTGCAACAGCTACCAATGCATCCCGAAAAAGCAACTGTTTGGTGCGGTTTATGGGCCGGCGGCATTATTGGGCCATATTTCTTCAAAGATGATGCGAATCGCAGCGTTACTGTCAATGGTGAACGCTACCGAGCGATGATAACAAACTTTTTTTTGCCCGAAATGGAAGTTCTTGACTTGCATGATATGTGGTTTCAACAAGACGGTGCCACATGCCACACAGCACGCGAAACAATGGCGCAATTGCGAGGCGAGTTTGGTGAACAGTTAATTTCACGTTTCGGGCCGGTCAATTGGCCGCCTAGATCGTGCGATTTGACACCATTAGATTATTTTTTGTGGGGGTATGTCAAGGCTAATGTCTATAGGGACAAGCCCGCTTCGATTGACGCACTGGAAGCCAACATCCATGCATTCATTCGTGAGATACCGGCCGATATGTGTGAAAGAGTATGCCAAAATTGGACTCAGCTCAATTATCTTTAAACATTAAATTGCAAGGTTCAAACTATCGATTCAAATAAATATTTCATTAATTTTTTCGAATTTTTTGTGTTTTTTTTTAAAAAAGTTCTAAACCTCTTAAAAAATCACCCATTACATACCTTATTTTTTATATGTACCTACATATATTGTGACCTTTATTTTTAGAAAAATATTATGCTCTTTATTATTCGTGACGTCGATTATTACGGATAAGGGATGAAAAAAAAAATTACCAATCGATTTGTGATGTATATAGTTAGAGCGCAAGGGCAGGGGATGACCACTTAATGACGGAAGTGGGTATTTAGGAAGTTAATGGTACAACACTAAGGGTAAAAAGAAGAACAATATCTTATATACATATACCTACTTTGCCTCAAATTTGCATATACATATGGATCGGACGGATTTGACGCGAACCACTAAAAAAAACCAAAACTCTTTATAAAAAAAAAAAACAGAATCTAAGTATGTATGTACGATGTACGTATGTAAACAAGTAGGAGAATATGATGAAAAATAACGGTAGGTTAGGTATACAATATACATATCAAAAATTATCCAAAATTTTAATTTAAGTTTTATTATTCAATCAAAATATTAGACTGGGTAAAAATATGGCCGACTAGATCGCTGCAACTTGCTCTTATGGTTAAAAACTATAAAATTATAATATGAACAAATTGAAAAAATAAATCGAAAGTATAGGTATCTATCTACTAAAAACAATAGTTTTTTTTTAAGAAAAATATTTTTTTCAAAATTTTTAAAGGCAATATACTGGTTTGAACTTTTAAGAAGCATCGGATTGCAAAATAATATTCAAAAAGACTTAGAAATAAGGCAAATTTTCTCAAAAAACGTCAGAATCCTACATTTCTGAAATGGAAAGCTTTTTTATAATCTTTTTGAGTATTATACAGGTACGAAGTTTAAATAAAAATATCTGGGCGACTTTTGGGTTACTATTTTATTTTATTAAATTCACTATAAGTCTTGGTAATTCCGGATCTCACTGGTGTCATTCCATGGTCCATTCGTCGAAGTTTGATATAGGTGGGCGCCTGGCTGGTGACACCATATACGCATATATGGAAGTATCTCCACATGAATCCCTACATAATGTGGAGATATCTTCACTTGTAACTTCACAAGTGTGGAGGTATTTCCACATGCATCACCATAAATTTTAAGGTATCCCCACATATGTCAAAGTATCTCCACATAAATCTTAACATTTGTGGAGATATATATCTTCATATAAGAAAAACATATCTCAACATATGCGGAGGTACCTACCACCCGAATAAACTACGCTCAAAATGTTATCCATACTGTAGGAGTAAATTTGGGAGAAACGAGAAACCAAGAAATAAGAAAAGTGGGAGCAGCGATGGGCAGGTTTCAAAAAAATTATTTTCTAAATTTGTTTCTCGTTCATCGGAAAAAAACCCTGAAAATTTCATTCAAATCGTTAGAAACGTTCCCGGACGTAAATCGTAAGAGCTGTTCCCGAAAATCAATAAACACTAAAAGTGGGCGTGGCAGTAGGCGTATTTTCCTGAAAATATTTTTTGAATTTTTTTCTTTTTCATCAGAATACTCCCTTGCAATTTCATCCAAATCGTAAGAGCTATTATCGAGAACCCAATTGGGCGTGATAGTGGGCTGCTGGCGCGAACAAAGTGTAGGCAAGAGTATGATAACTGTGGCGCCAAGAAATGATAACGGGGGTCTATCTCCCCCCGTGCAATTTCATGAAAAAAGTACTAAAAATTGAAAAAAAAATTATAAAAAAATAACGGTTATACCTACAATTAAGTTTTATACCTTTTTTAAAGCCAATAATCTATTCTATTAGCCAGTTTTTAAATGAAGTGAAAACTATGCATAGGTTTTGAAAAAACGAGTTTCAAATTCAAACTTTGGAAAAGAAAACATAAAAAAAATGTTTAAAGTAAAATTTGTCAATACTTTGGGATTTTAATATTATTTTTTTTCTTACAATTGCTCGTTGCAATTAATTTTTAATAAAAAACTGACAACTAGAGAGAAAATTGAAAATTACCAAAACTACTATAGGTAGTATTTTAATTTAGGTAATTAATTTTTTGTTTGCAAAAGAGTTATTTTTTTAATGACGTGTATTCTTATTTTTGTAAAAACATAGATAATAATAGTAAAATAATTTTCTTCTTTCTCTCTTTTTTTCTTTCTTTTGTTAAATTAATTTAAAAGTATTTCTAAAGAATTTAATGAAATATTTTATATTTTTGTTTTAGTAATTTTTGTTTGATTTGATTAAAATAAAAAATGAAAAGATTTCAAAACGCATTTTATTTTATATAAATCTATAGTTAATAGATTTATATAAAATAAAATGCGTTTTGAAATCTTTTCATTTTTTCTCAATCTACTACACTTTTGTCTTCAAATCTATTTTCGATTTTTTTTTACAAAAATGGTCCATTTCGAAAAATTAATTGTTCGTCAAATGTTTTTTTTTTCAGTAAATTAATATTGCTCTACATATGGCATGTGGTGACACCGCCGCCGCCGCCTGTCCGCCTGCTGAAAACACATTTCTACAACTCACCGCTCACCGTTGTCTGTACCGTTCTGTCCATAATCGTGTTTTTGAAGATAGGTATAGGTATGGATATAGTCCAACAAACGATGAATTTTTCTGGATGTTATGGTTTTTTTTTTTAATTACATTTATAATATATCATCGCTCAAAATTCGGCTATTATATTTATTTTATTTATTGTAATAATATGTTGCTTTGTTATATGACCAGCATAAAATACTTGTAATTTCCAATGAGCTTCTCGAATTGAACTACGTTTTTCCAGAAATTTAAAAAATTTGCAAACGTTGCTCCTGCGTGATTCTATTCATGAACGAAATAAACTAACCTCAAAACAACCGGAAACTATCAAATTAGCTGCCGAAAAAAAAAAACAGTGCTGCCAATTTAAAATTCTCTTAAAAATTTATCAAACAACTATCTTGTAAAATTTACAAATACTGTAGATACATGTGAATATAAATAATAAATTTAATTGCACTCGTGTAACTACATAATGTTTACATATAAGTAGTTACCATATAAATGTTACAAAAACTTGATATACATAAGTGTTGCTTTAAATCTGGGTTTCTATATCACCCACACAGATTGCTTTATTAAAAATCGATAATACTTTGTGATAAAATAATAATAAAAAAAATACCTGTTGTCAATGTATACTTGACATAATATTAATTTTTTTATTTCTAACATTGGTCCGTTAAAAAAGAAAAAAAAAAAAAAACATAATATCTAACCCCCAAAAAAGACAATAAAATTTTAAGTGAAAAAAAGGAAAGCAAAACAATTAGTAGAACAACAAAGAAGCACTTGTCCGCATCATCAAATCACCCATCACCGGTAGTGTGACACTCAAGTGTGTCCCCTTTTCACTTCACAAGGATAAAAGGACAATCGGGCGTGTAAAGTAAAAAAAAAAAATACCTGTTGGGCCAAGTCTAATTCAGGCATTAATCTTAAACACATTCAGCAGAACCAAAATCTTATATATGTATCTACGACCTACAACGTACAGATACATATATGTTTAGGATTATAGAAGTCAAGCCATCACCATCATCAACAACAATGCCGCTCAAAGGACAACCAAAAAAACAAGAAAATCATTGTACTCGAGGATCTCAAACACATGTCGAATCGCTAAATGACACAATCCCATGGCATAAAGGTTAATGGATTCCACTTTTCCATTTGACAGATTGTGTTCCATTCCACTCAATATATGCGGATGGACTGTGAACACCCATCAGGATAGGATAAGGATCAGACATTCATTTTGGCCGGCCACTTGATCCAAACGAGGGGTGCGTGTGTCGAAACAGATCAAGGCAGGCAAAGCAATGTCACTTCAAGTCAGAACCAAATCTTTTGTGTATATGTAGGTATCAATTGTGTCCTTTCATCCAGGCTCATCATAGTTATGTCGTAGGTGTCGTCTTTTCTTGTTGTTGTTGTTTTTTGTTTGATCAATGATCGTGTGACCCTCAGGACGATCATCCTAATGACACACCGGTGAATGTGCCTTTATGCTATATACGATATAAGATGATCAGTTTTTGTTCTCTTTGGACACAAAATCCTCCTCGTCGTCATCTTTCCTGCAATGACTGTTATTATATATCTACGAAAAGCAGGGGAAAAATGTTTAATTAAGGATGACAAAAGGGAGAAAATAACATCAGTTCCATTGTGTTTTTAATTTTAATTTTTTAGATTATTACAAGTGGATGAAAAAATATCCACACAAATATACTTATGCCTTATATGCTTAGGATATTTATGAAAAAAAAAAATCCCGACGCCACATCTTACGGATGATAAATGACAAATGAATTTGAAGGACGAACAATGAATGAGAAAATGCCTGAGAAAGTGGAACAACATTGCATTTTGATTGATTCGTTACGCGTTTTAAATTTGATTTGTATTTTTATTTATTTTTTTTTTTTATCAAACAGAAAAGAAATCGCGTTGTGTGATTTCCTGGAAGTTCCTTAACCAAGTGCGGTACAAAAAAAGTGAAAAAACATATGGTGCCACAATGATGCATCACTGCGTATAAACGCTCATCGATTACCTAGTTTGAAGAATTTTATTGGATTTTCCCCGAAAAGAAAAAAATAACAGAATCGTTTTTCTTGATCAAATAAACGAAAAATGTTGTAACAATTACCGCGATTTGGAATGTTTAAATTGGTTTACAATGCAAACTAATGACGGAATTGTGTCCTTTGTTTCACAAAAAAAAAAAAAAATAACAGATCCTTTTTGATCTCTCAATACCCGCTTACCTATACCCATACCTTTACATATATAACACTAAAAACGTTATCATCCTGCGCGGATGTTATCTGAGGATGTTAGGTGTTAATTTTATGATGATCCTATAGTTGAAGACCAAGCGGTATATGAAGATAACTGTAAGAGTATATATAATATAAATATATTATGTCCTTCAAACGAAATATATATAAACGTTTGTTTACTCAATAAAGTAAGGGTAGGTAATTCAAATAAATCAAATATATGGATGAATATATTTTTGTAATATTACTCAATAGTTGATTCTGGTTAAAGATATAATAATTAAATTGAAATGCCTTTTTATATTATCATAAGACATAACATTACCAAGATACAAAATTTTCAAAATTTTATTTTTCCAAAAATTTTGCCACTTTATAGTTTTCTTAAAAACAGCTCAATTGTTATTTATTAAATTTCCGGTTCCGACATACATATCAGTAGGTATCTGAGATATTTACATCGATTATACAGTAAAAAGATCGAATTCAAAAAATCTCAGCTCAGTAATTTTTTAGCAAATTTTGGCTTACGAAAGTCCAACAGCTAAAGTAGGTACTTACAACTTTTTTTTGTTTTGTTTTTTTTTTTGTGAAAATTTCGTATAAAATAAAATAAACTAAAATAAAATAAAATGAAATGAAATGAAATCAAATAAAATAAAATAAAATAAAATAAAATAAAATAAAATAAAATAAAATAAAATAAAATAAAATAAAATAAAATAAAATAAAATAAAATAAAATAAAATAAAATAAAATAAAATAAAATAAAATAAAATAAAATAAAATAAAATAAAATAAAATAAAATAAAATAAAATAAAATAAAATAAAATAAAATAAAATAAAATAAAATAAAATAAAATAAAATAAAATAAAATAAAATAAAAAAAAATAAAATAAAATAAAATAAAATAAAATAAAATAAAATAAAATAAAATAAAATAAAATAAAATAAAATAAAATAAAATAAAATAAAATAAAATAAAATAAAATAAAATAAAATAAAATAAAATAAAATAAAATAAAATAAAATAAAATAAAATAAAATAAAATAAAATAAAATAAAATAAAAAGAACAGGGTATAATTGGCTACCCTGTGGTATTTCAAAATTCACAACTATTGTGAAGTACTAAGTAAGATCTACCGAATAAATAAGATTGAAGCCACAAAAAAAATCGTAGTTTCCTTCATTTAAATAGGAAATGCTATGTGAAAATTTGTTGAACGTCTTACTGAAACCTCAAAAGACTTACATAGGTAACCTTTATGTTTTTTATTTCTCCCATTTTCGAAATATCGAATTTTCAAAAAATTATTTTGAAATTATTTTTTAAAGATTTAAAATTTATATTTTGGAAAATTTCAGTTTGTAAAACTTATTACAAGCTCTTGTATGGAAAATTTAATTGAAATCGGTTCATGAGGTAATGAGACAGCGGAAAAACAAAAAAATGGTTTTGTGAGAGTCACATTTTGTAATCGATAGGTAAAATATTTTTTTTCAATAAAATTTGATCGTAGCTACTGGTATTAGCTCACATAAAAATTTTAATGAAAATCTTAGGAGCCGTTTTGTTTTTTTTTTTTAAGTTGTAGGCACGTTTTTGAAAAAATTAAAATTACGATAATAATTTGGTACAAAAAATTGTACGGCAGATACCTAATCTATCGTTATTGTTGGTCGGGGAAATGCCCAAGGTAGGTACCAAGTTTATAGAAAATAGACTTCATCCGTTTATACTACAGCCGAAAAGACAGGGCAGACGGACAGAATTGCGAGACCGATGCTCTCTTAAATTTCTAAATACATACTACACTCATTTCCTATGTTTTATTTCAAGTCCCAACAATTCCCACCAGTTCTATAAGAAAGAAAATCAAATTCTATCATGACTGAACTTGTTGTATAAGTTAGCGACTTATGTGGGAAAAAAATTGCATAATTGTCATATTTATGTCATAGCCATCTGTCATAAGGCCCATTGTTTAGAATTCTTTAAAAATCAAGGTCAAAATTTTTGTTCCAATCTTGCTACATTAATAAAAGTTGACAAAATGTTTCCTGAAAAAAAAAACACTAAAAGCTATAAAAATGACAAAATAAGACCATTATACTTTCCCCAAAACTCAAACATATTAATTTCCATACAAATAAAACTTAAATCAAATAGTATAATATTGCTTTTTTAACATTTCCGATTTCCCACACCATCAGCAGAAAACATTGCCCTCCTACAGAAGTAGGTAATACAATCGCCAACGAGACGGATGACCTAAAGCCCCCGATGGCGGTTTTTTGCCTTAACAAATCATTCTCAGATCAGCAAACATCATACAATCCGACTGCTTGCCGTAACCTTTATAAATACACAATTCCTATAAAGTGATACCTACTTACCGCACAAAGGCGCAACATTAAAATTATTAATAATTCATTTAATTAAAATTCATTGTCCCAGGCGAATTTGACTCAAGTGTCATCGTCGTTGGCGGCGGCGGCGGCGTGAGAAAAAAAAATATGTCACTATGTATATTATACGACGACAATTGTGTGGAAACCTTAAAAATTGAAGCCGCGCTGCCATCGCGGAATCACCTGTTCAAGGTTCTCCTCTTTGTGTCATTGTCTTTTCTTATTGTTAATTTTTTTTTTATCACGAAACTCGGCGAGCGATGAAGACTGACATTATGCAAATTAGAAAGAGAGTCTTTTCTTAATCCATGTCTTTTTCTTATATTGTTTGTGCCACTGTTCTGCTGAGAATATATTACATATATTCATCGAATTTAAGCATAGATATGAATCTATGTTTTCTTTGATCTGGAGCGGAGTTAAGGAGCTAAAAATTATATGACTAATGCATGAGTCGATTGTATTTGCTTATGAAATTCGAAATATATTATAGTACCTCATGGGCGTAATATATCTAGTTGGTGTATTTCAGGTCTGGGTTGGTATCCAGACTATTCTACCAAATAATGTTTTTTTTCAGGGGTAATTCTTCTTGCGAGGAAGTGATAAATCCTCCAGGTAAATCCCTTGTCATGTACCTCTCATCTTAGACATTCAGATTCGATCCGATAGTTGTAAATCTCCTTCAATCCTGTCCTTCACCCTGGCCTGGCCTTCCACAGGTCTCAGTCGAATCGAAGTGTGCCGTCAATACATCTTCTTGTTAGGATTGAAGTTTTCAAATAAATTGGAGACGTTGTTTAACCGAAATCTATCAGCGCGATTGCACTCTTTGTGAGCTTGTGACCTTGTGAGGAGTCACAAGGAGTCACAAATCTTGTGACTTTTTCTTGTATTTGGGAGGATTGTTGCGACTACAAAATATTTTTTGAATTCTGCCCAAATTCTCACAACAAAATATGTATATCAGCGAAATTCACCACAGCAAAGGTGAATTTTTTAGTGTCATAATTGGAACAGCTGATTATTAAAGAAAAATTTTTGAATTGGGCCATACAAATTTATTTAAAACTTAAATAATGCAATGTTAGATATAAGATCCAGCAATAAAGTGAGTGAGTAAATATGTTTATCTAACGGGTCATTCACTTCGTGGTTTCAAGTTGGTAGCGCTGGCATTTGACACCTGTCAAATTCAGCTGTCATTTGAAGTGTCATAATATTAGTTCAATGTTTGCCATTTACGATAATGGATCGCTTATAACAATCGAACAACGCGTTAAAATTATTTAAACTTACTACAAAAGTGGTGATTCAAACGTAGCCACTTTTCGCGGATTACGCGGTAATTTTGGTCGTCATAATCGACCGAATACGCAAGCAATCGGTAAAATTGTGAAGAAATTTGAAGAGAGTGGGAGCGTTACTGATGTCGTAAGGCCTGTGCATCATCGTAATGCACACTCAGTCGAAAATATTGCTGCTGTAAGCGCAAGTGTTGCTGATGATCCGAATTAATTGATTTCCCGGCGTTCGCAGCAATTAACTGATTTTTTTGGCCGGCGATTGAAGATCATGATTCATGACTTGGACGATATGTGGTTCCAACAAGACGGGACAACAAGCCATACAACACGACAAATTATGGCTTTATTGCGTTTCCTGGTCGGTCGCGTAATTTCACGTTTTGGCGACGTCAATTGACCAACAAGGTCATCCGATTTGACACCGTTACATTTTTTTCTGTGGGGCTACGCAAAAGACCGTGTTTACGCGAATAATCCCCGAATTATCTAGACACATCAAAAACCAACATTACTCAAGTTATGACTGAGATACCGCCCGAAATGTCCGAAAAAGTGATAAAAATTACCTCAAAAGAATCGCATGCTGGGAATTTTCACGAGTCGGGCATTTGAATGATATTGTTTTTCACACTTAATGGCAAAGTCCAAACTTTATAATGAAATAAAATTTTCATCAAAAATGTATCGCTGTGCGTGTTTAATATTTAGCTTTACTTTCGAAACCGTAAAATGAATGACCCTGTATATACCTATTTTTTAAAAATAGGAGTGAAAAGACTTTTTGTAAAAATATCGTTTTGGAGAGTTAATGGGTCATTCGTGTTTCTCAAAGTTCTCGTGTTACCAAAGTGACTTGTGACTCTTGTGAGGTATCAGTGATGTTGATGAGAATCGGGCTGTATTACTCATTGTTGACCTTTTAGTTAAAAAATCCTAATCTATCGACGTTTGAACTCAAACTCAATTCTACAAATCGTAGTTTTAACTTCGAACTTAATCAAGTTCTTATAATTCGTCAAACTGAATTTTAGAATTTCAACTTTATCAAGAAATCGAGGGCTAAAAATATATGTATCTACCTTAAACTACAACCCACACTTATCTCGTGTTGTGCAACATATCGATTCAATGTATTTCATATCCCCAGAGCCATAATTGTATGATAGTGTAGTATGTTGTGTTTCTGTTGTGGTGTGGTGTGTTCTGTCATTTTCCGACTACGCGCTACGCCATACCTCGCTGTGTCAGAGAAATATTTTTCTGCTGTAAGAAAGAGAAAATAGTGCACAGGAAAGAGAATATAGCAAAAAATTACAACTTGTGATGATTTTTGTGCACATCCAGCAATACAACACAACACAACACAACACAATACAACACAACACAACACAACACAACACAACACAACACAACACAACACAACACAACACAACACAACACAACACAACACAACACAACACAACACAACACAACACAACACAACACAACACAACACAACACAACACAACACAACACAACACAACACAACACAACACATTCATTTAAAAAAATTGAAAATTATTTTTTTTTTTTGATGTAGGTATAAGTTATGCTCACGAAGAAAATCTTAAATTTTAATTTATTTAAGGAACCAATACATACCCTATTTCTTAATGCTTAATTATCACCAAGAGTTCTCTGACTGGAAAGCAAGCTCGATTTCTATTGCCACCATGCCTCAAAATCATATTACGGACAACATTACAACAACTAATCACAAATGATAATAATTGTCCGTAAGAACCGTTCAAGCCGTTGCGTTCTACCTATTGACAAAAACAAAAACATAGAAATTACTTAAGGCGTAAGCCATGAAGACACACATATAAAACCCACTATATGTACATATACACAAAACACATATTTAAGTATAATGTGTATCAGCAGGTTTCATCCAACCAAAGACACCCCAGGGGGAACGTTTACACTACCACGCGCAGCAGCAGGTTGATAATTAAGCGACGAACGTCATAAATATTCACATTAGCCAAACTTGAAGCCGAAACGTCACATTTGGCTGCACATCGCACAAATAAAAAAAAGAAGAAGCGGCAACGGCAGCCAAAGCGCATTATCCAGAACGCCAGAACGCATCGTGCAATTGCAATTGCATCTTGAATCTTTAAGTATGAAGAATGATGTCGTCACTCATCGATGGACTGAGATACAAGTATATGAAAATGAAGGTGGGGTTTTTGGTTGAGGTCGGATGGACGTCGTAGATGGAACTGTTTTGTTTTTTTGCAAGGAAGGTGATTGGACCGAGTATGACGGTAATTTCGCGGTTTGAAATTACCGTATCCAAAGCAAATTGTATATTTATATGAGTGTGACTTTGGAGTGTGGTGATGGGTATAGGTAAAGGGTATTTTTATGGTATTTAGTTGCAAAATAGTGAAAAGAGTGCGTGTGAAGCAATTTATTGCAAAATAAAAGAGCTTTGACACTCATTGGTGCAGCAAAAGATGGGGCCCACTTTGTTCTTGTTTAGGTATATATTTGTTTTTTATTATGATTGATATTTTATGATATATTTTATGTTTCATAAAATTATAGTTAGGGTTCAACTACAACTTTAGCATATTTGATTAATTTTCTAAATTTCCAAAAATATGAAAAAAAAAACGCCTTCTGGGACTTTTCCTCTCTCTATCTCTCTCTCTATCAGCCAGTATTGGTTTTTTGTAAAAAAAAATTCAGATTTTTATTTAAACTTATAAATGTTTCATATTATGTAGATACATACATAATATGCATAAAAATTTTAATTTTATATTTTTTGGGTCATTTCTTAGAGTCCTTTTTGCCTAAATGGGTGAAAAATAGAACTCCCCACATTCTTGTCATGTTTGGAACAATGCTGTCGTTTCAAAAATTCTGAGAGTAGCACTTTTCACAAAGTTAGGGGAGCATTGTTGGAAGTTGAGGAGCGCCGTTAAAATTGGCTACGTCAATAAGCAGTACTGCCGGATTTAGAGTGCAGATAATCCTCAAGCCATTGTTGAGACGCTGTTACATCCAGAAATCATTGGTCCGTACTTCTTTAAAAACGATGCTGGCCAGAACGATGCAGTCAATGGTGACCGCTATAGAGCCATGATTACTGACTTTTTCGTTCATCAATTGAACAACCATGATGTGTAGGAGCTGTGGTTTCAACAAGACGGCGCAACATGTCACACAGCTCGTGCCACAATTGATTTATTGAAGGAAACGTTTGGTATCCGCATATAGTTTCACTTTACGGACCCGTGAATTGGCATCCAAAATCGTGCGATTTAACGCCGCTTGACTATTTTCTGTGGGGATATGTGAAGTCGTTAGTCTACGCCGATAAGCCCGAAATGATTGACCACTTGGACGACAACAATTTGCCGCGTTATTGCCGATATACGGCCACAAATGTTGGAAAAAATCATCGAAAATTCGACCTCCAGATTAGACAACGTCCGAGCCAGCCGTGGCGGTTATATGCCAGAAATCATATTTAAATTATAATGCTAGAAGATTATCTTTTGAATAAAGTAAATTTCATGTCAATTTAAAAAAAATCATCTTTGTTATATTCCATTTCAAAGTTCTATACCTCTAAAAAAAAACCCTTTATTATGATTTATGAAGATAAAAATATCGCTACCTTATTTGCTTATGGACCCTTTGGAAGAAAAATAAAAAATTGAATTTAACTGCAAAACTTTGCATAGACTACAATTTTTAACGGGGTTTCTCTTTTAAGTTTCTTTCGGATTGCAGCATCCATTTAAACACTGCAAATTTTAAAAGCTGCAATTTGTGTTAAATGAGAAGGAAATATCTCTTCACACTCTTTACTCCGCCTATGTTTCAAACATAAAAAAAAAGCACAAAGAAGAAAGAGCGATAACTCTACAATTATTTCAACCTCTGCAACTTTGTTTACCCCGGCCACCGCATTCGTCCCTCGCCTAAATACTTGAAAATTGCTGGGGGTAATTGCAGCGTTTAAAAGCAGTAGAGTTGGGAAATAATGATTACTTTTTGTAATTTATTTCAACTTTCATTTCAATTAAAAGTAATTAGATAGAGAAATTTTTCCATTACAATTACACTTAATTGTAATTGAAAAAACATACATTTCCATTACTTGTAATTGTAATTGAAAAAATTCAATTACAAATTACATGTAATTGAAAATAGTAATGGGTTTTTCCAAGTTCTTGAAGGAAAACACTGTGTTAATTACATTAAAGGTAATTAATTTCATTGAATGTAAATCATTACAAGTTTTTATTAATTAATAGTAATAATAAAAGTAAATAAAAGGTATTTTAAGAAAAAACTAAACCAATATTCGATTCAGAATAGATTTTAACGGCCTTTAGTCCACAAAAATTGGCGTTTTGTCCTGGTAGTCAACAATTGAATATTATTGTTTTCTAACAGGGCTTTTTCAAATAACGAAATGTAAATTTAAAAACTTGATAAAAACGAATAAAATATATGTTTATTAATGAAAAACAACTATTTGTGCAATATCTCGTAAAATGTGATTGAAAAAAAAAAAATACTTTAATTACATTTTTGTGTAATGATTACTGAAAAAGGAACCATTACTGCCTTTTTTATGATTACTTGTGTTTTCAATTACATTAATGTAATTGAATTACATGTAATTTACGATCTTCAATTACATGTAATTAGTAAATTGAAATTCTTCAATTACATTTAAAAGTAATTGAAAAAATGTTTGGAGATTTCAATTATAGGTAATTGTAATTGAAATTTTTTTTACATCATTTTTTCCCAACTCTGAAAAGCAGTCATACTTTCAATTGGAAATACCTATGACATTTTGAAGTTTAACAGAGATGTTCAATTTTTAATAAGAGCAGGGATATGAGAAATCAGGATTTAAAAATATTTTCAAACTGCAAGATACGTTTTTAATTAAAATTTCCATGTGGAGACTTTAGGAGTCTTTTTAAGACATGGGGAACACAGAGCCCTTTCCGCAGTAAAGGAGCCAAATGTTACTATACCTAGTAGCCATTCCGACAGCACTGGTTTGGAATCAACCTACACGCTCTAGTATTTGTTTTATCTTATGCAAAACATCCTGTGTAGAGGAACACTTAGATCTCGAATTCTCGTATTTACTTTCTAACAACAAAAACTATATTTGCAAAAACATTTTTCTTTCTTATCAAAATATGTATACCTATCTTAGCACTTCAACTCAAATTCAAAATAATTCAATTAATTGATTTTAAATGTCATTTTTTAAGCAAATAAAAAGCATAGACAAATTATCAAGTATCCTCACCATAGCTATGGTACCTATACTTGATCCCCGCATAAAATATAAACTCCCATAGCTTTGTTATTTCTATTAAAATCAGATTAATGGATGTAAATTATTCAGATTTGAAAACCCCACCACAGTGTGATCGCACATTAAGAGCAAGTTCGTGCGACACAGCAGTGCATTTTTTTTTAAACATCAAAATGAAAATTATTCAAACAACCGAAAGGAATGGATTTATTGTAAAATTTACATATAATCGTGAAGAGTGCATCAAATGATACATTCGAAGTTTATTTTTATTTTTCTTCAAAAGGTCGATAGTGATATATACTTACATTGAAAAAAAAAACTTCTTATATAACATCCCTTGCCCTTCCAAGTGAATTTAAAAAGCAAACGTACACCAGACCGTTGGCGCAATAATTCCACTCTATACGCTACCTACAACTTGAATTCAGTTGCCAAATAATTGTAAAGGCTCATATCTATGACCGAAATTTCAATCTAATTCAGTGGTTCCCCAATGTATTGGTCAAGGCATTCATTGCTCTTGCACAAAGGCTAAATATCGCACTCCTTCCTCGCAATCGAAATACATATTCCATGTGAAATGTGAACTCCCAAAGGTATCATGACCAATCGAATGTGAAAATTTAATAGAAAATTGAGCAAAAAATAGAATAAAAAAACACCAAGAACCCGCAAACAAAACGGAACTACTGCCGCCCTGATCTCTGTGCGATGCGATGCCCTGCAAAAAGGAAAACTTGCTCCACTTTACAATTATTTAATGGCCAGAATGTCGAGGGGGCTGTGGTTTTCGCTTTATGATTCCTTTAAGGGTCGGTAAAATAGGAACACCAGAGCCCGGCACGAACCAACAACATAAGTCACATATTTCACGTATGCTACTACCGTTAAACCTAGGCCGGATGTTGAATTGTATCGAATATTGTATTCAGTTTTCTTTTTCTTTTTTTTTTGTTGCTGTCCCGGTTGGATGTTATTGATGCACAGGATGTGACTAGGTTTTGAATCGGATATTTGAACTGAATATTGGCAATGGTTGGTGAGGAAATTTTTATCTTCAAAAGGAATTCAACTTTTATTTCTACAAGTCATGGGGACATTCACATCAAGACCTCTCAAAAACACTGACCCAGCAAAATCAACCATTAGGTATAGAGGTATACTCGTAACCTATAAGTAATACAGAATTTGGCTCAAACTCAAGTGTGTCGGTCGATGTTGAATGATAAAAAATAATGTGACAGTTTGTTGACACTGACAGTTGTTATTTTGCTGTTGTTGCATGTGTGACACATCAGACGTCACCTTAGCAATGGAGAGGTATGTACTGTACATACGTAGGAGTGGTATGTGCTGTGTGTATAGATACGCGAGGTGCTTACTGGTTCAGTATATTAAAATGCGTTAATGACAAACTGTGCACAAATCCATTAGCGACACGATGACATTTTGACATGATTGACAAGTGATTTCTCATAAACTAATTGTGTCGTCAGAATTTTGACGTTTGTTTTTTTTGATTTATTTTAGAGGCGAAGTATATTTTTAAACAAACAAGCAGCAGCGACGACGACGCGACATTCTATTATGACAATTATTTTAGCATGAAGGAATTTTCATTTAATAGTTATGATGACAAAATCCAAAATATGTAATTATGACAGGGCATAGACATTTTCTGTCAAGAAGGGCACGTGTTCAGGCGCCATATAGAATTAAACTTGCGCTTTGGTTTACACCTTAAAAATAAATAAGCATATAGGAATTTACCTACCTAATGGTGTTGAGCCTGGTGATGCACGCATACATAATCATACAAAAAATCTTTATACTAAAAACTTATTCAAAGTCAGATATTCAAGATAATAATAAAATCTTTTAACGAAGATCTTTCTAATAAGTGGGCTATTTATAAAGAGAAATGTTTTTACTTTCGATGTGTATGGGTATTTTTTGGCAAGTTATGGATTCGTAAAAAAAAAAATCGAACCCGATATTTTAATCAAACTTGATATGGCGATGATATAGCGAAGTCGAAATGTGGGTCTGTCAGTCGTAAAAATGCAGCCTAAACTGGTGGATCGATTTTCTTTAAACTGGGTGCCAAGCGTTTTCTGGACATTCCCCATCCCCTGGCATTGGTTTTTAATTTTTTAGTATAAACAATGGTACCTGGTGTATAAATTTATTTAGCGATTAACTTAAAAAAAATTATTATTTTTTTTTTTGTAAAAACAAATTTCCGAAAAATTGTTATAAATAGCATGTCCCACGAAAATGACTTTGTTAATTTTTATTAAACCAAGCATCCGGCTGTTTTTTAACATTACCAATCTAAAAGATGTTATACAAGTAGGTATGTACATACATTTAAAACCGGTAAGGTAAGGTATTCACACAATTTCAATTTTTTTTATACAAGAGCTTATAACAAAAAAACATTTTTTTTATAAATTCCAAAATACGAAAATTCTAGATGATTTTTTTTTTCAAATTTTATTTTTTGACTTCTTAATAAATCAAAAAAAATGGCGTGCCAATGGGATGGGGGTAAAAATCATATGAATATAATTTTTAGATATTGCTTCCCTTCTCTTCCAATCTTGTATTTCTTTTATGTTGCCTGTATAAATTTTAAATCACTCTGCAAGTGTACAAAGATTATTATAATTGGTCTGGGAGCTAGTGGGTCATATATATGTAGATGTTATAACTTCGCATGATTTTATTTTTTCGTGTGATTTAGGTGTCTAAATAAAACCGAAATTTTGAAAAAAAAATGAAATAATAAATAAATTTCAAACTAATTTTCTTAAATTTATTTAATTAAGTACCTACTATTTTATTAACTTTCATTGGAAGTTATTGTAATTGGTCCGATTTGTCATATCGAAAATTTTGTCATTTCTCGACGTTTCGAAGTCCCAGGAATCCGAATCCACAATTTTTAGAGAGATGTCTGTCAATGGACAGTTTTTTTTTTAAACAACAAATTTTCAAACTAAAACCACTAAAAAAATTATGAAAATGTTTTTCGACTCGAATATTTCGTAAACAAACAAAGCTATCGACTACTGCTGTAACTATGAATTGGTGGAGTTTTCAAAAAAATTTAATTTTATAGTTTTTTTCTAAAGCAAAAACATCTGCCAAAAATACAACTTGAAAAATATAATACGCCCCAACTTCGGTTTTCACTATGATCGCGGGGGTCGCACCCAGCCTCTTTTTCTTTCAACGCTACTACAGTGAAACCTCCATTAGGCGGACAATGCCCGTCGCAACATTCTTGTCCATCTAAGGGAGTTGTCCGTCCAAGGGAAAAAATAAAAAAAATAGTTATTGATGCCATGCATCACACACATATTCTAAGCTACATTGTTGCAATTTTGTTGTTTTCTTTATTTTAATTATAGTTCATTTGTTTTTATCGTTCGCTCTATTGCCACTATGAACAAGTGGGAACGTAAAAGAAGATATATGGAAAATTATTTGAAAAAACAGTCGCATTTATTAGACACTGTCTAACTATTTTTTAATTGGTGCAAATATGCTTTATTTAATAAAAATAAATATCACATTAACCACGGTTAAAGACAATCTATTCTTGTGTCTAAGTAAGGAAGCTATAAGAAAACAATAAACAAGGTTTTTGAACATATTTTCGAATGTTGGATAGTTATCTAGAGTTAGACAACGTTTAAAAATAAGACCAAAAGTGTTAAAATGTATAAAAACATTTCTGTCCACCTAAGAGAATTAAATTTAATATATTTCGTCTGATATTCTTGTCCGCGTCCGGGTAAGAGAGTGTCCGTTTAAGGGATCATAAAATATATGGAATTAATTTTTCCGCTTAAGTCAGTTGTCCGTAATTGGAAGTTTCACTGTATTAGTTTTTAGTTAAATGTTAAAAGTTTTGCTTAAATGTCTTCTAGTTTTTGAGAAAATTGAAAATGAAAATAAAAAAAAAATAAAATAAAACTAAAGTAATAATTAATTAAAAGAGAAATTAAAAAAAAATATTTAAAAATAATATCAATATTCATATTGGACATGTTAATTTAGCAACGTCCTCAAATCCCTCAATGCAATCAACCAGTACAGCTGTTTCATCAAATTGACGATTGACATAAACTATACTATGCGGATAATATTGTTTACATTTTTTCAAAACAAGGACGCGTTACATTATACATTAAGTTTGTTCGGGTACTTTCCGGACTAAAAATGACAATCTGCCAAATTTTGAGGAGTGGGTATGAAATTCTCTCAAAGAGAAGTGAAATTGTCTGAAAATACACGAACCCGTTGGACCAAAATATTTGTCCCTTTTTAAACGTCAACAAAAGTTAACAAAGGCAAAAAAGTAAACAAAACGAAAACATTGAAATTTCAATCATTTTATATTCTTTACTTTATATTCTTTATTAAATTTTATTACAAAAAAAAAATAAAATTTGCGTTATAAATATTTACAAATAGAAAATACAGGAACATCACGAATTTTTGTTTTTTTTTTTTAAATCCAAAATTCGATGAAAAAGAATCAACTGAAGCACAACACTGTATACAAATAAACACACACACACACAATTACACTTCAAAAATTCCTTTTATTATATTTTAATAATTTATTTATTTTTTATGAAATAGTTTAATTTTTTTTATTAAAATAATTTAATTTTTTTTTTTTTAATAATTTAATGTTTTTGTATGTGAAGAAAACAAAATTCACAAGATCAACAAAACAAAAAAATAAACAATTAATGTCAAAGAAAAATTGAAATTTTTCGCCATTTGCTTCTCTTCACTTCTGCGCCACCTTATTGTACTTTATAAATTATTTTTTATGAGAAAATCTTACTTCAACCAATGATTCCAAAACACCCTATACAGAAAGTTTTTTTAATTGATCATTTCTATAGACCTATGAGAAGATATTTATATGAATTCAAAAGTTATGATTTTGCAAAAAAAAAAAAAGTAGTTTTGGACCACGTTGCAGATCTTGACAACCGCATGCCTCATTCACAATGCAGCCAGCGTGGAAGCGAGACGTCGACGACGTGACGAGATCTCTTGGTAGTTTTCCTCTCCTAGTGAAGAACTTACAACTATTTTAAAATTTTTGGAACTTACAATGCGACCGGCCGACAACGTGACGACGAGAAAAACTTTATTTTGTATTATTTTATTTTTTTTTTTTTCGAATTCGATTTTAAGAGAGAACCACTGCGAAGCAAATGGTCAACGTGTTGAGTGTCTGACGTCAAAACGACGTTAAATAATTCACTTTGACAACTTTGGAACAGAATTTGACATCATTTTGACGTCAAAGTTAACGCGTTGATCATTTCCGTTGCAGCAGAAAATGTTCACTATTCTCTATTCCTGCCTATATACTATAACAACACGTCATGCCACCATTTTTTTTTTTATTTAAATAGCCGATTTTGTAAATATTTTGTTGGTTTTTTATAGATTTTCCAGATAAATTATAAAGAAAAGATTATGACCGTTAATTCGTCACCCTCTCATATTGAAACTTATTAAATCCATAACGTCCCAATAGCCTGCTACCTCATTAAAAACGGATTCGGCTATTAATTAATTGGACTTTTGCCCTGCTCTAACAATTCAATGGAGCATAGATTTTTTTTTTGTAGCTAAGGAAATAAGCCAGAAGGTGACTTTTGACTTTTGAGGCTTTGTAAGCTCGCTGCATGTTAAAGTTGGGCGACGCGACGTCCTATACTTTTTCTTGGTCGTTTTCCTGTTCAATGGCTATCCGTCGTCGACCGAGTTGCTCTATAATAAGAGTGAGGGTTTTTTTTTTTTGTTTGGATCTTCCAGAACTTGTGGCGACTAATTAAAAAGTTTTTTTTAACTTCCAGTCTTTTTTTTTAATAGCTTCCACTAAGTACCAAGCAGACGTAGCCATTGCGCGCATAATAACAGTCACTGCGGCATGTTGTTGTTGTTGGTTTTTGTTTTTGTTTTTATATTTGTTTACTCTTATATATTATAATAAAGAGGAGCTATACAATACTCCAAGTGCTTTATGACTGATGAATATATACATAGGTAGTATATGTATAAAAGTTGAAGGTAAAAATAAATTTGTATATATGTGTGTGTATCTATGTTTAAATACAAAAGAAAAATATATCGACGAAGAGCATAGGACTGAGTCCATTTGCATAATTATTGTTTGTTAGACTTGTGGCGCACTTAATGACCAAGCAACATACTGAGTTTATGTTGTGAGACGTCGATGGAACGGTTTTTCTGATATGAAATGTGCTATTAATGGTGTTTTGTGTATAAATATGTAGAGTAGATATATAGAAGAAAATCGCCCTTCCGAAGAAACAGTTTCAAAAATTTACCTCATTTTATTTTTTTATTAATATATTGACAGAATCTTATATGATGGGAAATTGTTTTAAACACCAGTGAGCGAGGATTTAAGACCAAAAATCTATTAAAAATGGTGTTCAATGTCCATAATGGCAATATACCTTGAGTGTTTATCTATTTAGTTTTTGTGCTTTTTTTATTTGGTGGCTTTAAACAATTCTAAAAGCAGAGGGCAGTGGTAAGTGTGCAAAATAAAACAGTTATGGCATAGGTACAACATTTATTAAGTTAACCATGTTTATTATTGGTTATTGGATGACAATATGGTAACGCTTGCTAATCACAATTGTTTGCAAAACTTAAAATTCTCTATGATCCAGTGGAATGGGGTTGGTAATAACTCCGATAGGAGATTGAAGATAGTTACAACAACTTAGGAATCATAATCCACCTCCACAAAGCATATGTACATTTACATTTTACATTTTTTTAGTTACTGAATTGCAATAAGGGATAGAAGTAGGATTAGGAACGCACTTTCATTCATTGCAAATAAAAAAATACCGCCATTTCAACAAATGTTTGCTATGAACGCACTTGTATTTCAGTCACGTAATTTTTTTTATCATAAAAACAAATAAGGGTATTTATAATTACAATGTCGTAAGTTTACAAATTGTGTAAAATCTTAAGTTAACACAAAAGTTTGCATGAACGCACCCTTTTTTATTAATTTGGTTAAATGCTGTGTAAGACGCTGATTACACGATTCGTTTTCTCGTTCGTTTCGTCTTTCGTCTTTTTGACAGGCACGTATCCTCGTGATTACATGCTTCTTTTTTACATTCGTGAAGACTCTTTCGTTATTTTGACGTTCAGAAACTTTGCAGTGGATTTATTGGAAAATAAACAGAAGTAATAATTAAAAATGTTTTTTAATCACTTCTTATTCATATCTTCAGCTTATTTAAGTGTGAAAAATTGTTTTACAGCTCGAAATTAAAAGTTTATAAGTTCTTCGCACAATGCTCTGATTTGAGGGATGGGCGATTAAATTTTTCGATTTTAAAATCGGTGGGAAAATTTATCGAACCTGAAACATCGATGTTTTTCAAAATCGATGTATTTCTTTTTTTTTTCTATTTTGATAGCCAAATACGTTATAATATGTAAATTTACATCAAAACGTGTGATTTAGGGCCGTTTGTTCATAGTAGGTTAAATCTGTAATAAAGGTTCCGACTCTGGTTCTGATGATTAAAATTTCAAATTAAGGATTTAATAGATTTTCTCCTCTAAGAAATTCCATTAAAATGATCTGTGCCTAGGTTCTGTAACTCAAATCGATAAAATTAGTCCAAAAATGATGGAAATTGAAACACATTATGAGTTTTAATTTATTTTTCAACGTTTCTAGACCAATGTTATCGATGTGGGAATTACAAAACTTGCACTATACGATATTTTGAGTAAATCGGTCCACCTACTACTACTTTTTTAAACTTCTCCATGTTTACACGAAACCAATAAATATGTACAATACAATATAGAACATGTAAAAAGAAACAAAAATTTCCACACTACATATTGTTTTATTGTACATTCTTAAATTTACGTGGTGTAAATGAATTCTTAATTTTAAAAATGAAAATTGTACACAAAAAGAACAACTTTTTTATAAAATGTGTACAGCAGAAATGAGAAAGGAAAGTAGATATTAACATGATTTGGAATACCTTATTTGTAACTAGTTATTACCCACTCCCTTTGCTGAGACCCCGCAAAAACCCTTGTAGTATGAAAAGTATTCATGTTTCTTTCCCATGAAATAAAAAATCTTCACATTTTCATTCCTGCTTTCGTTACTTCATTCCCCCTACATTTCTACACCCCTCATACAAGCTGTCAAAAGAACGAAAGACGAAACGAACGAAAAAAAAGACTCGTGTAAACAGCGTCTAATTGAATCAGCTGTTCGTTAAACGTCAAATATTAATTTTTAAAATATGTACACAAATAAGCGTGTTCAGATTTCGAAGTTCTTTATGAATGGAGAACATCTCTCAAACCAACTTGAAATCGGAGCCCAATTTCACTTTTTTAAAGCCTGATGGGAATTAGATGAGAAAACGATTTTGGGGCTAAATGTAGAACTGTAATAGTCGCAAACAAGCATAACAAATACAAGTAAAAGCATTTACTTTTGTTTATCCATATACCTAATACGCCATTTATATAGATTTGTGTAAATAAACAATGCTGACCAATAATAGTCAGGAAATGTAGGCGTCCTAATTATTTTTATTTTTGTTTAAACTACGTTTTTATTCACAACTTTTATCGCCAACTAATCTCAATGCGATAGTTACGTAACGGGCAGAGTTTATTATAGTCCTCTGAGATACATAATATATCATATTTCTAAACACGCCTAATTCAAAAAGTCACAATAACGTTTGGTTAAGTTTACCAAAAACATTTGATTAATTTTCCGCAGCAAAATCTTTTGAAAATTTTAACCAAATTGTGTAAATCATTTCTCATACAAATATTTGACAGTTCCTTAACAAAATGGTAAACTTAACCAAATGGTAAACTTATCCAGTGTTTTTACATAATTGCGTGAATATACCCTTAATAATTATAACATATATACATCTTTTAAATAGAATGCACACATTTTCAACAGATAAATAGCAACGTTTAAAAAATTATTACTATTGATTTGTTTACCGAATTATAAACACTTACGATTTCATTCGCGTGACTAGTCGCAAAAAAACTAAAAGATAATATGACAAGGCTCTTATTAAAATCACAAGTGCAGTTTCACTTATTTTCATTTAAAAAACGCTTAAAAAATAGAAACAGTTATATTTTATCGCCGTGATTTTTCATTTTTGTATTCACATTTAAAAATGTATTTAGGTCTGTGTGTTATTTCTTGCCAATAAAAAATCGTGCGATTGAAAAACTCAGGTGTATTTATGTTTATTTTTTGTTGCGACGAATCGCAAGTATGTCCACAAATCTATACATAAATGCATTTGTTTTATTTTAACTTGCCACAGTCGTGTTTCCAAAAAAATGCAACAAATTTCAGATTTCAACGCATTGAATGTATTCTTCGTTGACGATCCCATAACTTAACAACTTTGGGCTACAATTTTTGACATCCTTTCAACGTCAGACAGCCGTTTGCGTTGAACGTCTAATCGTATCAATTATGGCAGAAAAAATATAGTAGGGGAAACTGGGGTACATTTGACACTTAATTTTGAAAGGCCTGTATTTCCGAAAACTTTCGATGAATGCCAATGTTTTTTTTTTGTATTTGGTGCATTGATTATTCGAGGTTATACTTACAGATAAATTTTTGTTTTATATCAAACTTAACATTTTTAAATTTTTTTTTCTAAAAAAAGTCATTTTGTCAAATGTGCCCCGGGATCGGGGCACCTTTGACTTTACAGGGGTAACATTTGACAATAGCAGATTTTACCCAACATCGTGTGCATTATATTCCAAAAAGTATCGTCTGTTGTTGTTTGAATGAAAGGAAAAGCTAAAAACCTTTGTTTAACTATTTATTAAACAATATAAAAAAAATAAATCAATAAATTCATTCATACCTAAGTAAAAAAAAAACAAAAACAAGAAACATCAGTCCATTGATAAGTATAATAAAAATAATAGAAAGGAACATTTTTTTATACAACTTATTTAATATATAATTTGCCAAAGTCAACATCAAATAAATATTTTTGTCGACAGCGGGAAGTTGAAGCTGGATTTTTTTGTCATATGTGCCCCCATTGCAAAAGTCAAATGTGCCCCAAAGGTACTCTATAACTTATTTTTTTTTTTTTAATAATTAATATTGTACTTTCACAAAACTGACTTAAGTTTATTAACATTTACTAATAGTGCTATCATAATATTGTCTCACTATAAAAAAAACTCTTTTGTTAAGTTCACAAATTTCTTACTTACCGGTCATCAAAAATTACATCAAAAATAGAAAAAACACAAGAATACGTACTAATTCGCGAAGAGTTGAAGTACAACTACCGAAGTTCATAACGTTCCTTTAAATCAAATTAGGCTTGTTTCTATATACCAACTTATCTTCTTTAAGGTTGCGTTCACACCTAAAATCGCAAAGTCAAATGTGCCCCGGTGTCAAATGTACCCCAGTTTACCCTAATATATTTTTTCTCCCACAACATAAATGGTGGGATTTTTTTTTGTTAATCTGTTGGGATTTTAAAATTCTCCCATCACTTAATCGAAATTCACCTGGACAGACGTAAAATCGCACAAACAAACAGACCGATTGAAGTAACGGACGGCATACATGCCTAAAATCACTTTTTTTTTTACTTTTCCATCATCTAAAAGTTAGTTTTGAAAACGACGATTTTTTTTTTGACACGAAACAAAAATCTGGAGCAAATAAAAAAGGCGATTAATTTCCTATCATAATATTCATCCTTCAGGAACAATTTCCGATTGAGCTCTCAATTTTTTTGAACTCAGGTTATAATCATCTTCGTGGTAATAATGAAAAACAAAGCTCGAATCAGCCCACAAATAATTTTCATACAAAAGTCCAGATATGATATTGAAGGACGAAACATACTTAATGAACAATGCCTTACTCTATAATGTTCAGAAACATAAAAGGCTTATTTCCATATATATAGACATATTATTCTTTGCTTATACATACATATGTACATATAGGTATCACTGTTATCTATTTAGCTGTGGTAGAAATATAAAAGAAATAAAACCCAAACATGCAGGAAATGGAAATTATTGAAATATCCTGGCTAATTGTTATTTCTACTGCCTGATTCAAAAATTCTATATCGACTAGTATCTGACCTTCATATATGAATATTGAACAGGTATTATATACAAGTGGGCAGGGCCGGACCAACCATATGTGCAAGATGTGCAAATGCACAGGGCGCAAAATTCTGGGGGCGCATTACCAGGAGCAAGAAAATATAATCTGATACTGCACAAACAAATATGTACTGCCATTTGCATTTTAACCACAAACATTCTTCAAACAATCCCAAAATAACATCCATCACAACTGTGCTAAGTTATTTCTTGCACACTAACTAACATCACTTTCATTGTTTTATTCAAGGAGAATTTAACTGAAGATATCGTCAAATTAAAGATTCCACTAGACCCATGACAAATCAATCCTACCTGCCTTATTTCAAAATATTTCACCCTGTTCGTACAAGACAAAAAAAAAATTAAAAAATCTCAACAGAAAAAGGTTCTATGCTACCCCATATGTGCAAGTTTTATTTCATACACACTGAGTCCCAAAATTAACATGGAGAAAGAAAAATACAAATACAAAGAAAAATACTTATTCATACTGAATCATGTGGGCTAGAACGTGCAGGTTTTGTATTATGCACCTAGTACAACAGGCAATGGGGAATAATCTGAGAAAAGTTTTGAAGTGGTCCAAGTTTGAATGCAGTTTTATGGGGGGGTTTATTCTGAGTATAAATCTGAGTTTGCGGGAAATTCGGCTTTGTGGGGGTCCCGTTATCTTGAAAATAAGACTTTTTTGGTTTTCTGCGTTTTTCTCCGTTTGTAATACTTTTTATGAAAAATGTATCGAGAACTTTTTTGTTCCAATTCATATTATCTACAAATCCCTATACAAAATTTATTTTTTCAGCAAGTAACTTAGAAGTTATAAGCGAAAAACGAGTGAAAATTTGGCCATGATCAACTTTATTTGCGATTTTCTCGGAAACCCTTACATTTAAGAAAAAAAGTATTAAGTACTTTTATTTAGACAATATTCTAACGAACGAAATGGTATATTGTTTATGGAATTCCGATAATATTTAACCTAACTACGAAGATTTGAAGTCCAGCAAAAATATTTTTTAATAAAAAAGGCGAGTAATTTCAGATGCAATATTTGGGGAGAGTATGATAACTGTGGCGCCAAGAAATGATAACGGTTTTTTGTAGAACACTTTAATACAAGCATTTTTTTACTATGGGAGGGGGGGTCTATCTCCCCCCGTTTTGGCGGGAGGGGCAATTTCGTGAAAAAAGTACTAAAAATGGAAAAATAAATATTAAAAAATGACGGTAATATCTACAATTAACCGTACCTCTGTATGTGACTTCTCATCTACGAAAAAAAAATGTCTCCGAAAATGAGACAAGGTAGGTAGCTGTGCTACCTACTACTACAAATGTATGTGTAACAAACTGAGTATCGAAACTAATTTGGAAAATTAATATTAAAAAAAAAAAAAACTTATTTATACAGATTCATATGGGTCAGGGCGTGCAGGTTTTCTTATTGCACACTGTACCTGTGTAAGGGGGTTAAGTGTCTGTTTACACAGGAGATGGAAATTTTAATAGAGTGAAAAAATGAAAACTACGAGGGATGAATTTATGTATAATCGAAAACAAAAAACAGAGCCAAAATTTTGCAAAAGCTAAGTCCAGAAAAGTAAGTTTCCAAATAAAAAACGTTTCCCCTCTGCCCATTTCTTCGCTGCGTTCTAGTTTATGGTATATTATGGTATGCATATATGCAAACATAAATGTTTGTTGCTGAGGATTAGGCCTACCGGGGATACCTCAATAATAGTCTACCTCCTGGGTAATGTGGAAAAGTCTTATGCATGTGTAACAGTGTATAAAACGTCTTTTAGTTTTTTTAAGATCTTTCCAAAACTGAAAACCAAAAAATTTTACGTATGTATGTATGTGTGAAAATATAAAAAAGGGGCGCTTTCTAAAAATCTTGCACAGGGCGCAAGTTTGGCTGGGGCCGGCCCTGCAAGTGGGCAAGCTTAGCATACATACACCATGCAGCTTTGGATGGCCAATAATTGGGCTCTCAAATAGTTAAAAATTTCCATTTACGAGTAACTGCTCAGCTCAATGATGATGAAGGAAGTGAAGTGTGCAATAATTACACAGAAACATAAGGACGAACATCAGCAAGGGATAAGTGCATATATAGAACGAGGGTATACTACGCGCGGCAGTGAATGGAATGTTGATTACGAACGTAAATATTTCAATCAACGCATGCACTTTAATCAGGACGCCCGCGCCCGCCCGCCACCGAGGAGAAAGGCAGATGAGAGGGGTTGTCCTGTTTTCCAATATTCTGGCTCAAATGAATTAGCGAACATGATACCAATCGGAATTCGGTCAGCAGCGCACCGTTCGCTCCGGACGGAGACTGGGACCGGGACCGGGACCGGGATTGGGTCTATGTTTCGGTTTGATATTATCTGGCCGAAATCACTTTTGTGGAATCAATTTTTAACCAAATTAACGAAACAAAAAAAAAGGATGTTTGCTTATACAAGGTCGCACAGTAGAGTCCTTTTGTTAGCATCTAATTTAAGGATGAGGGCGTGGTGGGTCGGGTGTGTTGGTTGTTTGGGAATGCATGTTGGATTAATTAATTTCCACGAGAATGATTTTTACAAATAGTAAAACAAATATTAGGACGAGGCTGCTCCCCCCCCCGCCGCCGCCGCCACCGCCTATCGTTTCTATACCCACATAATACCAAACAGTGTTCTCTCCCTGTGATCAGGACGAAATTAGATTTTCGAATATTTCAGAAATGCCTGAGGAAACATGTGCGAGTTCGGTATAAAAGAGGAGTCGCAGGCGAGTTGTTACAAATGTGCTTTGCTTTTGCATAAAACGTTCATTTGGGTTTATAAAATGTTATTTTATTTTGTGTGACTTTTCAATTTAGAATCTGGAACTAGATATGGTAACTGGTATCATGGTACGAATATATAAGTTAGGTATATGTATATGATGCGGGAGGCGGTTATTTGGCAAATACTGTTTGATTGTTCAGAACGTTAGTTAATGCTTAATTAAATTTTGATTGTTTAACGATTTTTGGAAAGTGCTCCTCTTTGTTTAGATATAGATGTACATACATATGTACATACATATAGGTAAGGTAGGTATATTATATAAGCTATGTAGATATGTTTATGTATAAGAAATACCTACAACCTACGTGAAGTTATTGTTGGGTACATCATATAATTGTTTTTGTTTTAGGGTGATGTTAATTTAAGTGTAAAAACAACTTCAAAAGATGCTTTGATTTTGAAAATACGCACTTTGAGAATGTGATTGCGTTTAATGCTTATGACATTTAAGAATGAATTCCAGGGGAAAAAAATTCAGTTGACTTTATTGAGGCATTTTAAAATCAATACGTTTTGAATTACAATCTTTTTTTTTGTTTGTTTTTGGCCGACTTAAAGATATTTATGATTTAACAAAATAATTAATAAAATATCTTAGGGTATTATCTAAATTTTATGGCTATATACAATAATAATTAAAAATAAAGTTTGTTTTTATGAACGAACATGGCGCGCATCTCATTATTTGCACCAATTTTATATTTCTAAGGTTTTGAATAACCTTATCCTATAATTTTAGCTGAGCATGTTCTGTAGAATTCCCTTTTTTAAACCGAAACATGGTTGTTTGGAATGATGTCTGCATCTTCACAGAAGCTATTTAAATGATTGGCTAACATCCGCTTAAACAATTTACCGATATTAGAAAGGAGCGAAATAGAACGAAAGTTATCAACTTAGCTTGTTTTTACCAAAGAAATTTCTTCGGGCACAAACTGGTAATTTCTGTATTCTGTCAGAATCAGAAGCCAGTTTGAAAGTCAAAGAACAATAACAAAAGTTCAAAATGACAATATTTGCAAAGTAATCTTATACTAGGAATCTTTTTATCATTATAAGGTGATATGGAAAAATAATAATAAGATAAGCTACAAAATCTCGACAAAAACATTCATTTTATAAAAAAAAAACTTTCAGAATTCAGGCAAGATTCGTATGGGACAAAACCGCCTATAGTGTGCTTGTATTTTTTTCAAAATACAAAATTATGTATAATGGCTGGCTCAAGAAGCTTGTGCATTTTGAGTTAATGAGGACGTTAGTCATATTAATATGTTTGTGGCTTCTGCGACCTATTATTTATTATTTGAGCAAAAATCTGTGTTGCCCATAGATTATTTTATGGGCTAACCCATAAGGGCAACACTGTTTTTTTAGTGAACTTTGTTCTAAAAAACATGAATATTTTTTTTCAGCTTTTTTATTAACATATTTATATTCATATATAATAAATTGCAAATCCCAAGATCATGAAGTATAGAAGGAATTTAATCAAAAAGAATGTTATAGAGGAGGCATGGTAGTGGGTGGATTTTTTAATGATCAAGATATGATAATGTTTCCTTCTCGATCAAAGAAGAAGATTTTACGTTTTCACCAAAAGTTAATTTGAGTGCAAAATTTTGGCACATTGAAATATTTTTTTTTACAAATTACAATATCTCTGAATATTGAAAACATAGTTGAATCAGCTATACAATTTTTCGTTATAATTAATATATAATAAATAGTTAAGGTGGAAAATAGTGGTAATTTTTTGACAGGATCTATACAAAAACCTTTTTATAGCTTAATTCAAATTCAAATAAAAATAAAATGCATCATTGAATAGGTCGCTCTTGCGACCACATAAGTATGCATGATATTCTTACACTTTAGACTGAAAAATTGTTAAAAAATTAATATAATTTGATATATACAGTGAAAGCTCTAATAAGCGGACAAACATGGTCCCCCAATTTTTGTCCGGTTATGAGAACTGTCTGGTTAGGAAAGAAATAAAAAAACTCAAAATATAACGGAGCGCGATGAGAAAAGGAAACCATACATTTCCAAAATTACACCAACTTAGTTACTCGGGAAATCCACTAATAAGCTTTCAACATAACATCGCTCTGTCCGGTTATTAGAGCTTCGCGTCCGGTTATCGAAGATTTTCTATGGAATTGCTTAAGTATTTAAAATATAATAGAAACTATACTGAGAACGAACGTTCTGGTTTTTTTCTGCTTCATTTGTTGGTAAAAAATAATTCCAAAATAAAATTAAGTGACCGCGTATGGGAGGTTTTCTAACTAAAATGAGCAAGAAAGAGTGTCCGCGTCCGTTTATGAGAATGTCCGTTTATTATAAACGGTTTATATAGGGAAGCAATTTGTATAAAAAATTCAAAAAAGAAGTTTTTTTCCGAAAATGTGTCCGTTTAAGGGAATTGTCCGCTTATTGGAGCTGTCCGCAAGTAGAGCTTTCACTTATTGATTAAACAACTTCTGAAACTGTTTTGACACCAATGTAATGTTCGGTGGGTAGTTCTACAAAATCTTTATGATTTTGAATGCTATGGTTCTGTTATGTTATTTGATATAATTTAGGTTTGTGGCTTGAAGACTTGTTATGAAATCATTATTGATTGTTATTACACTACACCAACGCAATGTAGGTAGGCACACCATCCGATTTTTTACACAAATTTTAATTTATGAGAACAAATTTTAAAAATCGTTGGAGCGGTTTTTTAAAAAATAAATTTTTTATATAAGTACATACCATCAACCTATACAATTTTGAAAACATTTTTAAGAATAAAAATTGGCACGCCATTTTTTAGTATTTATTAATGCGAAGTTTAAAAAATAATTTAATAAAAATATCATCAACCAATTTTCGAAGTACTTACATATCGAATTTAAAAAAATAATTTTGAATTTTTAAATCATTGTTTTATTTGAAAATTTTTAATTTCATTAAAATCGGTTCAACAGATAATGAGATAACTGGTCGAAAACCAAAAAATTGGTTCTATGAGATATACCATTTTTAAACGATAGATAAATTTTTTTCAATAATGAAGTTCTAATATTAGTTCACAAGTTCAAATTAAAATTTGAATCAAAATCGTAGGATCGGTTTTTGAGAAAAATGAAATTTTCCTTACGGGTTTTTAAACATTTGCATGGGAGGTACCGTTATTTTTGGTCGAAAGAATGATTTTTATTTTAAATCTTCTAGATAATGTGAAAAATTGCTTAATTTCAAGTTTTAAAAAAATCGACCAAGTCGTTTTCGAATTATTCAGTTCTCAAAAAAAAAAATGCTCAAACTTTTTTTGAAAAATCCAAAATATATTTTTTTTTTTATTTCGGTATACCTAGGTACAATACTTTTAAAATATTTTAAAAGATTTACTATGCAAAAATTGGCCAACATCAGTCGAGACGTTTTTGAGAAAATCGAACATAAAAAAATGGTTCTATGGAAGTTACCATTTTTCTGCATGTTTTTTTGGGTACGTTTTTGAACACAATAGGATTTTCATAATTTAGTTAAAAAAATTTGGACAGCAGGTACCGGTATTTTTGGCCTAAAAAATAAAATAAAAAAATGTGTCCGGAGAATGGCCAAAACGCTAGATACCAAGTTTAAAGAAAAATGGCCCACCCGTTTAGGATGCAGCTGAAAGGTGAAAATATCTACTGGGTGTTTTGCATAAGGTGCAAAAAAGCTAAGGCATGTATAGATAAGAAAATAACTTATGGAAGTGGGCCTGCTATTCCCCCCATCAAGGGGGGAACAGGCAATTTTTTAAAAAATCAACTTTAATTAGAAAAAAATTATTCAAAATCTACGGCAACACTTACAATGTCATGTTGTAGGTAACTTTTGATATTTGATAAAAGCATTGAATATTATCATTTGTATTTTTTTTCTATTTCAATTTGATTTTTTAGAAAATTTGCCCTCCTACCTATGGCGAAGTAGACCACCATTCTACGTATCCGATTCTTTTCTTATCACGACCCAACAACCTTTAGCCTTTTTTCGCAACTTATGCAAAGCGAAAGCACCTTGTATATAATACAGACTAGTTATCATCTTCGTATGCAAATAATTTCAGTTTTTTTTTATTAAAATAAATAATTTCTTTAGGGTCTGCTTCAGTATCTCTTAGTAAGCAAATCAGAACTTTACTTGAAAGATTTTCCTACAATTTTATGTCAAAAAAGTTCTAATTATAGCTTGCTTAGAACTTTACTCAGAGATTGTGAAACAGACCCTTAGTCTAGTCAAAATAACTTTAAAAAACTTGTTCCGATTTTGATGATTTTTTTTAAATTTTTTTTTTCCATAAGATGCAGGGTGTAGGTTGAGTTTGTTTGTGATTGTCAAGCCTACAAAACTAACCTTTAAATAGGTACAGCCTGTAATAATTCGTACACAGAAAGTGGATATAGTTTTTTTTTTCCAATTTTCCAATATTTTACAATTTCATATCTGAACATCTTTCATTCATATCTAACAGTAAAAATTCATTACGCGCACTGCCAATTTCACAACGCAATAAATTGTGATCATTGTAGCAATTTTGTTGAGAAGAGAACAAGACGTTACAATTTATCTCTGAAGGTAGAAAAAACTCAATTATAAAGTTATAAATTCTTATCAGACCTATAAAATCTACTTTTTCCTAGAAATGTAGGCTCCAATCAGTCTAGCAAATTAAACCCAATAAACCGTTGGCTAAGGTGATTTGAATCTACAAGGGAGACCTACAAAAACAAAGCATACATAAAAATATATGAATTCATTTTGCTAATTTTAATAAATTATTAAAGTTCTCGTTTTGCAAAATAAAAAATAAAACTTATAAAATGGCAACAATTTAATAACAAAAATAATAAAACGACATAAAAAACGCCTAAAAATATGGCTTTTAAAAACTGGATTTTTAGTTTTGACTCTTACTGTACTGTACATTTTAATAAAGAGATCACCAATTTTATATTTGTTGCATACATTTTGGCGGAGTGAAATTAAAACAGAGATTGAATTATGGCGTAGTATATTGTATAACAGTTACATTAATCGGATATCCGTTTGAATCCAATGCTCTTTATCTTTTCCAAACAAAAATCCTTAAAATGACGAAAAACAATGACGAAAAATAAATTCTACGTATATATGTACATATACACTACAGTATACCTACCCTATAAAATAATAAGCGATTTTGTTTATTTAAAAAAAAAAAAAAAAAAATTCTCTCCCATTGTCTCCATACATAATATTTTGTTTGATTTTCTTCACAGATTGCTGGCAATATTGTGTTAGTGTTTTTATGGCCAAGAGACTCAATCAATCAATCAATTAGAATTTCCATTAGCGCCGGATATGACAACAACACAACGCCATTTTGGGTACAAAATATTGGTCTCGGCCATACATATAATGTAGGTATGTAATATAGTTGGATTGGGAAGTGTGCGGCACGGTGTTCCACACAATGACCGGAAAGTTTGCACAAAATCTACATAACTATATACATACATATGTGTTGCAATGTTCCATGTTAGAGAGTCCTGCTCTGACAGTACTAAAGTCGCTGCTGCCTCCACATACAAAAAATTTATAGAACTGTGTTGGATCCATTTTTAATCAACGAAATGGAACCAATATTGATTGTTTATTAACATGCAATTTTGTGGCAACAGCGGGCGCGGTCGTATATATAGATGCCTGCCTGATATGTCTGACTGGCAAGTCATTGTCGCCTCCCATATATGTAGTGTATATGGAACACATCTACACATACACATATGGCACTTACATTTCCTGTTTTCTTTTATTTCTTAAATTCGTCATTGTTGCACAGTTCAGTTTGTCATTTTAGCGTGTTGAAATGATTGATAGCTGGCACAATGTTTGCGCAGTTTTTCTGCATCACTATACAAAATCAAAACACAAACACACAAGTTGTGTCATATATTAATCAAGAATTAGAAGGACAAGAATAACACATTCGTTATAAGACCAATAAGAGTGGGTACTGTCAAGTCAAGTGTAGCGAATAATTCTCATTTATAATTAAGTAGTTTTTCGGATTATTGTTGTTTGGGGTATTTGTCGCTGCTTGTGTTCAGATATTTTAGGATAGTGACGCATATTCGATTAATTTCAGGATAAGCCAGTGACTGGATGGAGACATGTTGCCCGTTAATTTGTCACAGAAACCGGAATATTCATTAATCAAGATACATTTTATTAATTACGTGTCGAATTTTTGAAATTTATTGAATTCAGAAAATTCTTAGATATGTACAAGTACATATAAAGGGTGATTTTTTAGCTGGTTTGGTTTTGGCAACACTGGTTTTGACAGCTGACGTGTGTTTAGTACCTTGTGTCACTGTCAAACAGCTTCAGTTTGGTTTGCAATTTAACCATGGATCGTCTTACAAATGAACAACGCTTGCAAATTATTGAATTTTACTATCAAAATTCGTGCTCGGTTCGAAATGTTCATCGCGCGCTGCTTCCATTTTATGGTCGGCATTCTCGACCTTCTGAGCAGTCTATTCGGAAGATTGTGACCAAATTTCGCACCAAATTTACTTTGTTGGACATTAAACCACCAACACGTTTACGTACTGTGCGTAGTGAAGAAAATATTGCGGCCGTATCAGCTAGTGTGACAGAAGACCGCGAAATGTCGATTCGGCGCCGTTCCCAGCAGTTAGGCCTTTGTTACAGCACTACGTGGAAAATTTTGCGGAAGGATTTGGGCGTAAAGCCTTTTAAGATACAGCTGGTGCAAGAACTAAAGCCAGCCGACCTACCACAACGCCGAATTTTTGGTGAATGGGCTCTTGGAAAGCTGGCCGAGGATCCGCTTTTTTATCGAAAAATTGTGTTCAGCGATGAGGCTCATTTTTGGTTGATGGGTACGTAAATAAGCAAAATTGCCGCATTTGGAGTGAAGATCAGCCAGAAGCATTGCAACAGCTACCAATGCATCCCGAAAAAGCCACTGTTTGGTGCGGTTCATGGGCCGGCGGCATTATTGGGCCATATTTCTTCAAAGATGATGCGAATCGCAGCGTTACTGTCAATGGTGAACGCTACCGAGCGATGATAACAAACTTTTTTTTGCCCGAAATGGAAGTTCTTGACTTGCATGATATGTGGTTTCAACAAGACGATGCCACATGCCACACAGCACGCGAAACAATGGCGCAATTGCGAGGCGAGTTTGGTGAACAGTTAATTTCACGTTTCGGGCCGGTCAATTGGCCGCCTAGATCGTGCGATTTGACACCATTAGATTATTTTTTGTGGGGGTATGTCAAGGCTAATGTCTATAGGGACAAGCCCGCTTCGATTGACGCACTGGAAGCCAACATCCATGCATTCATTCGGGAGATACCGGCCGATATGTGTGAAAGAGTATGCCAAAATTGGACTCAGCGGATGGGCTACCTGAGACGCAGCCGCGGTCAACATTTGCATGAAATTATCTTTAAACATTAAATTGCAAGGTTCAAACTATCGATTCAAATAAATATTTCATTCATTTTTTCGAATTTTTTGTGTTTTTTTTTTTTTAAAGTTCTAAACCTCTTAAAAAATCACCCATTAGTTTATTCAATCTCTAGGTCGTTCATATTGCCATAAAATGTTGAAAAATACATTATTTTACTTACTCAATATTTTTTAAGTTCAGCTTTGTGAATTTTTAAAGGATCAGAGAAATTTTAAAAGTAAAAAATTATTATCTTTTTTGTTTAGCTTTTTTAGCTTGTTTATTCTCTTGAATCTATAGCCGTTAGAAACTAGATGCTAGAATCAATCCTCCAATATCTATAGCTGCTAGAATATAGGCGCTATAATAATTATCAAATTCAAAGTTGCACTTCAAAAGTTTAACGATCATTGAAAATTTAAATTTATTTTTTTGAGTCAGTTTAATAGCAAAATCAGTGATTATTTTGTAGCCTTTATATTGGCTGATGACTCAATTATTACATATATCTTACTTACTTATATACTTAAGGTGGCGCTACAGTCCGGGATGGAGAAGGGCCTCAACCAACTCGGTCCCTAGTTAGCTGTTTCCAGTTTCGCTCGCCAGGTTGATTGAGGTCCTCTCTCACCTGCGTGCGCCACCTAAGTCGCGGTCTTCCTCTACTGAACGTTCCTCGGGATTGGATTCGAAGAGTTTACGGGTCGGAGCGTTGGGCGGGTCCATTCACTTTAAATGACCCAGTAATCTAAGTCGTTGGATCTTGACTCGTTTGACCAGGTCAGTCTCGCTGTACAGTCCAATCCGTACAGTTCGTGATTGTATCTTCTGCTCCAACTCACCATCTATATGAAGACGGGACCAAAAATCGCCCGGAGAATTTTCCTCTCGAAAAATCCTAAAGCATTCTCATCGAGTTTTGACGAGGTCTTATTATTTTTAGTCAAAAAAATATTTAATTTTGTCCCAAGCTTTCCCGTAAAGTGACTTCTAAAATTTCAATGATCAATGACAAGGTATAGTTCAATCATTGAAATAATTAAATTCATTTCATGTCGAAGTTTGGGCCAAAATTACATATTTTTTTGGCAAAAATTAATATTAAGGTCATCAGCTTTATAATGGCATCGAAATAATCACTGATTTTGTTTTTTAAGTGCCGTAAAACTTAAAAACGAAAATTCCAATGATGGTTTTCAATGATCGCTATAACTGGCCCCTTATTTGGAATTATCTTAAATACATCAATTTTTTTTTTTTATTTTGTATTCAATATTAGTGAAGGTATCATTGTTTCAGTACATTTTATCAGTACATGAAATTACGAAATTTAGTTTTATTTCTTCAATTAAATTCCCCAAATGCTTGAGTGCTAAAAGACCGCATTTAGTTAAATTATTTCTGATGTTATTAAACTTTTCCATTATCATTTTCAGACCCATAAATAACACTAAAAATTGTCATAAAACACTTCCAAATCATCAGACCTGTAATAAACACTCACCCTTATTATATGACTTTTCTTTTAATAATTTTCAAGAAAAAAAAAATCTCTCATCGAAAAACCAGTTTGTTTGGCGGGTTGCAATTTCATTTTCCATATTCTTACACAACAACTCCCACATAACTCCTGTTTAATAAAAAAAAAAAAAAAATGTTAAAATTCCATTAGAGTTCCTAATTAGATGTCGCTGGCTTGGGTTTTGGGTCGTCGTCGTCGCATTAAAAATTCACATAAATCAGTAGGTACTTTTCTCCCCGAACAAACATAAACTTTTCAATTTTCTTTGTTTTATTTTTTTGTTTGTTTTCTATACGCGGGAACTTTCACTCTCGTTTTTATCCAAAAATTGGGTAAGAAAATCGGGAAAAAAAAGTTAATTGATTGAAAAATATCCTTACTTGGGGGTGTATTCGACTGTGAGCCCTTCCCTTTCCATTTCAATCCAATTTACTGTCGAAAAAAAAGAAGAAAAACAAACCTCAACGCGGGTGTATTTGATGATGATTTAAATACCGGATCGTAAATCGTCATCAGGCGTCTACCGGACAGCAGACGTTATACAGCGTTTTAATGGGCGTAATTTTGGTTTCAGATTTTTTGTAATTTGTTTTTTTTTGTTTTTTTTTTTTCAAAACACGTTATACCTACAATGCGGTTGGCTTTGAATACATAAATGCTTTAAGTATAAAGAAGATCATAAATCAATTTGAGTTTAAGTTTAAGGGTGATGCTAGAATAAGTATGTCCGATATATCTTAGGGATACGTTGCAAGTCATGGTACCTGAATTACATTATCGTTTTCCAGCTCCCAAAAAGCCTAATTCAATTAAAATTAAGCAGCTTCTGTGGCATCATCCTCCATTTAATTACGCCGCCGCCGCCGCTCGACACAATCAATTTATCAATATTGGGCTCGAGCTCTCTATGACTCTTAGGAAAAAAAAGTGTCAATGTCAATGCTGTTTTTTTACGCTCGAAAGCCTTAAATTGTGATTGTTAATTGCTTTATGTTGTTTTCTTTTCCCCTTGTGTGTGATTCAAAGGGGTTGAAATATTTTGGGGGTTGGTTCTGGGAGACTGATTTGGCAAAACGAACAAAATCTTGTTAACACGCCATTCATCACAATGTCGACATCGTTGTATCGTGATGCGTATATATAGGCTCGTGGCACATGGAGCGTGAGGACATTTTAAGTACCAAATTTGTGGCAACAATTTATACTTTGGAACTTGCTCCTTCTTCCGAATTGTATTTTGTATACTGATGCGGGGACTGTGTTTCTCATAACTGGGAAAAACAAGGAGACAAATTGATGTCATTAATTAGACTGGACGGGTTTTTTCTTGGTTGATTTTTTTTGTGTTGAGAGGGAGGGGTTATGTTTTGGGATCGAAAAGAAACTTAATATAGGGTTTTGTATTTTAGTCTGTTATCCCAGGGATAAAATTTGGGTCACCACAAAAGTGGTATACTATAAGAGCATCATTGTGTCCCATTTGGTAAATTAGAAAAGTAAAGCGGTTTCGATTACAACAATTATGGGAAAGAGTTAATGACTTTTTGTAAACCTACACTATACCTTTATATACAGTTGGGTATATAAAATAAACTATGGACTAAGAGGTATAGGTATAAAGTTTATTTCTGAAATTCTTGGAATTAAATAAATCTATGAATACAAAAAAACTGAAAAATTTAAATTAATAACTTAAATATATAATAATGAATTCTTTTTTGTTTGTATTTGTACGCACATAACTCGGCTGAACATCGATTTACATGGGAATTTTTTTGGTGCATTTCTATTGAACTAAGTAAAGACATCGGAGCCGAAACTATGAAATTAATGCAGAAATACATATATTCGGAAAAATCGTGAAACCAGAAATTGCATACTTTCAGGGGTGAATGGTTGTGATATCTGAAAATTCAATTTCGTATAAATGGAAAGGAAAATATGTATTTGTTCTAACGTTCTAAGGATTGAGAAAGACTACGGAATTGACGGTTCCCTCAAGAAGATGGGATCGCCAACTGATGGCGTTATCCTCACAGGCTGCTACATTTATGTATAAACATTTGTAAAGCTTGTCAAAAAATTCAATTTAAATGGTTGGTTCATTTTTTAAAATGTTAAAAATTGATGAAAAATTATGGGGTGAAGCTGGGCGGACCAGCCATCAGTAATAATAATAAGTATTATAACGATTTAATTATTATTTAACTACTTTTAAAATAACCGACTTACGACTATACAGATCGCCTAAAAGTATGTGCTTACAAATAACAATCCAAATATTAAGTGAAGACTTACAACGTCATACCTGTAAGGTTCGTGTCTAAACTAACACAAGTGGTATAGTTCAATTCGCCTCTAGGAAATTAAAGTACTAGAAGTGTATACCAGAACATTCAAGAGGAGTGCTTATTTGTACAGGAAATAAGTGGAAATAAGTTTTATTACGAACCTTAGTTAAATGTGACAGTAGATATATATATGAAAAGAAAAATATAATAATACCTTCATTATAGTGTATCCTCTGGGGCATGAACGTCAGTAGCTAAACTAAGCGAGAACACGTGGGTCAAATTCTACATGAAATTATTCGCAAGAGATGAAAATCGCAGGAAGGTACCGTTATTTTTGGTCCTAATGGTGATTGGGATAAGAACAAACTGAATGGGTTGTGCAGCGATACCGACCTATCCAAAAAAGTAAAAGTCCAACAACTGAGGTGGCTGAGTAATGTATACATATATTTCGGATATAGACAATACGTGTTTCTAGATTATAAACCTTTTATAAAAGGAGCCATAGGTTCCCGGCCTTTAACCAACATAACTTTATTTTAATTGCATTTAAAGTTTTAAAATGAAACACTAGCAGCTTAAATGTGTCACCACCAAATTTAGAACTGTATAGGTAAATATACCTATAGTTTTTTTGGAGTTTCAACAGCTACTTGCATTTGTCGAATAGAAAATTTTAACATATTTCCACGCAGTGCTGGATTTAGGCTTAAGTCCGTGAGGTCCGATCCTAGGGCAGCAAAATCTGATATGGTAAATTTTTCGGGCAAAAATTAAGTAAGAATTCATAATATAAACCGGTCCTGGTACAAATTTATGACATAAATCGGTCCTATATATTCTATACTTTTAGAAGTTGTTGAAAATTACGTTCACATATTCCATTACATAGTAACATATGTAATGATGTAATGTATGTACATTTGTACAGTACATATCATATTGTAGGTCAACCTAATAAAAGCGTGTTAAAACTGTTCCGGCGGCGTTTCCTAGCAACATAGAAAAAAGGCTCTGCAAGAACGATTAAAAATAAAGGTAATTAATAGAATTCTAGGACGGCAGCAAACCTTAATCTGCCACTGTTTCCACGTTTCGGCGTCCCAAGTGTCCGAACCCATTATTTTTGGGGAAATATCTGTATGTGTGTGTGTAAGTACTTTCGTACGTTCACCGTATCTCGAGAATGAATAAAGATATCGACTTCGAATGAATTTTATTTTACAAATAATAATGTCATAAAGTGCATTAAATGTTTTCAAACAAATTTAATTAGCAGTTATGTAGTAAACATCAATTTAAAAAAAAAAGCTATAAAAGAATGGTCTAGAATATTTCGAAAACAAGAAATGCCATCAACTTTAGCTTAATTTTATTCTACTCATAGGTAGTGACTTAATGAAGTATTGATACGAATTAAAAATCATTCAATTGAAGGTTTTCTTAAAGCAACAAAATTACTAAAACTTGTTCAAAAATATTTCTCGGTTCGAATATATCGAAAACAAACAATCTTTATCGAATCTGAATAATCGAATAATTTTATTTTACATTAAGAATTGATGGGATCTGTTAAAAAATTCAATTGATAGTTTTTTTTTCTTAAAGCAAACAAAATCTGCCAAAAATAGGTATTACTAAAATAGTTGAAAAATATAATACGCCCCAACTTTGGTTTTCACTTAATCACATATTGAACACCTAATAAGGCCTTTATTCTTTTAAGATTTTGAATCAGGAATTTCCTTATAACAAAAAAAAAAGTGTGAATGGCGGGACTCACAGTTACGATGTGTAGACATCAAATTAAATATTCAAGTGCTGGTTTTGCATCACAGAACGAGGCGAGTTCAAACTGTCAACCAAATTTCAACCCAAACTCAACTAGACCTTCCGATTTAGTTTGAACTACAAAGGTACCTAATATTGAAAGTATCCAACAATTTAATTTACCCCACCGACGACGGCATAGATGTTAACACATCAAAAATAACATCGTGTGTCCAGTTTCCAGATGCATGAATGTTTTTCACCAAACCACCAATTTTCAAAATCTCAAAACTAAATACAAATTCATAAAAAAGAAAAAAAAAATACAAAAAATATATTGAAATGGGGCTATTCTAGCTAAAGGGCAAATTTTCCACAAAGGCCATCAGACACGACAGTCTTTTACTTTTTTTTTAATTTCTCAAATGATTTTCAAATAAACCATTTCCAACTGGCTTTGATCTTATTATTAAAAAAAACATAAAACATAAAACAGTCAACCCAATCATCCCGCAATGTTTTTCAAATGAATTCTCAGTGACGCATTTGATTAACTTTTATGCTGCAAAGTGCCTCCATTCATCACACAAAAATGGTCCACCCCAATCTAACAAAAGGAAACATCTTCTTTTTGACCTTATCTCATTGTTGCATCAGGAATTCTAAACAATTTGCTTATGGCACACGTTCATCGTCGTGGTAGTAATTTTTCAAAAAAAAAAAAAAAAACAACAACATTTTTCCACCCCCTGGAGATTTGAAACGAAAAGGAAAAAAGGAAGGCATTCAGAAATCATTGCGGATATATACGTTTGACAACCTAATATTATATCCGCCGCACTGCTGGCCGCGCCGCGCCGCCGTTCATTGTAGCCGCAGTTATGTCATGCTGTACCTAATAATTTGACATCGGTTTTTATGTTTTTTTTATTGAATTTACTGGAATTTTAAAGTCTTAACTTTGGCTTAAGGAAAACTACATTGTCACGTGCCATGACTTTGGGCAAGAAGACATGTAGAATATTCTGGAGGGTTTGTTGAAGAACTAGAATGTTGTTTCTTAAATTAAATTTTCATCAACGAAAAGTTTTTTATTTAATGCCAGTTCATCTGAACTTAACTCCTAAAACAAGTTTTTTAGAGAATGTAGAGTTAACTCTTCGGAGTTGATCCAATGTATTTTATGACCTGGCTCTGGATTAACTGAAAAGATACTTAAGAGATTTCATTGATCAATGTCAATTTGTGTGGAAGGTTGGGCCCAAATAAAATTAGTTTTTGACTAGAAATAATAATAATTGATTCATCAATTTTATGCTTGCATCAAAATAATCCTTTCTAAGTGTCTAATGGCCTGTTTCAAAATGTCTGAGTAAAGTTCTATTAGTTAATCGACACATATATATTGGCTTAAGTTCACAGTAAAAAAAAAAATATTTGTGGATTCATACATTTGGGTCACGAGACAACAGTGATTTTTGCTCCTGTGGACTTATGACCCTGTGTCAATATTTATGTACCGAATAACTAATCAGAACTTTACTTGGACATATGTGAAACAGACCCCTAAATTATAAAATTCAAATTTTCAATGATGAGTTTTAATGAAAGCTGTGTAGTTACTTAACACGGTACTTAAGTTTTTGACACAGTGAGTTTACATATAAAGGGTTTTCGTGACATAAAGCTTACAGTTTTTTTTTTTTTTTTTTTATAAAAAGCCATAAGTTAGCATTTGTTAAAAAATCCTTAACGTAAGATTTTAACACTATTTTTAGTAAGTGCAACAGATTTTGAGAAAGAAGTGCCCAAACGTTAAAGTATCGGTTATTCTGGTTTCTAAACTTTTTTCTCAAAATCTCGAAAAAAAGTATCGTAAGTTTATTTATATGGAATTTTAGAAATTAAAATAAATATAAATTTATTTTCAGTTTTTATGAAAAATAAAATGCACGAAATTGATCCTCTCTTGTACGATTCCATTATGGTTTTAAAGTCTTAATATTTAAAAAAAATTTCATCTGATAATAGAAATAATAATAATGGAATGGAATGGATGATGGAAGCCTTTGTTTTATGCCGCCTGGTAATTACAGTTTAGATTTGATTGAAAACTAGTTTCAAAATCAATATATAATTAAAAATAAATTGATTAATAAAATTGTTTTGAAATCAACGCGTTGTACTCCATCTGATATCTTACACAATTCTCAATTTATGAGAAAGAATGTTAAAAATCATTTGTGGTTTTTTAAAAAAATAATTTTTTATATATAAAATTTTAAAAAAAATTTTAACAAAAAAAATTGGTTAACACCATTTTTGAGTATTTATTAATGCGGAGTTTAAAAATTAACTTTGAAAAAGAAAATCATCCACCCATTTTAGAAATATCAAATTTTCAAAAATTAATTTTGAAATTTAAAAAAAAAATTCAAAATTTGTTGTTTTTTTAAATGTTTTATATTAATTATATTACATATTTAAACTTATTATAAGCTTTTGTGTAAAAAAAAAAAAAAAATTTAAAACTTTTTTAAACATTCTCTAAAAAAAATGATCAAAGTCAGTTAAACCGTTTTTGTGAAAATCGAAAATGAAAAAAATGGTTCTCTGATGGGAGGTAAAATGTAAAATGGTAGCCTTTTGTAAAACAAATTATTGATTTTTTTTTAAAAGAAAGTTGTAGGTACGTTTTTGAGAAAAATAAGATTTTCATAATTTGGTAAGAAAAATCGTTTGGCAGGTAAAGTTATTTTTGGTCTATTAAAAAAATAAAAAAAACGTGTTGGGGGGAATTAAGAAAATGGACCCATCCGCTTAAGCACAATAGAAAGCTGCAAACTTGAATTGGAACTGGAGATGCAACAACTGTGAAAAACTGTCGTACGTTCTTTTTTTATGTGCCCACAATGCAGGTATACGGCATTTTGTATGTTTTAAAGAAAAAAACAACCACAGTCTCATTATTCACTTTTTTTATTTCCGATAATTTTCTTTTAATTAATATTTTTTGCGAAAAAAATAACCATAAAAACTTCAAAAATTTTGTTTCGACTCTTTTTTTCTTAAGTTAAAAGTTGGTGAATTCTTGCAGCACCGAGTGCAATTGCGTTGTGTTGTATCCGTAACATTGAATTTATTTGTATTGAATATTTTTCTAGCTGCAGTTCAAGTTGCAGCTTCGATATCTATATCCATTGTGTTCAGGCAGTTAGACTGCAGCCAAAAGGACAGGACAGGACAGGACAGACAGACGGACAGAATTGCAAGACTCACTTTTTTCGACTTCGCAATCATCGTAATGTCAAGTTTGATCAAAATCTCGAGTTCGATTGTTTTACGAATACATAACTTGCCATATTATAGTATGTAACGGTTGGGACATCTATATAGTGGTTTCTTTTTAAATCATAGGTTATTTTGACACTGACTCCTGTTTCCCGCTCGAAGTCTTGACAGCAAGTCAGTATTATACCTCCGCGGAACGAAATGAGTCGCTTTACGCTTGAACAACGTTGAGAAATATTGTGTAGCCCAAACAGTGTGTTTTTTTGAAAAGAGGCGCATTTTTATCTCGACGCGACGGCTACGTTAACAAATAAAATTGCCGCATCTGGGGCTCAGAAAACCCGCACGTTATTGTCGAGAAGCCAATGCAATAACAGAGTGATAGTTTGGTGCGGATTGTGGACTGGTGGCATCATTGGACCATTTTTATTCGAAAACGTCAACGGTGGGCGTTACAGACATGGATGTAAATGACCTCTGGTTTATGCAGGATAGCGCGCCATGCCACACATCCCATGCCACAATCGATCTTTTGCGCCGCAAATTCCCAAATCGTGTTATCAGCCGTCTTGGCGATGTCAATTGGCCGCCTCGGAGCTGCGATTTGACCCTTTTGGCCCTTTTTTGTGGGAAACCGTAAAGGACCGATGTTATGCCAACAATCCGGAAACGATACAAGCAATTAAGGCTAAATATCATGCAAGCGAGAAACCATCAACAAGGTCTTAGAAAATTGGATTTGAAAACGGTGGCTATTACTATGCGACTCCGTTGAAGGATGTCTACGATGTTGATGGATGAAAAAACCTCAATATAATCCGAAATTTAAAATTAAAGTGTTTGCTCGGAAAGAAAAGTGTTTTTACGTCAGGATGACTACGATGTACATAGATGGGTTTAAAAAAAAAAAACTTCTATAAAATCGCATTTTTTTTTAACTTACCAACATTGGGACACAAATTGACGTCATTTTGACGTCAGATAGTCAACGCATTGAGCATTTGCGTTTTGCGCCGTTCTTATTCATTATTATTCATATCAGTTTCATTTATTCATTTCAATATAAAACCAATTATTTGTCTGCCGCCCTCCAACCTTTACATTACTCAGTGTGTTAAAGCCTTTTGATTGGGAATAGGATAGGTAAACATTTGGCTTGATGACTTATTATATTTTGAAACAAAGATATAAGTACGTACATATATACCTTATTTTGATGTGCTCTTTCTCGCAGTATTTAATTATTATTATTTTTTTACGCAAATGAATTAACACAAATTTAATAGCGAAACCCAAAAATAAGCAGCAGACGATTACAGATTGTTTCGGTATATTCTTACGCTTTTAGTTCCTTTGAACAATTAAATTAATTTCCACAAGAAGTCAGAGAATAATGGGCGCATTCACTAATGTAGTCACTACGTAGTCAAGTCATTCTGATTGGCTACATACAAATACAAAATGAGTTGAAATTTCCCCTCCGACGTAGTGTAAAAATTTCGGCTTCAAAGTTAGTGGAGAATGATTTTGACGTTTCACAATCAACTATTCGGTTAAAATACAAAAGATTCAAACTATTCAAAATGAAACTTGACCACAATTAAATTATTTTGCATAATTAACATTTTATCTTCTTCCAAATCACTCGTATTATATCTTATATTTGATATTATTTAATTTAAAAAGAAAATATTATTTAAATTCTCAAAACACAACTGTTTTTTATTTCGTGTGTGTTTACATCTGTTATTAATAATGACAGTTTAGAATTGACTACCTTTGTAGTGTAATTTTGCATTCACAAAGCTAGTTGAATTTCGACTACGTAGTCACTACATTAGTGAATGCGCCCAATTTCTTTTAATTTGTTTTTTTATTTACAAAATAATTAAAACTTGTTTGACATAATAATATTTGGGCGACGGAGCTTCGCTCGGCTACTTTTTTATTTTATTAAATTCACTATAAGAAACTACAAAAAATGGCTTCGAGTCTTGTTTACTGTCATTGTAAATCCAGATCTCACTGGTGTTATTCCATGGTCCATCCGTAGAACTTTTGATATAGGCGCCTGTCTGGCGACTCTACATACGCATATATGGAAGTATCTCCACATGTATCCCCACATAATGTGGAGGTATCTTCACTTGTAACTTCACAAGTGTGGAGGTATTTCCACATTTATCTCCACAAATTTCAAGTTAACTCCACATTTATCTCCACATATGTATGTCACGGTATCTCCACATACATCTTACATACATATAAGTAAATATATCTCAACATGTGTGGAGGTACAACCCGACTGAACTACGCTCAAAATGTTATCCATACTATACCAAGTATGTAATTTGGGAGAAACCAAGAAATAAGAAAATTGAGGCAGCTGTTGGCAGGTTTCAATAAAATCAAGAAACAATAAAAGTGCACGTGGTAGTGGGCGAATTTTCCCAAAACAATTTTCTGATTTTTTTCTCGTTCATCTTAAAGCAGCCAATAGACACAACACTTGTGTCTACACCGGTGTCGGTGTACGGAAATGTGTGCTGTGTATGGGCTGGTGCGCACACCGATTTTCGGTGTCGGACACGGTGCGAGTAAAATCAAAAGTTTTTGATTTTTGGTGTCGGTGTCTCGATCGGTGTGGCGTGTGTGGCGGAATGCCACACCGGTGTCAGTACACCCGTGCAGACACAAGTGTAGTGTCTATGGGCTGCTTTACACTCAAACCAAGAAACAATAAATAAAATATCATCATAACACTCGCTATAAATTTCTTCCAAATCGTTAGAGCCATTTTGGAAAGCCAAGAAACAATAAAAGTGGTCGTAGCAGTACGTGGATTTTCCTTAAAATATATATTAATCTGAACATTCCCTGCCAATTTCATACAAATCGTAAGAGCCATTATTGAGAACCTAATTTTTAAGAAAATTGGGCGTGGTAGTGGGCGGATAATTAAAAAAAATGTATCACTGATTTGAATAAACTCTATAAATTTTATACAAATCGTTGCAGTTGTTTACGATAAACTAAGAAATAATAAAGGTAGGTATGTGTCAGTGAGCAGATTTTACTAAATATTTTTTATAGTTTTGTCTCATACATTCAAATAATTAGAGCCGTTTCCGAGAAATAGAGATGTTTCCGACCGATTCCGAGAAATTAAGAAATAAGAAAAGAGGGCGTAGCAGTGGGCGGATTTTACTTAGTCTAATTTTTAAATTTTTTTCTCGTTTGTAGAAATAAACTCTGAAAATTTCCTTCAAATCGTTAGAGCCATTTCCGAGAAACCAAATATGTATGTATGTACATATACAAGAATAAGCTCGTTTAAAGTAATAATTGATAAGATTTATACCAAACAAACTTTGACCTTTCTATTGAAATAACCAGAAACTACATAAATGTATGCCTTATTAATTATTATGTGTGAATGTGGTTGTATTATTAAAATGCTTGTGCTATAGTTTAGTTGTCTCTAAAAAAGAATACTTATGCGTAATCCCCAAACCGAAATATTCTTGATCAACTTTTTGATCAATTGACATGAACGTAATGAAGTGTGTTATAAATCAAAATCTGCACTTGTTTGGCATTTATTATTTAACGAACCTGGGCTCACCTCTGTCCATATCGTTCCATATACATAATAACAGAAGAAGCAGTCATAAACATGACTTATGGCCGAGTTAAGTAAACTATACTCCACTTCATATATGCTACTGAATTTGAGAATAAGCTACTTGTAGCGATAAGGACGATAGCAACGAGTATATGAGTTTATACCTACGAAAAGCAAAAATGCGAGTTCGTGTGCTTTGGGTCCCTAGTGGATTCCCAAACGAAACTATAAATCTTTATTCAACTTGTCATTATTGATTTCGATTTTGGTGTGCTATGCTTCTGGGAACGCACAATGGTTTAGGCAGCTGATGGTATTTTTTTTTTTTTTTTGAAGATTCCAAGTGTGATGTCACCCTAGTCCGATGGTGGACAAAATAACAAATACCCATATAATGGACAAAGAGGGGTCGACAAGGATAGAGAACATAAGATACTCTCTGATTAAACATTTCATATTTTGCTGGTGAAAAATAGTTACAAAGATAATAAAGTAATTTCTGGTCACTTGCTTTCTTAACAAACCATATCGCCAGAACTTGGTATGATGCAACCACCCCCTGGCCCCTTCTGGAGGACTGATATCACCATGAGCTTTGTCTGGAATGGAATTATATACTTGTGTCCAGATTGTTAGGCTCGTAAATCACTCATACTTTGTCATAAATATTAAAGCATCTTATCTGGCGAGGAGGAGCAGGAGGAGTTTGAGTTTTATGTTTGGGCATATAAGTATAGTGAATTAACTTGGGGGTTGATTTGGAGCTATCTTAGTTAATTATTTATGTGGGCCCGTTTGGCCAAAACCGGCTGAGTTAGTAACTCATTTCGGAGCTTATATCAACCGAGGTAGTTTTTTTTTTTTTTTTTTTTTTGTCAGAATGTGCGATCGGGTTGTATTTGAAATTATGATATATGGGACCAATTTTTTTATATGACAGACAAAATTTGGGGGTTTTGGAATAGGTTTGGATATTGTGATAAAGTTTGTCTTTAATAAAGATACGTTAATATATTATTAAATATAATATGAACATGCTTTGAAAATAACTAGGAAGGATTTGACATTGGGAATATTGTATATATTATATATACATACATATGTAATTGGTTTCTCGAAAACGGCTCTAAAGATTTGGTTGAAATATTCACAATTTATTTCTATAAATGAGAAAAAATTTAAAAAATTAGTTTAAGTAAAATCAGCTCACTGCCACGACCTCTTTTCTTATTTCTTAATTTCTCGGAATCTTCGGTCGGAAACATTTCTATTTCTCGGAAACGGCTCAAGTTTCTTGAATCAGATTTCAGAGTTTGTTTTAATGAATGAGGCAAAAATAAAAAAAAAAAAAAAAATTATCGAGTAAAATCCGACCAAGGTCACTCCCACCTTTATTGTTTTTTTAGTTTTTCGGAAACGGCTAGCTAACGATTTGGATGAAATTTATAGAGTTTGTTCAAATCAACGAAGAAAAATATTTTAAATTAAATACGCCCACTACCACGCCTACTTTTCTTAGAAATTGAGTTCTCGATAATGACAATTTGGATAAAATTGGCAACGGCTGTTCTGATGAAGAAGAAAAAAACTTTTAAAAAATGTTCTCAAAAAAATCGGCCTATTGCCACGCCCACTTGAATTGTTGCTTGGTTTTCGTGAACGCGTTTTTGGATGAACGAGAAAAAATCAGAAAATAATTTTGGATAAATGCATCCACTGCCACGCTCAATTTTATTGTTTCTTGGTTTTCGGGAACGTTTACAAAGATTTGGATGAAATTTGTAGGATTTGTTTTGATGAATTAGAAAAAAATTTAAAAAAAGATGATTTTATTGAAACCTGCCCACCGCTGCTCCCACTTTTCTTTTTTACTGATTTCTCCGAAATTACTCCTACAGTATGGATAAAATTATGAGCGTAGTTTAGTCGGGTGGTACCTCCGCACATCTCATGTTAAGATATGTTTTCTTATTTGTAGATATATATCTGCTCATATGTGAAGATTTATGTGGAGATACCTTGGCATATGTGGAGATAAATGTAGAGATACTTTCATATTAGTATGTAGAGTCGCCAGGCTGGCGCCTATATCCGAAGTTCGGCGGATATACAATGACAGTAAACAAGACTTTAAGCCATTTTTTTGAAGTATTTTATAGTAAATTTAATAAAATAAAAAAGTAACTGCCCAGATATTGCTCTTTAAATAGGGATTCGCTCTAATCCATTCCATCAGTCCATACCTCAATGGATCCGTTGCCATAACACACACGACAGATTCTATGGGTCAGAGAATATAACGCGATGTTAACTATTTTTAGATGAATAGATATGTGAACGCCTAAAAAACTGAGCAAAGATCAATTGTCAGCTGTTACTCGCTACTGTCACTAGATACAGTGTTGCCAAATTCAAAACTAAACCCCTATATAAAAAAAAATAATAATAAAGTTATACTTAAATGTATAACACATTTTGAATTTTTACTAAATATTTATTTTTTTTAACGGTACATAAATATGTACTGCGTTATCAATATTTTGTTTTTTAATAAATTATAAATTGCAGTTTATTTTTAAATTAATAAATTTTAAAAGACTTTTTCGCAGCAAAAGCAATAAGATGCTGCGATGACAGCATACAAACGAAGACACCCAGAGAGTCTTAAGCTTTATAAAACTGATGTCTGTGCGGGAATTATCCTTTCAAACCGTTATGACACGTCTTGCTTTTTCAGAAAATAACGTTTTAATTTTTCCTTTTTATTATTTAACTCATTTTCACCATTCCATATACCATTCACCCTTCAGCCTCTGTGCACTCTTCCTTTTCGAACATTGTCTTGGTGTCCGGGAAGGTAGCAAAATATGACATCATAAAATTTAATATGCCATAAATTACCGTTAAGGGGAATAAATGCAAAGTAACAAGGCATAACACAGCCAGCACAACAACGACATAATAACGGCAGAGGACACAAAAACAAGACTCCAAAGAAAACACACAATATACTTATACCTTATACCAATTTAGTTGAACCTCCTTGTATAAGATCCTTTTACAGGACATTTTGCAAAAAAAAAAAAACAAAAAAAAAAACTTAATATTTCCAGGACGATAATTGAAAAGTTGTACGAGCACAAAATGGGTTTTATTATTATTTTTTTTTTTTTTGTATATTCCTAGTCCGACGTCAGCATCGTCGTCGCCGCCGATAAAAATTGGAAAACTCCAAATAGGATAATGGGGTTAAGTAACTGCGCTCTCCTACCACCACAGTGCATATAAAAAGGAGTAACATTTTTAATTAAGCCATTTAGCAGTTTCATCGTACAATTTTTGAATAAATTATTCATAAACCTAAAGAATCAACGAATTAGTCCTTATACAACGGCCTGAGGACATCATTTGAGATGTTTTCTTTTTTTATTTTGCTTTATGATCTTATACCTATATACCTATCTACTTATTTACTCCTTTACTTTACGTTTGGGGCGCATAAAGTTTAATGATGTCCTGTAGGGCACACGATGTTTGGAATGGTTTGAACATTGTAATTTTAAATAATTACATGATGGGTCCTTTGTGGATATATGGATAGATATTAGACAAATTTTGTGCATCCTAATTTAATTCAATGTGATGCTTATACTAAAGAGACAGGGTAAATAGCGCTAATGGGTTTAATATCCATTTTAATTTGCAACTAAACCAGGTGCTAAGGGCAATTTAGGAATACGTAAAAAAATCATACTTGAAATATACATTACATAGCCATGATATTTGTTAATCAGTGAATTTAGATCTCTTGATAAGTTTCAGTGTCTACCTGCAAGATAAATAGATATCTATTCAAAGATTAACTTATTTAAACAAATTTTAATAAATAATCAGCCCTGCAAGTCGTTGGTCTGTTTGTTTTAATATATACGTATTTTTCATTTAGGCCAGGTACAAATATTTACATATAGCTCCCCATACGATGGCTTAAAGGTCTCGAAAATGAAACGACTCAAATAATCTCTACTCGAGATTTTCATCAAACTTGACATTACTTTGATAACGAAGTCGAAAAAAGTTGATCTCGCAATTCTGTCCGTTCTTAACGGATGATGGGTCGATTTTCATTTAACTTGGTACCTAACGATTTTTAAGGCACTCCCCCGACACGCTTCTTTCATTTTTTTTAGAACTTGATAGTTCAAAAACGACTTAACTGATTAGTATCAAACTTGACAGTCGACAATTTTTAAACATTATCTAAAGGGTTTTCCAATAGGGACGGGTTGATTTTGACAGCTCATGGCGGCCATATTGTTTCTTTTACTTTCTGTCAAAATATCGTCTTTTAATCTTTAATACTAAAGACAAATCATCATGGAAAGTTACAGCGTCGAGCAACACGTGAAAATAATAAAACTTTATTATTTTGGAGCAGTTGGAAGTTGATCCCAATTTTGGTCGAAAAATCATCTTTAACGATGAAACCCATTTTTGGATGAATGGGTGCCAATCCACGCGAGATTCACGAGGTGCCAATGCATCCAAATAAAGTTACTGTTTGGTGTGGATTTTGGGCTGGAGGCGTCATCGGTCCGTACTTCTTCGAAAATGATGACGGCCAGGCCATCACCGTCAACGGCGATCGCTATAGGTCGATGAATACCAACTTCTTGTGGCCCGCTCTAGGTAGTAGGGGCATGTTCGAATGCAGGGTACCTTTGAGCATGGATAGTAAAAACTTAACAAATATATAGGTATATTTCAAAGCGTTTGTTTGTAAGAGTTTGTAAGAGTTTAAAATTTGTTTGCTGTGGTTTTCGTTTTTGAAAAATTATTATTAAATTCACACCTTCATTTTTATTAACATAAAGGTGAAATTCTTGATAAATATGTTAAGGTATAATAATGACCGAGTTTTATGTTGGGACAGTTTTCAATGAAATGGTTAGGGCACCTTTGAACAGGTTTAAAACTAGTTATTGAAAAAAATTTAAATTTTTTCTACTTATTTAATCTATTTATTTTCAAAAGTTTACTTTTTAACCATAGTGATTTACACCTTTAAAAAGATTTTATACCCTATTAAAGTTTTGTATATTAAGCTTCTATACATATTTAATTTATTCATACAGTTTATTGTTTCCTTTAATAGATATGCTCTTATACTTACATTTTTTACTCTTGAAAATAATTATAAATGCTTCCGTTCAAAAGTGCCCCAGGAAAATTCAAACGTGCCCCATATATGGGGTACCTTTAAACATAAGGACCTATTTTGTATTTTAATAAAAATAAAATATCAATCTTTATTAAAATAAAACACAAATAGGTTTAAATTAAACTTTAAATACATTTCTCGAAGTGCCAAAAACTTTCAGGCCAATAATTCCATCACACTGGGTTTTTGGAGACTCTAAACAAAAAGTGTTCTAATTATTTTTTCTCGGAAACAACTCTTACGATTTTGATTGAAATTTTTTGTTTGCTAATATCAGTACAATCTAAAGAACTGAAGGCCGTAAAAGCTATTTTGGATCAATAATTTGATAAAATTGCTTCTACTTCTACTTGGCTGGTTTTTTTCAAAATCCAATATCTACCATATTGTTGGAACAAATTTCAGATATACCGATATTATTAACGGTATCTCTAATAAAATAATTTTTGTATTTTCGATTATTTCATTATCTGTTCAATCGATTTTTATTAAATCTTCTACACAAGAGCTCTTAGCAACTTTAAATAATATTGCATATCAATTTTTTCAAAAAAAAAAAAAAATAAATAATTAATTTTGAATTTAAAAAAAAATATATATAACTATATATAAAATTTAATTGAGTGTTTCAAAATTAATTTTTCAACTCAGCCATTATTAGTGATAAAAAATTGTGTACTATTTTTTTTCTAAAGATATGTTAAAATGTAAAAGAATTATTTTTTTAAAAAAACCGCTCTAACGATTTTAAATTTTTTTTTCTCATAAATTAAGATTTTCCAAAGAAATCACATGGTGTCAAAACAATTTTAGAAGTATTTTAATCAATTTATTATGTTTCTTACTTTGGCGGCGGGCATTTTTGGCAAAATCAAAAAATTTTGATAATCTGAATTTGTAACTAATTAAATTCTCTTTTGATGCGTAAACCAAAAATTTGTATGTTCGAATAGTTTTTTTTGTCAAATGTCAAAAGATGACAACTTCAAAAGTGACAGATGCCCAAATAGCGAGCTATTCGAAATGAAACCTCTTATTGGAAAACCCTGTATAAACCCTTTATAAAAAATATTTCATCAAGAAACCATTTGTGATTATATTTAACTTTTAAACCTTTTACCTAAAATTTTTTTTATTCTAAACAATTTTTTATTCAATTGTTTTAAATGTTTAAATAGTAATAAAGCTTAATAAAATTAGATATCTAGATATCTACTAAATTTCCATCAGTTTCCTCTTTAAAGAAAAAAAAATACATTTTCCCCGGGAAAATAAAATAAAATAAAATTTATATCCCAAACATTCCACAGATGATATAAACTCTGATATCGTTACTTCCTTCTGTGTATATAAGCCAATTTAAAATCATTTGAGTCCTTAACCCAACAAACACACGTGATGCTCCCTTTCACAGTTTACTCATAGAATTATCCGCCTGACAAAAATCCAAAAGCCCACACACCCTTCCCAAGGGTTTTTCTAGACAAAGACGAAGACTTTCAAAACAAGGAGTTCCTTTAGATTCCATCAAAAATATCGTAGTACGAGTACATATATGAATACAAACATAAATATATGTATATGCACATACATATATGTATGTGTATAGCGTTCTATAACAGAAACAGTATCTTTAAACCAAACGCGTCAGCTATGCTAAGCATTCATCAAGGCTGAGAGATTTAATGGCCTCCAGCGGTGAATATATGCGAACCGTAAAGTGCGTGCGGTTTTGTGATTTTCCAAGAAAATTGACTAAGACGTCTGTTTTGTGCTTATAAACGAAAGACTGTTATATACCTATGGAGGTTTGAGCGGGATAGTGATTATAATTGTGGCAAATTTTATGTGCAGACATCAACCTTATTTTTGGGTTTTGTTGATACAGTTAGAAGCTATGTAGATAGATACGAGGCTAAATTAAGTTGTAAATGTGCATTGTCAGGTGAATTAAATTCTGCTGCGAGTCTAATGGTTATGACTGTTTAGTTACATTTGCAAAAACTCATAAAGGGAAATTTTTTTTAAGGGTCATGAGGAGTCTGAATTTTCAACCTAGCCCTTTAGAGTTGTTTTAATATTTAAATTTATTTTTGTTAAAAAATACTAACTCATTTTCAACTTTTAACTAAAAATGTTTGGAATTTTTCTACCTGATGCAAAAAATATAGGGTTATTGTCTCAGTTATTTTTAAGTTAAGCGCCATAATTTGTGTTTTATCAAATAGACCATGAGCTTATAGCTAGCTAATTTTTGGATGTGAAAGTTAACCAACAATTTAGCAAATGAGTCGAAAGCTTGTGGAAGAATTAATGAAAGTCCTGCAGTACCAGAAACTTTGGGTATATTTGCATAAACAAAAATTTGTGTTCACCCTTACCTATACCCCTTTGATAATAGATCAGTAGGTCACAGACAATTTGAAGACATCCCAGTGCTCTACCAAACTATGTGAAAAACCCCAAAAAAAACTCCATTAAAAATTTTGAGATTTTAATAAAAATTAGCAGTAAACTGCTACGTCCGTCGTCGTTCTGTGCAAGCATCTATTTCTGTCCTTCCAATTTAATTTGAGCCTGAGCCTAGGCGGTTGTATTGAATTAATTTAAAATTTAAAAATCGATAGGTAGATATACCTCATAATATGTGGGATATTCGCAAAAAAGGTACGTGTCTTATTTAAAAAATCAATATTTGGTCACAAAAGATTAACTATACTTTCAGATAGTGGTAAGCTATAGAGAATTTTTAATCAATGGTTAAAATTTTTCAAGATCAATAGAGATTTTGATCAACTCATTTGTGGGATATTCGCCATATCATTCAAAAGGCCGCCAGATTGTGGCTTTATTGATTTTTCAGCCGTAGGTTTTTTGTGAATTTTGAAAGTGTTTTTTAAGGTCACACTAAAGATTATTAGCACCTCATTTCTGGAATTAAACAAATAGACAGATATGCCATTCGAATAGTCCATAAATGGTCATTAAAGATTAACTAGTTTGAGTAATTCGTAAGCCATATATTATTTTTATGAATTTTTTTAATAAAATTGTTCTATAGCTGGCCAATTTCTGAACTTAATTTTTTGACCATAATTACTTACCCTTTTATTTGGAATACATTTTTTTTGCGAATATCCCACATGTGAGGAGCTTAAATCCCAGAAACGATGCCTGTACATAATTTTGATGATATTTCGTTTGGAGCAACTTGATTTGCGTTTTATTTTTTTGTCTTAGTTTCTTCAAAAGGCTTTCCTCTTTCAGATCAGACTCATTCAATCAATCTTAATTACCTTTTATCACTTGATATATTATTATTATTATAATACCTTTCCTAGGTACTAAAGGCATTAGACCGAGATATGTAGTCTTGTCCCCAACCCAAACTTCTAATTCTCTGCAAATTCGAAAGATATATGTAGGTATGTTTGTTACTTTTGGTACATTTCTGTAAACAGCCTCCGAAAAACACTGCCATTATAGTTAGCTCCCAGGTCCGATAATCACTTTGTTATTGCAATGCAATACCAAAATAAATGAGGACTATCCCGCTGCCGCCGCTGACACCGTGCCGCTCAGCATAACACCATTTCCTCGTCCTCTTTTCGAAGTTGAGGACACAAAAGGGATCAATTAAACGACCTCCATTCGTTATCCTTGGATGCGCTAATAAATATTATGAGGAACGGAAAAAAAAGACGCACAAATAATTGCTTTTGTTTTATGGCGTGCTACGAGATTAATGGCTACATGAGCTTGCTCCATCTCACCGTTGCCCGTAAATCTCCTCTCCAATATGGTGGTGGACAACTTTCAATATGGCTTCTCACAATGTATAAGTATAGAGCATGGGTATGACTATATTTTACATGGAGTGGCAGCAGGCAGTCCTGGAACAAGGATTCGTTTCTTTTGTTTTATTGTAATTCCATGATGTTCACTTCGTGGTCCTTTGTCAAGTACACAGGAATTTTGTCTCATTGGTTCCGAAATTGGGTGTGTAGTGAAGAGACGACGACCGACGACGTAGTATAGAGTTTAGTGGTCCACTGTATATGTGTGTATATCCTGCAGAATCACAATAACTCAGTGAATGCTCTTGGGTTACGACCCAAGTTCTAATTAATGTTTTCCCATTTGACAAATTCTCATCTCATTGAATGAGGAGGGCGAAGGAGAGTTCTGTTGAAATACACACGCGATTTTTATACGCGCTCATTTGCAGGAAAATAAGTATAAAAATATAGGTACAGGATAATTTTCCGAGAAAGTCCTTTGGTCCTCATGGACTGCTGGGCTAACTGCTGCATGCCTTTGAAGAGGTGTTCCCATAAATACAATGGGCTTTGGTTATACCTTATAACCTAAACGAGCTGATGTACAGAATAACGACTCATGCTAGAGAGAGTATCAAAGATTTATTTCTTTTTACAAATTGAAGTTTGCGTGAGCCAAAGTTTGTATAGTCCGTTCATTCTATATGAGGTGGAGGTGGACACATTATTAGACAATGGTGGGGGCGTTTGTTAAGACATAAAATAACATTGCTTGACATTTATGGCTGTTAGTTTGGAAATGAGAGAATAAGAGCCCCTGGTTGTTGAGGAGGAATTAGCCATGGAATGTCTCATGAATGCATTAGCCTATACAATATACATACATATATAGGAAATGGGAATGTCCACACCTATACTTAATTAGACTTTTGAGTTTTGTTAATGGTGATGGAAATTAAGTTGGGTAGAAAAATTTCAACATTGAAATTTTGCTGCAAAAAATAAAGCTAAATACAGACTATGTCATGTTCGGGTGGTATAGGTAGGTACTGTCCAAAACTTACGAATTTATATTTTTGTATGATCTAAATTTAGGCTAAAAATTTGAATTTTTAGAGAGTACGCGAACAGACTTATGTAGTTATCAGATCTGCAACACAGTTCCAGAGCGCCTCAGCACGAAAATCTTCGATCAATATTACTAAAATCCGCCTTCTGACGGAGTCGCTAAGAGGCCACTCAACTTCTCGTTAAAGGACTTCACTTCGAAGTTTATGTGACAAAACAACATTCTCATCTGCTTACTGGTCGCCAGACGAGAAAGTCTTGGGATACTATGCATCCAAAGCATTCGAAACGGTGGCACCGTGTATTTTTTTTGACTGAAATTTACCGAGAGTCCCAGCGGTCTAGTTGGTCTCGGATAGAAAAGATAAACAATAAAATGCACCACTGGGTCACACGAACTAGCTTTTTTTTAAATTCCTAATAATTTTAAAAACTTTTCATCTAATAAAAGAAATTTATTAATTATTGGAGCCTATATTTTATGTCACCTGCCAAAAATATAGCGTAGTTTAAGGAAGTATTATGTGGGTACAAAAAATTATTTTGAATTTAAAAAAAAAATCCAAAATTTGAATTTTTGAATTTTTTTTTTAAATCCAAAATTTGATTTTTTGAAAATTTTGATATGCAATATTATTCAAACTTATTAGGAGCTTTTGTGTAAAAAATTTTATTCAAATTTGTTCAACAGATAATGAGATAGTCGAAAACCCATAAAATGGTTCTATGAGAGGTAGCATTTTTTAAACGAAAAATTTTGGTACACAATATTTTTAAAATTAGTTTAAACATTCTTTATGAAAAAATTGATGGAAATTAGTTGAACCGTGTTAGAGAAAATGGTTCTATGGGAGATCCCATTTCGAACCATTTTTCCGAAATTTTTTTTTCTGATCAAAATCTCGAGTTCGATTTTTTCACGAATGCAAAACTTGCCATAGTACCTATGTACCTATATATCTCGAGTAAAAATTGCATTTTTTAGATTCACAAAGATTCAGACTTTAATTCGATATTTCATATACATAAAAACACAAAAAAAAAAAAGCTACAAACCGAGTCCGATAGTATTTTCGATTTTACTGTGACCTCGCTCCTTGATCTACAATAGTATAATTTGGCTCGTCTCGTGCCCAGTCCTATATTGACATATTATTTATGTACGTAGCCAAAATGGTCATAAGTATAAATAATTGTTTTTTTTTCAATATTTAACCCTTCCCTATTTACTATGATTGGAAAATAGTTTTAATTTATCTGACAATGTCTGCCAACGGGTGGACCAATTTTTTTAGACAAATATCTGACAACCGTGTCAACTGAGAATTTAATATTGTCACACCGTGTTCACATGGGACTCACTTCGCCAATTTTTTTTTTTTGTCGTCTCAGTATTTAATAATTCCTCCACTAGAAACAAATAACTTTGTAAGTATCATGAGTCATGACTAAGCGATAAATTGAGTGCTATGGCAGGACACCCATAAAGATTAGAAAAATAAAGAATAAACAAAATTTTAAAAAACAGCAAATCAAAAGATGGTACTGACATATGACAATATTGCCAAAATCGATATGGAAATCTGCGAAGATTTTGATATAAGTGATGAAATTCACCATAATTTGCCCTTTCACAATTTAGGTATGGGGTGCACACCAAATCTACGTGTTCTTGATCTTATTATAGCCCTATGAATATGAACGTGACTTTCAACTAAAAGGCTACAACGAATCGCACTTGGCGATGGCATTTTCGCAACTAATCGCTCAGTGATGACGTTCAGTAAATGGCTACCCGCATCGCTCAGATTCGTCGCTCATTGCGTGGACGAAGCCTTAGTGGAAATTGCTAAGCCAACTTCACAGACGTAAAATTTTGGCCTTTGTATTAAATTTTATTAAGTCTTTAAGTTGGACTGTGTCTAACTACATATAAATATATAATTAATATTTACATATACATATGTTGGATGATAAAAAAGATACTTATATAAATTGCCTTGCTATTTATTATACTCACTCAAACCAATGATAAGTTTAAAAATAAAAAGTTTTTAATTTTCTTCTCTTTTTAAATATTTCCCATCAGAAGTTCTATCAAGAGAAGTCTCAAAGCTTTAATCAGAATTTTATCTGCAAAGGATATATCAATATCGATTTCAATGCGCCGTATGCCGCACCGTCCTTTTGGTATATGTATATGTATAAAAGTAACTTTGAAAACCTCCCAGCAGGTGCCCCTTATCCCAGTGTGAAAGGCAGCCGGGTAATTAAAACTTCCATCACGAAATCAATTACAAACGATTGTAATGCTTCTTCAATATCTCTCTTTCTCTCTATCTCTGCATCTCTCAGCTGCTCGTCTCGAAGAACAAAATAAATACTCGTCAAGGATGGCTGATGGTGAGTTCTGAAACCAGAAATACTCCAAGTTGATATCGATTGCTAGCAATCAACCGAAGAGTATTATATGTGTACCTACATTTATACGCATATATATATATAAGCGCATTTTCTTTCTTCAAAGGATATTGAATTGGATTCTGTTTTCCGCACAAAATATATACAATCTCTCGGGCAAAGGAATTAGATATTCTCAGGAAACACCCTTCAACGTCAAGCTGCTGCGGCTAACTTCTGTTTGCTCTTCGAACAAAACCAAACCAAACCATCTCAACCCAGTCGAGCCCAGACCAGCCCAGCTAAGTCAACCGAATCCTTTTTACTTATGCGAACACTTCGAAACATTTGGCAGTTATTGCCACCTAAGAAAAATGTAATCTCTTTGAAATTCCCATTTTTGGCTCGCTTAAAGAAAATGACATTTTGCGGTATAATATTTGCAGACATTAAAAAAAAAAAAAAACAAACCACCAAAGTGAAAGGTCGTAAATGTTTATGAGACATGACGCGTACGCATATTCAATTTAGGTGTCATGTTTTGGCACATCAGCATCATGAAAAGGTGTCAGTTGGCAGTGTTGGCATACTTTTTCTATCATTTTTGTTGAGAATTGTTATTTTATGCATAGGTCGTTGGCAGCAATAAAAGTGTGTAGAACACGCACTTCAAAAAATTGCCTTAAAAAAAAAAAACATTTGAATAAACCAACACTAATGACATTTTGGGGTCTGGATATGGCTGCAAGTAATGGTTTTTGTGGAACTTTATATTCCAAGCAATTTCGTTAGAATTTATCACAGTTAATATTATAAAAGCGAGACGAAATTATTAAGTGAATGAATTTTAATTTGGCAAAAAAAAGCGTAAATTTTATACTCAAAATTTCGAAATGATTTATTTTGACATAAAGGAAAATTATTACAATTTTCTATTACATACCTACCTACCTACATATGTAAATTATTTAAATTTTTTTTTTCCAGTCGTTAGAGTGAAGCATTCATATTAAAAAAAAAAGATTTAAAATGTTCAAATAGGTATATTTTAAAAATAAAATTCACTATAGATGAAAGAAATTCGGTAGAAGATTTATCCTACCATTTTACAAAATATTGAAATTAATGAAATTGATGCCCGAAGGTTGTTGTCACCTGTAATGGTTCTAGAACCTTGATGAGAGCTTCTCCTAAAATATTCTTATACAAACACGTAAGTTAGGAAGAAAGTGGATGTCGATGCGAAAAAAAAACGACCATAAGTTGGTCCATTTTTATACCAAAAAAGCATAAGCGTACTGAAGGGAGGATCAGAGGATTAGAGACTCCCGCAGGCAACTAGAAAATCTTCAAAAATAACTACTAATTTTAAAGGATACAGACAGAATTAATTCCTACTTTCACCATGGGCGATTTCTCTCAGTTGGCTAGTTTGGCGCCGCCAAACCAAGAATTTAGAAGAATAAATTCTATTAAATAGGTAAATTTATTATGCAATTAGTGACAAACAATAATAATGCTAGCATAAATAACGAAACTATTCATTTTCAATTCAATTATTAATTCACGCCATATAAAACTCACATAAAAAAATGTCCCTTGAAACATTAGGTTGAAGTGGCTGTCGGTGGAAACACCGACACACTTAGGCCAATTGTTGGCCCGTTGTGATGTGAAACATTGATTTAGCACTAAAATAAACGCCAAATAATTCCATACAATAAATACCAGTGTTCGGTGCTTGACTTTACTACACGAAGTAATTTAAGAACACATTTCTAGTAAAATAAACGAAAGGATTGGAGCAAAAAAAGCGCCTACGATGAGATATGAGACATCAGCCTGAAAGTGGAGTAAGTATAAGCAGGTACATTTTTTTGTTCCTTTTTGTCTTACTTTCCTAGGTGCATTTAGGAAAACAGTAGGCGTTGCGTGTGCTTACTCGTGTTATTAAATTATTGAATTGGAATTTGTTTTTCTATGTTCTATCCCAAAAGTTTAGTGCAAATAAATATTAATTAAATTACTTATATTGTTAACATTAATTAAATTATTTTATAATTGCGTAATGTGAGTAACTTTATTCGTGTCACTTTGGAATATGAGAGTGCGATTTTAAATTTTGTTTAGTTTTGTTTTGAGATGGCTGTCTTTCTTGAATTAGAGGTGGAAATAGTGCAAAGGGGTATACATAATGTAGTTAAATATACATTATACAATAGATACAAATAATCGAGTCCTCTGTGGGCTTCAGGAATAATTACAATACATACATTTCATATAAAATGATAAAATGTTCCAAAACGGTTTTGATTTTTTTTTGCAATATTTCCAAAGTGGTGTGTTATTTGTATGTAAGTTCTATATTCATTGGGATTTTTTTGCTTGATGGGATATTTCCATAATAACTTTTTTAAGGGAAAAATAGCTTTTTCTTATTTCAAAGCAAATGATATTTTTCATGTTTTATTTGTCTGTTTCATATTTCATTACGAATAAATTAGAAAACTTTATATTTTCTGGTAAAAATGCATTTATTTTAATAGTTAACGTTTTCGAGATTTGACTATCTCATCAACAGAGAAATTTTTTTATGCCACAACATGAAAAACGAAATTTTAGAAATGATCAATTTGTTTCAAATGAAGTAAAATATAGAAAATTATTTTTTAAAATCGTTGATAATTTAAGTATGCAGATATCACAAAGGTTTTCATCATTCGAAAAATTGAAATATTTCAATTTATTGAACGGGAATAAATTTAGTAGTTATCGCCAAAAAAACTACTTTCCTGAAGAACTAATCAAAAATTTGATTGATATACCCGGATATTTTGGAATTCACTCAGTTAAAAAATGAATTGACTATTTTTTATGAAAACACAGATGCTATTATGCATTTATGCAACTTGCGGTTACAACATTAACAGAAACTTCAAAAACGACAACATCATTTGATGTCTTGCTCTGGATGGAGTCGAAAAATATCATTGGCAGTTTTGAGCAGATGTATAAGCTTTCAAAACTCATATGTACAGTAGCAGCTTCAACAGCATCCGTAGAGCGCTCTTTCTCTGCACTGAAAAGGATAAAGACGTACCTTCGAAGTACCCAAGGTCAGGAAAGGTTCAGTAATTTGGTCTCATGTCCATCGAAAAGGATTTCTTAAAGGAGCTGAAAGAAAGTAACGATTTTTATGATAGAGTCATCGAAAATTTTTTGAACTTTGAGCGACGAGCCGATTCGTATTCAATAGAAGAATTTTTTTTTTTTTTAAATAAAACTTTATTCATAAATTTAAAAAATGAGCGATATATGTATTTATTTTTAATTTCTACAAAGCACCTAGCCAACCCTTAGCTAAAGACCAGGAATCGCCACTGTCTTTCACCTCTCCATTTTTTAATCGGCGCTGTTCTTTTGCTTGGTCCCCATTAGTCGTATATAAACATAACATATATGCTTACAATAGGTCATTCATTTCGTGGTTTCAAGTCGGTAGGGCTGGCATTTGACACCGGTCAAACTTAGCTGTAATTTGAAGTGTCATAATATTAGTTGAATATTTGCCATTTATAATAATGGATCGGTTAATAATCGAACAAAGCGTTAAAATTATTAAAATTATTAAAACTTACTACAAAAGTGGTGATTCAAACGTAGCCACTTTTCGCGCATTATGCGATGATTATGGTCGTCATAAACTACCGAATACGCAAACAATTGGTAAAATTGTGAAGAAATTTGAAGAAAGTGGAAGAAGTAATGTACGCTCAGTTGAAAATATTGCTGCTGCAAGTGCAAGTGTTGCTGATAATCCGAATTTATCGATTTCCCGGCGGCGTTCGCAGCAATTAACTGATTTTTTTTTGGCGGGCGATCATGACTTGAAAGATATGTGGTTCCAACAAGACTGGGCAACAAGCCACACAGCACGACCAATATTATGGCTTTATTGCGTGAGAAGCTACCTGAACGCGTAATTTCACGTTTTGGCGACGTCAATTGGCCACCAAGATCATACGATTTGACACCGTTAATTTTTTTTTCTGACGGGCTACGCAAAAAAACGTGTTTTCGCGAATAATCCCCGAACTCTAGATGCATTTAAAACCAACATTACTTAAGTTATGGCCGAGATATCGAAATGTGCGAGAAAGTGGTTAAAAATTACCTCAAAAGAATTGCATGCTGCGAATCTTCCCGAGGCGGCCATTTGAATGATATTTTGTTTTTCACACTTAATGGAAAAGTTCAAACTTTATAATGAAATAAAATTTTCATTAAAAAAATGTACCGCTGTGTGTGTTTTATTTAGCTTAACTTTCAAAACTGACCCTTTAGTTACAGTCAGATTTCGCGAATGGGAAGAATGTAAGAATAATTTAAAATGTTCTTTTCCCCGATTAAAAAAAAGTGGACGTTTTTCATTGAGGTTATGAGCCGTGCCGACGCTTCAGGGTGACTTCTCGGCCACGTCAAGTTGTTTAATTGTGAACCAACAACAAGCCTCGGGTATACGGAGGGATTTACTGTGGACGAGCTAAGCAAGCCAAATAAGAATTATGTGGTATAACAATGGACCAACAATTGATCTAAGTGTGTCGGTTCTCTGCCGACAGCCACTGTTACCTAACTTTATAAGCCATGTGGCATGTGCAGCCGAAAAATTAGTGGAGACCTTAGCAGATACTACTGCTATCCACGGAATACATTGGGACGGGCCGGGCAAAAGAAAGTGTCATTTTGGGTGTGAATTTGTCTTTAAAATCAGGTTCAGTCAAGAAGTCTTGGGTTCAAGACGCTTCATGCGATAATTATTCTCATCAAGGCTCCCACAGACAAGAAACATAATAACACCAAAGACATATGAGCTCCTGACCAAGACACATGATATGTAAATAACCTATAGCATGATTTCAAAATTTCCAAGCGATTTTAAAACAAAGTATGTAGTAAGATAATAAATGTTTGATAGTACACGGGGGGCGAGAGGACAGCCTCCCAACTTCAATAACGAATTCTAATCGATTTCACTGCCAAGATAGACATTTTTTAGTAATTTCCAATCTCAGGGACAATCAGCAGTAAACCTGATGATCATAATTCCATCGACGAGCGACGCTAGACATCTTCTCCAATATCATGGATAACTCGGACCACAACCTCGTAGTTGTAGTAAATGCTGTGATGGAAATCCCCACCACAAAAAAACGGCAAAATACTATGAAAACGTTTGATGTTGGAGTCTGTATTAACCTCTTAAAAAGTACTATGCCTATATACAGCATCAAGTATTGAGAATCAGTGGTTACAAAGTGCCAAAAGAGCGATCTAGGAAGATACAACACAGAACGAAGTTCTTGGTTTGACTTCCCGCAAGCACATGCAGCTAAAGAAGATGGATACAGAATAATTCACCCGCGAGGGGCGATTGTTATGGATGCAATTGCATAACTGAGTTCTATCTCGAAGCACAATGTAATGTAGTTTTATATAAACAAATGAAATGAAAATGAAAATGAAAAAGTGGAAGAAGATCTCAACCTGCCTAGAGTTTAAAGCTGGAGAATAGATAAAGCTATGGACTGAGCTGTGGCTGGAAGAATCTTGTTGGTTGAGGTTCACTCCCGACTGTAGTATCACCTTAAGTTAGTAAGCAATCTTTAATTAATACTTGCACAAAAAAAAAAAAAAAAAAGATAAATTAACATGGCATGCATAGTAACTTGAACAAGTTCCAATAGTAAACTTTACATGATCTCTTGTTAAATTAAGCCTATAGAAATATTTCACTTACACGGGAATATGGCTTAATTAGGAAGGTTAAATAAAATTACATCTCTATTATAAATAAAATCTTTTCTGGCCCTAACAAACATTTAGACCGGAACTAATGTACATAAGTATGTGTAATTCAATCCGAAATTAAAATAATTGATATTGAAATTCATAATAACACAAAATAAGTTTTGTATCCGAAGTAAAGGACATAAATTTGCAAAGCGAATTCCTCTGAATCCGCTTGTAGCCCCCCTTTGAATTCCAATCAAATCCCAATTCAAATCATGTAAGCTTTTCTTACAAGCAATAAACAATTAAGGCTCCCTGTAGACTCCGCACACAAAAGACCATTATTATTAATATTATAATAAAAACCTCTATAAGCACTCAGGTATATATAAACTTTTAAATGTGTGACATTTATTTTTATTACTTCAAGAGGATTTGCTGCCAGTTAAACGGTACAAGAATAACCATATGTCTCTTCGTAGTCCTCAGGGGGTGCCATGGGAATGCTACCCTCCGCCTGCGGCATTGTCTTGAATTCGTATATCCCTTTTGACATTCACACGTTTCAGAACATCTTCCGTCAGACAGAATATCATATCCTTTTTTACAGATCAAAACACCGAATGCCACACACTATATATGAGCTCCCCATTTCCGGGAGATAAAAACATACAAAAACACTTAACGGTTAACCAAGGAATTTTTTTTTTTTTTTTTTACAATAAATTTTTTTTTTTTGTTGTTCTTTGGTTTCTTCATTGTTATCGAATGGCTCCAGAATATATCAAAAGGGGTTGCATAGGGTGGCTTATACGACCTGTTACCGGAGAATGTTTGTCGCTAGGCCCAGTTGCTTGCCCTTCTGGTATATTTAACAACCATGTATGGCTTCCTGCTCCAAAATAATTCTGCTAAGGGGAAACTTTGTTGATTTTTAAGTCTACTGGTAGAAAACCCTACTATATATGTGTATGTCCTAAACGTATAGTGATTATATAACCCTCGTGGCGGTTTTTGAATCACAATATGTTTTGTTCTTTTATTATTTCTACCGCAAAGTAAGGGTTTTCAGGGTCGTTGATGTATTTTTGTTTTTATGTAAAAGGTTATAGAAGAAGAAGGCCAATAGAGAGCAATGTCAATTCAGTTCAATTCCATAGGTACTTTAGAATTTTAAGATAAGTTAAAATAATAAGATGTATCTGTCGATACGTATGGTGGTAAATTTGATAGGTGACAGATGACAGGTCCTTATAATTATATTATGTTTCCATTTCACCATACGAATTGACTAATGCTTAATGATCGAAAATCGGACTTCCAGATTGCGTTTCATTCGCAACAGGTGGGGCAGTCGGCAGTTTTCAAATATGTACGAACCGATGATGCCGCGCCACCGCCACCACCGCCGTACCACAATTCACATTCCAAACATTGAATTTTTGTAAATACACCGACGACGCTGTAACTTGCAGTGGTGATTTTGCTTTAATATCTAAAATATAAAGAACAAGCTAATTAATAACAGATAGAACAATATGGCCGCCATTAACTGTCAGGTAGATTTTAGAGCCATTTTCAAGAAAAAATCAATATGTATATATTTACTTAATCTATAGAACAAATAGAATTTCATATTAACCAGTTACTATATGCTTTCCAATTATTATTGTTTTAATGTTTTCAAATATTGACTGTAACTGCGGCTAACATTGTAAAGTTTTAATTTTATAATACCTAACTATAAATATAATAACTTTTGCCTTTAACAATTATTCTGTTTGATTAGGTTAAATGAAATCGTTTTTCATTGGAGCCGAAGTATGGGGTAATTTCGTAAGTTATAGAAAATGTGTTTTCATCTGAAAAATTCTAATTTCTTTCAAAATTAAAAATTTTATTCTATCGTTAATTGCTTTTGCTTTCTCCTTCTGGTTCATTTTTCGACATTCTCAATGGATTCCACTTTGAATGTTATCCACTTGGGTGTGTTCGTGAGGTTTACACTGAATTTCGTGCAAATTCAGATGCAATTAACTCACGAAATGAGATTTCGAATTGAATTTGTAAATTTAAAACGAAAGTATACCTCATTGGACCTTGATCACAATAATATGTAATGTTTGTTTTTTTTTTTTCACTCGAATTATAAATTATTTTTGCTTGAAGGAAGAAACGCAATGGTAAGATATTATTTAAGTGTGTGATTACATGGTGGGGGCAGCTTTACGCTATAATTGCTAACGTTTTGTGTACATTGTGATCACGAAATTCAATTTCAGACCGCAATTAGTCCGTTGTTTTCATTTTTAGTAGATCTTGATGAATATCTTCGGATTGCTCAAATACCATAATTTCATCACTTAACCAGAAATGGCAATAGTCACTTAGCAAAATTTAAGTCGAAAAAACGAATCTTCTTTTAACAAATTGGAACGTCGGAACAGATTGGGCTACATTATAACCTTAGGTAGGTAGTCAAAATTTGAAAGAAATAGTCTTTCAAATATAAAGAGTCATACCTATTTTATTATAAGTGCCGAAAACACCTTGTAATATTAGTCGTTTTTTGTTGGTAAATAGATAGGCAGCGCACCAGAATTTTAAACGGTAGAGACCAACAAAGGAATAGTCAATAAAAAAAGTGCATGTAATATTTGAGATAAAGTTTAATGTCTGAAATAGTTTGAAATCCAAATTGTTTTCAGAAAGGTCATCAAAATTTGGTGGTTTGGAAATTTAAGCTACGGTTATACCCTCAACGTAAATAAAATCAATGGATGATCTGTAAACAGATGGGCTGACATGTAGTCTGTATTGACGTATGAATGCTTCTGGCTTCGATTCCGAAATCAAATTCAGTTATATTTTCTATTCTATTCAAAAAAAGGTTGTAACTCGCTAACGCAATTGAAAACGCCATAAGTACTCTCTGGTTGTGAAATTTTGTACTATACCTACGGCTCACCATTTTTTGATTTGCCGTTTCTTTGTATTTGTAGTACAGATACAAAGAATGTTTTATTTCGTTTAATTCGTAATCCTTAATTAGCAATTTACTTTTTTTTTATTCCTTATGTTTTTCATTCATTATATGCAATTAACATTCGACGTTTTTATATTTCGCTTTTTTTTCAAAAAAAGTCGATTTTTAACAACAGATGGGCATTTTTTTAAATTCATTATTCATTTCTCATTCGATGCTGAATTTTGTTTTTTTCGGTTTTTTTTTTTTTAATTTGACACTCAGTTATTTTGCAAATTGTTTGCTTCCATTAAATTACATGTCTTAAAATTTCCAAAATTGCAAAACAATTGAATACCAAATAAATAATACCGAAACATTAAAACGTAAAATAAAAAAAAGCTCAAGCTATAGAAGTTCCAAATAAAAAAAAGCAAAACAACAAAATGCCAAAATAAAAAAAAAAAATTGCCGAAATTCAAAAATCCAATCCATGAAAATAGCGAAGTGAAAAATGTGAAAGAATAATTTAAACATTTGAAAACAAAACGTAATTTGCTTAAGGTAGAATGCGAAATAACAAAATGCCAAATAAAATGATGCGAAACGAAAAACTGTTTTCCATAGTTTATTTTTCTCCTTGGAAAAAACAATGTTTTGCGGTGACATTTTAAATAAAATATTCTATATATAAAAATACATTTTTAAATATTATGTTCGTTCGATATCAGTCAAGTATATGTAAATGACAAATTTAATCGAACAATGATAACGATGTCCTTCTATCAATTTTCGAAATATAAAAATAAAAAGTCAGAAATAATTTAATCATAAGCGATCCTTCCAACAGAAATTACCAAAATATCATTCCCACAGTCAAAACTTTAATGACAGTTTTAAATGACTGGAAAGTTTTCATAATTTATTCCATTTTCTAAAGATTTATAGCTTCGTTGTGTTTATGGTCTAAAATCTGTCAGAATCTTCGTCAAAAATGCTAACAAGTAGAACTTACTTTTAATTTAGACATTAGAAAACCATAACACTGTCGTCGATCGCATCGATTAAATGTTGTGAGAGTAGTGTTTTTCGTTCTTTTTTTGACTTCGTGTAATAAATATCGTTCATTATTTTGGACAGTCTCTTCTCTAAATTAACTTCACATAAGAAAACAATATTTTTCGAACACATCCCTTAACTTTTTCAAAAGTGAATTGGTTATTATTAGGTATTATATGTATGTTTTCTTTTTTTTGAAAAGATTCAACCAGTCTTATTTTCTTTCATTTTTGGAAATAAGACCAACGGGCTTTATTGTACAGCACTATAATAGTTATTTTTAACGTTTTATTTGGGCTTGCATTGCTAAGCTAACATCGGTCCTTCGAGGTTCCCCCAAAAAAAAGCCCAAAGGGGTCAAATCGCAGCTCCTAGATGGCCAATTGACATCGCCAAGACGGCTGATATCACGATTTGGGAATTTGGTGCGCAAAAGATCGATTGCGGCATGGCTCGCCATCCTGCATGAACTAGAGGTCGTCCAAATCCATGTCTTCAATTTCAGTAAAAAAATTTCGGTTAACATGTTGAGCGGTTGAGATCGATGGCAAGTTGATGTTCGTGAATTGAGTCTCACACTCTCGGCTACAGCGGCCACATTCTCGTCTGTGTGCACGGTACGACGACGTGGACTATGGTTATTGTTCACTAGCATACCATTCTCACGAACTTTTTGTACAAACTTGCATTCAGTAGGTGGTAGCAGATGGGTGCTTCATTTCGGCCAAAACTTCTTTTCAAAAAACCTACTGTTTGGGCTACACAGCACTCAATTTGGAAATAAGTTTTCAATATTTCCCAACGTCTGTTTAAGCGCTAAGCGATTTATTTCGTTTCGCCGAGGTATGATACTGACTTTCTGTCAAGATTTGGAGCGGGAAACAACTGTCCTATGATTTAAAAAGAAACCACTAGATGGCCCACTCGTTTAATTTATCGAGGTAAACTAAAACAATACAAATTAAACATGAATATGATTTTTTATCACATTTTGTTAAATCTGCTTTTGTTGTTTCAATGATTAACTTTTTATGGTCTTTTATGTAGAAACATGACACACAAACTGTCATCGATCATCATAAAAAAAATAAGCCCCAGTTCATTCAATTCAATATTATACCTGTTAACTTGTGTCACTTATCTAACAATTTATCGAAAGCTTATCGTGTAAGCACATGAACTTTGATGATGATACAACAACGCAGGAAAACAAACAAACAAAACAAAAAAAACTACCCTCCTGATGCATCCCCTTATATAAATGATTTCCGGCATAAAAAAGTTTATAATAAAGCAAACAATTACATTCTCGTTTCTGCCCCTTTTTTTCTACGAGTAATATGATGTCAAACAAAACGGCTACAAATGATTTTTAAGCCTGATTGATGGACAATTAAGTGATTGTCAAATGATGAATCCGTCCGGGATTAGCACCCCCACATGCCATATCATATGTTGCCACTTGTAACATGTGATTACACGTTTTATTGCTTTTGTTAGTTTTTTATCGACAGGCCTGATAGTCTGTCTGTCTGTTGGCTTGTCCCTTCAACTTGCTGGTGGTCAACATTTATTGTACGTTCGCTCATCAATCTGATATAGAAGCCCGAACTGAGATGGGAGCGAATGTGTGGCATGTATACACTTCTTTTTATATACGGGTGTCAAAAGGGGGATGATGAACTTACATATATACTCATTTCCTATTTTTGAGGTTATACATTGTCCATGGCTATATATCCATATATGACACTTAGAAGAATTTCGCTCAAGGATGTTTTGCCAAAATGGCGACCATTAAAATACACAAGTTGTTTCTCACGATTCAGTCTTAATTAATCCTTCGCCATTCGAAATGGCCAATAATTTACTTGAATTCAAGACTCATTACATTCGAAGTGAAGGAGCAACCTTTGGTAAAATCCAACAACCAGGTCACGAAGGATACATGAAGCACTAACACTGGCCCACATCATTATCATTATCATCTTCATGGACATCGCATTAACCACAACACATTAGGGAGCTGCCACTGTTATACTTTTGGATGCTGATGCTGATGCTGGCCCTGTCTAGATAAAGATTCACGTCTTTTCTAAGCTTCCTTTCATGTCCTTAATTGCTTTCTTCGACTATAGGACATTCGTACTGATGAATGTCTTTTTTTCTTATTTTCCTTCGGTTAAGAGTAGGTGATCTCAATGGACAACAAAAACCTGTCAAAGGACACATATCCCTTCGCATCATTGATGAGCTATGTCCTTAATGAGTTGTTGTCCATTATTTGGTCCTTTTTCCCTCCATTCGAGGGTAAACATATTCGCATATGGATGATGGCTGGAGGGGGAGGGCAATTAAATATCCTTTTATTTTGTGTCACATTTCATTCTAAGAAAACACTTCATCCCCCTCCCATCATATACACATAAGTTGTGTGTTGTGTCCTTGATGGTTTTGAAAAGGGGGAGCGTCAAGATGGGATGTTGTGTTGTGGTACAAGAAATTCCATTCTCATCTCACGTCAGCTCAATTGAATCCGATAAGGAGCCAAACATCAAAATGTAAGTATACATACATATATAAAGATGAGGATGGATATTTCTTCGGAATCGGAATACCGGCATCAGCACACATTGATGCGGACGAGGGAGTTTTGGGCGAATCACTTATACACAGGTGGGGGCTCGGGATTCTTCTTACATATACATATATCGGTATCTTTTGGTAATCTCTTTGTGCGTATACAAACATACGAGTATAATGTATATGTAGTTTGCTTCTTCCAATAAAACCGAAAGTAAACGAAAGTTTCAATCCTAATCACCTTCAAGTTCTTTTGTGGATTATTGGGGCGCGTGTTTGTTATCCTCTTTGCACCTGACCTCACATGCGAGGTTAAGAGAGGTAATTTTGTGTATAATTCTGTGGCAGTCATAATAAGTGGTGGATTAGGTTTACTGCTGAAATATCAACTAAAATTTGAACGTGAATTGATTTGGCAAGTTGATCGTTTAAGGATGTCCAAGTTTTGGGGCAAAAGTTGTTCATTTGGAAGGATAAGTTTTGTTTAGTGTCCGTCTATACAGATATGAGATAACCATAGATGGTTTAGAGATTTGAAGTCATAAATGAATTGATTTTTTTTTCAATTTCGTTAAATTAATCAATAGATGAGTGTGAGTACAAGTATAGGTGTAGAGTAGCTACTGGTGTAAATCATTATTATTATATAAAGACGAAGCAATATTTTATGTCCGGCGTAAACTCAGAAAGTATTAAATTGATTTACTTGAAACAAATTTTATAATATTCTTTATGTTTATAAGATTGTTTAAGAATATTTTTTTGTTTTTCTAATTTGTTTATTTAATCAGAATATTATTTTTTTTTTTTTATTTTTGTAAACTTTTTCTTTGAGGTTAACCTTGAAACACATTTTAACTTACCTACATATACGTCAAAAACTTTTGAATATTAAAAAGGCCTAAATCTTTTTCTTAATGACCCTTACAAGCTGAGAAATATGTACTTAAACAAATTTTAAAATTACAACTTTTTGTATTTTTGGTTTTATGTGCCAGTCAAGCGGTCGCTGCTTTGTTCCACTTCATTATCATTCCGGTGTTTCTGCATTTGCTCTTCTTCCTTTTTCTATTTGCTTTTGTTTTTGTTGTCCACTCAATTCCTCTCTGTGCCATTGAACTGTTCACTGATTTTACATGTAAGAACTATAATAGAGGCAGGGCAATTAATGGATTCTTAAAAAAATGTGAGATGGAGAACATGAAAGAGTGGGTGCTGTTGTGTGTGTGTGTCTATCAATCAACTTAAGATACCAGCAAAAAAATTGAGTGGAAGCGAAGCAATGCAAAAATGAGCCGAGTGAAAGGCTGAAGATAAAAAGAAAACATATTTAAATTGAGTCGATTTTGGATTCAAACCTTCCTCCAACATCTTTTTCCGTTTTTGCTAAACTTCCTGATTACACTCAGTTATTGGCTCCTTTTTTTTTACAACAGCGCAGCAGGTAGGTACGTAACGTATATTTGTTTTTTTTTTTTTTCTTCTGCATACCTACTGAAGAATTAATAGGGCAATACATTTTAAAGGGCAATCAAGTTAAAAAAAATTGAACGGGAAATAGCAATCGAACATGGCATCGTTACGATGATAAAGAAAAGAAAAAAAAGGTGTGTAAAGATTCTGTTAAATAGTATTAGAAAATTATCACAGAAAATAACTCCCTACGGAAAAACTCATTAAATGAGGAAATGCGTCGCGTCATTTAATGCGTCTAGAGTTCGGGGATTATTTGCGTCAACACGGTCTTTTGCGTAGCCCCACAGAAAAAAATCTGACGGTGTCAAATCGCATGATCTTGGTGGCCAATTGACGTGCGTCGCCAAAACGTGAAATTACACAACCAGGAAACTTCCACGCAATAAAGCCATAATTGGTCGTGCTGTGTGGCTTGTTGCCCCGTCTTGTCGGAACCACATAATATCGTCCAAGTCATGATCTTCAATCGCCCGCCAAAAAAAAATCGGTTAATTGCTGCGAACGCCGGGAAATTGATAAATTTGGATCATCAGCAACACTTGCACTTGCAGCAGCAATTAATTTGCACTTGAATCAGCAGTTCAAGTTTCTAAGATCTCACTGAGCAAACTTCTGTCAGCTTCACTGAGGAGAAAGAGAAACCTGAATAAGATTTCTCCGCTAAACGTCAAAAGCACTCTCTATCTCTTTTTTATAATTTGATCAACTGCGACAAAAATAAATGTGAGCAAGCAAACCCAAAAAATATCAATTAATAAAATATTTTGACAGCAAAAGTGAGGAATTACGTTCAGATTTCAGAAATTGCTGAGATCTCTGAGATCTCTGAGATCTCAGTGAGCCAGAGAAACCTGAACTGGCTAACTGAATTGGCTGCACAATTATCAACTAAATATATACATATATGTACATAAATTATAAATTTAGTTTTATCTCAATGCATTATTAGGTGTGACATGTTCAGGAAAATGAGATCTCGAAGATCTCAATTACATGAACAGGATTCCTTAGCAAAATTTCTCAGTTTTGTTTTCAAAACTTTGAGGAAAAATTTTGTATCACTTTTTGATGGAGCGGAATCTCTGAGATCTCATTTTTCTGAACGCGCCCATTAATTTTTTTATGATCCGAAATCTTGACAATTGTCACATATCTTGAAACATTATAAATTTAAATTTATATTCAGGGAATTTGTTTAATTTTCTTTAAATAACGTTGTTTTATTCTTTAAAAATAAATCTCTTAAATAATTACTGTGACTTTCTCTAAATATTGGTTTCTTTACTTACTACCTTCGTAGTTTCACAAGTCGAAATAAAAACCTCTGAAGCATATAATACTTATTCCTTGCACAGTAATATAAAAGTTACATCGTCATTTCTGCTCAAGACCATTAACCAGCTTTGATGAATCTGCAATTTCATCTCGTTAATATAAGGATCAACAGAGAACAAAATTAAAAATGTCATTGGAATCCTAATGATTTTCTCTTAGTCGAATGTGGCACATACACCCTAGAGACTCATATTCTGATATACTTGCTCTGAAAGCAACCCCCATTCCCCTCATATAGAAACACTCGAAGAATACGTCTTATGTTCGTTGTTTAATTAAATGTCAGCAGCAAAAATCACAAGCACTTCGCTTCATAAATCACTGTCCCTCAACAACAGAAGAAGAACAAGAACATGAAACACATTATTTTTAGGCAATGGAACGCTTTGTCACTAACTCATCAAGTCTTTTCATTTCTAGTTACATATATACGTCACCAAAGAAGAGATCCCTTCTTCGTTCTTAAAGTCACTTATTTCAGTTCAGTGAACTAAAATTGCAAGTCACATACTTTCACACCCCCTTGAATAACAAACCTAAAGATGAAGCATTTCTTTTTGTCCACTATACTTGGTCCATGGTACATTCACATACATACATACATTGAGTGATTGGGTGTACATTTGTGGGGATGATGGGACTTCTTGAAATGTACCTTCTCCCAATCCGTATAGTGCTTAATTGCTCACTTCATGTAATATGATGTCCAATGAAGAGGAGTGTTTTTACAAAGATAGGACTCAGTAGATGTCCACTTTGGGTGGAGGTTTGACGTTTTTGCAAGGATCAATACCACACAATTCGACAAATTTACGATACGAATGAATGGATAACCAATTAAGTTTTGTTTTATCATTTCTTAAAAAAAAAAAAAAAAAGAAACGAGAGAAAAAAACTGAAAAAAAACTTATTATAGTTGGTATTTCGAAGTTGAAGCTGTGCCAACTTTTCACGAAATGTGTTAGGTCGTAAAATAATTTCAATATTTATATATTTTAGTATCTGCGCGTTCAACAAATGACAATTTCTGATTAGGCAGGTGTCATAAACAGTTAGATGACTTTTAGATGAATTTGACAGCTGACCAATCAGTAGGTTGAATAGTTCAGAAATCTGAATTTTCAGATCAAAATTGTTGTGTGTTAAACGCGCGGACTGTGCTCTATAAAACTGTTACTTACAAATCTCGTATTTGTTGTTCCCTTTACTGTCGAATACCGATTGCATTGGATAAAAGATTTTGGAAGGTAGTGTTCAGCGTTTCCGGCCATAAAAAAATTTCCATGCCACATTTTTTTAGAAAAACGTGCCATTTTCTAAAAAAACGTGCCATTTCGAACCATATGAAAAAACGCAAATTCGTATGTGTTTTTAAAAAAAAGTTCAATTCAATTACGGGGTAAAGTACAACAAAAAAATTAAAAGAAATAATTGGCTTTATTCGTGTATTGTCAAAAAATAAGATTTTGTGCCAGTTTTTATTTCATTTGGAACAATTTTGTTAAAATTTCCTCAAAATTCGCTTTATTTGAAATATAAAATGGGAATAAGAAGAGCGTGTCATATTGAATTTTTTCGTGCCACCGTGCTGTGCCACAATGAAATTTTCGTGTCAAATAAGGTGCCGAACCTGCCTTAAGGCAAAACAGGCAGTTTCCTGGGGCGCCACTCAGCTAGGGCGGCAAAATTGGTGGAACAATTTTAAAACTAAAAAAAGGGTAACACAAATGCGTCTCCTTGAATCTAAAACAATATCAGCAACTACTGCACTGTATTTTGTTCATTCTTCTTTGTTGTTTATTCCAGGTATACGAGGGCATACACACAAATTTATTTCTTATACCTCTCTGTAAAAGTATTTAACATTTGGGAAGCTTGTTGCCGTTCACCGTTTCTTGCACGAACTGTGCAGCGTATGTATAGCATGAAACTATAATCATTGAAGTTGGCCATGTAGGCCAACACACAAAAACACATACATACAAAAGATTTGACTTTTTTAATCTGACAATGACAACAGCGGAAAAATTGTTTTAGAATTTTTTTACTTCTCCAGATCTGATTTTCTTTCGCGTTTTGGACAGTATCAATATCTGAACGTAAACTTCGGTTTTCTCTGCGATATTTAAAAGAATGAACTTTAAGGATTGCGACAAACTTGAAGCAATTTTAACAGCAAGAATTGACGACGAAGTTCAAAAGGATGTAATAGCTAGGGATCTCTTGAGTGAAATTAATTTATTCAATCAAACGTCAAATCTTACTGATCTCAAACCGCTATCAATTTTAAATTATTTAGCTTCAAACCATTTGCTTGAATTGTATCCAAATTTAACAACTACGTTACAAATTCTCTTAACATTTCCTATAAGTGTTGCTATAGGGGAAGCTAGTTTTTCAAAACTTAAAATAATAAAATCATATTTACGCTGAACTATGACTGAAGAGCGATTAACAGCCTTGGCAACAACTTCCATTGAAAAGACATGCTGAATCGTATTGAAGAAGAAGAAACCGGTACAAGATTTGCAAAAATGAAATCGCGAAGAGCAGCATTTTAATGTCAATATTTTGTAAAATTATTTCATCGAAAATCCTTAAAATGTATTAAATAAAACTTTTAAATATTAATTTGTACGATTTTTGTTTTTTTTAAAGTTTGGGGCGCCAAAATTGAATTTGCCTGGGGCGGCAAAAGTCCCAGGTTCGGCACCGCCAATGACCAATTGAATGTGTACGTTCCATTTATGCCTTCTGTCCAGCGTTACCGAAGTGGCACGGTCGTGCTTTTTTGACACAAACATTTTATCGTGGCACAAAAAAATTCAATATGACACGCTTTTTTTTATTTCCATTTTTTGCTTCAAACAAATATAATTTTGAAGAAATTTTAGGAAAATTTCTCCAAATAGAGTAAAAACGGGTAACTGTTTTTTTTTTTTTGACAGTACACGAAAAGAACAAATTATTTCTTTTATAATTTTTTTTTGTATTTTACCCTATAATTTAATTATATTCTTTTTAATATAAGAATTTGCGTATTTTTAATATGACACGTGAATGGCACGTTTTTTTTAGAAAATGTGGCACGAAACTTTTATTTTGGCGGCAACGTTGCTTCTGTCGAACTAAATGCCAAGATTATTAGCCCTTTTCGGTATACTTAAGAAACGCATCTTCAAGGTACACTAGAGGAAAACCATTTAGGTCAAGCTCGGATTTGTAAATCACTAAACAGTTGGATTTGATTAGATTTTTACTACCCCAAATAAGGGTGATCGATTTTTAATTCTCGTTTAATCGGTGTTTGGGAATGATTTATAAATTTATAAATGTTGTTAATTGTGTCTACATGTAAAGTCGAATAAAATTATAGGTTTCAGTTAATGTATAATGTATTTATCAAAAAAATTACATGGTTGATAGATTTTAACAGGTATATTCAGATTCACGACCAGAATTAAAAGAGATCGAATTAAATGAATTTTAATGATTTAAATGAATGTATAATTTAAATGTATCTTCTCGCTTTTCAATTTGTCTGCTTAAATAAAGTTATACATCATCAGCATACATTTGTGTATTGCTGGGTGTCTAAGGATTTGAGGAAGATCAATTATGAAGATTAAAGCCGGATCCACACTTATCTCGTGTGCAGCATTGTGGAGCAGTGTTTAATATGCGTAGAGCCATATTTGGCTCTGGCTTAAGAATAAAAGGGGACTGTAAAATTAACACTACTCTCCAGTTAATTTCATAATATGTGTCTTTTTTTTATTTTTTATTTTTTTTTTTTTTCTTAAATCAACTACGTCATGTTGATTTAACCATGGATAATATTTTAATGTCATCTTTTCAAGTTTCCGAGTTTTCTTTTCATTTCTTTAATTGAAAATTGCACCTTGCAAATCTTACAGGACACTTCTTAAATTTTTTCCTGACATTTTACTCTAAGTGAATGTTTTAAGCTTAAATTACGGAAAATATTATGTATTAATTTTATAAAAAGGAGAGACTTTCTTTTCACTAAATTGATTTATTTTTCTATTTTTATTTGAAATTTTGCAATCAATTCCAAACCAAGTCTTTCCATATCCACTATCATAAGTAACAAAAAAATGTATCAATATCTCATATGAGGGGATTTCTTCCTAAACCCTTGTTATTGTACATGAATATTTAATAAACGATGATCGTCCCTCTTTAAACAAAAAACCAAAGAATTACTCTTCCACAGCTAATATTCTATGGACCGCCTTCGTCGCAATCATATCCGGCTCAACAAAATATTCATGTGATGGTCTCTGGTCACATTCAGTAGATATATAAGTCTGCATAAGGTTGGTTTCCATAAAAAATATCATTGACAGATGATTGGAGAATTATACCATTTACATACCATAAATTCCTTCCGCCCCAAATCCAAAACCAGTTTTTCAAAGAAAAAAAAAAAAACAGGAAATCATTTGGCAATCTGAATGTCCCATAAAGTGGGCCATAAAAACCGAGTGGCAATGATAAACTGTAATAGCACTATTCCACATATCACCCCCAAAGGACTCCAATTTGTTTGCCGCTCGTTTTGTTGAATATGTATAAAAAGGGGTCACATCTTTGCATCCATTTTCGGCATAGCTTACCCCTTTATAACCTCGAGGAAGTGTTATGAATAATATTCTGTCATAAAAATTAGGATTTAAGGATCGAAGTGGTAAAAAAATATACAAAACAAAAAAAACTGTCAAATATTACTTGCGCTATGTTTTTCATAATGTAAACAGGAGGACTTGAGACTTTTCGCTTGGCGGCGCGGCTGTGAATTCGATATCGATTTGATCCGATACACTTTAGGTACTTGACCAGAGGCAGAGACCAAAAGGCAAGTTATACTGTGGAAAGGGAAAGAAAACAATTTCTCATTCATAACTTAGAAGTTACGGCACCCATGGGATGTGACCAACCGACAGAGAAATATATATATAGACAAACCTGTAAGGATTGCTTTTGTATTCCAGCCACGACTCGTCCGGCAACCGAGAGGTCCATGCATTTTATATTCGATTCCAGATCCCACCACAAAAAAATAAGTGTGTGGTGTTTTTCTTTTTTTTTTTTTATTTTTGCTCAGTCAACATTTGGAGTGACCTTTTTTGGTTAGACATTTTTGCTAAGGGGTATAGCAGTTCTAAAATTTATGTCGTCGATAAAAGAAATGTATGTTGTATAGTATCCAATGATGGCTGGGGGGAAGTTAAGTCAGATTAGATGATATGCTTTTAAACAGTTTGGCGATAAATTGGTGAGTTATAAAATTTCAGTTTTACCGGTCCATTGAAGTAATAAGGACAATTTATTGAATTTCAAAGGATATCATCGGCTGAATAAAGGGGATTTGGAAAGGACAAAAAAGAAATTGGCAGGTGGTGGTCTGCATGCTGCCTGTGCCCTGTCGAATTTCTGTAGATTATACTAATAAATTTGGACACGTGAATTACAAATATATTATGAATTCATCTCATGTATGTATATGGGGTGGGCCGTGGGTGGGGGATGTACATAAGTGTCATGAGGTGAATTTTTTTTTTTTTTCTTTTCAATATTTTTTTAAAAAATATAATCAAGGCTGCAGATGGGGGTGGGGAAAATTATAAATTTATGAGTCCTTTGAGGATTTGTTTATTTTAGTTTCTAAAGGTATTGCGTATTAAGTATAAATTATAAAATAAAAATAAAGATGTATGCACATATAAATGTCATACATATATAGAACCCGAGCCTAGTGACTATAACAATTCACAATCATTCCTGTGTGCGTGTTATTGGACAGGAATGAAGGGGACTTACAATTTTCTACCAAATCCCAATGGCTTAGGTGAGAAACACTTTTTAATACTCTAAACTATTACGCCACTCTGTCTACTACAGGTATAAATAAATCTTCTCGGCTAGGTTCGGTCCACCACAAGCATGTTCAGTAGACCGCTGGATTTGTTATTCCGGTAGAGGAAATACAAACGTTCAGGACTGATAGACTCGGTTTGGACAAAAGCACCCCCAATTAACAAATTGATGTTCGCTCCCCGCCCTTAGCAAAATCCCAAGGACTAATCGGTGAAGGGTTCTCCGGAGAATCCGGTCTTGGTCCGCGATACACTCAGAAGAACTGAATTGAGGTATAAACCAGCAAATGCAAAAATTGTCTACCTATTCGCTTCCAGCGGTAAGCTAGAAGAAAACCAGTGAAAAATCCGCACTATAGCTTTGTCTGTATGGCCCATTTAAAAAAGAATTGTATCCGAGGAATAATCAACTGGGAATCGTTCGCCGTCCTTTAGAATATAATAAGATAAACGGCGAAAAGCCCGCTCTTGCTCTGTCCGTTGTAACTTTGTAAAAAAAGTACCACGTAATAATCGTTGGGACTCGTTACATATATTTTGTTGGCAAAAGACTAGGAAATAATCGATGACAGATTGTCGAAAGAGTTGGCGTTTTGGTCCAAGATATACTCCTTCATTATCTACATTCTCACTCCTAGCGGCAAACTACAAGATAAAAATTGACCTGACCGTACCGTAGTCCGTACTGGCTAGGCCCTCATTAGTCATTTGTCAACTGATGAGTCAAAGTAAGATCGCCGGGACGAAACGTCAATTTTTTTACCGGTTAAAGTTTGTTTTAAATAAAAATTATTTTTTTGAACTATTAGTTCAGATATTTTATTTGTGTCAAATCATAAATTAAATGGATGAATTTTTGAATGAATTGATGAAATTTCATATTATGTATCATAAAAGAAGACTTTGGAAGGACTCTTTAATATTCGATCTTCCTAAGCGGAGATGTTTGTCGTCATTATCAAAGCGGAGTTATTGTTGTGATTGACATGGTAATTATTCTTTAAGTAATTATAAACCGATAAAAATGTTAAGTACATTTGACAGCTGTTTATTTCGCTTACAGGTGTAAAAACAGCATTTTCCAAATACTAAGCGAGTTTAGCATCGTGCTATCTTTTTAACATTTTATAAAAAATAAAATCACCAGATTCCTATTTTAACTTTTAAGTATCATATCTTCTAACTCAAAATGTCACTATTGACAATATTAAAAATGAGAAAATTGTATATTTGTTTACTTGTTTGCACGAACTGTCACTTTTTTAGGCGTGTTCAGCTGAATTTTATTAGGAAATTTAAAATTTTGCACTAATTTATTAATTGTTTGACTTAAAATTAATCGAATTTTAAATTTGCTAAGTTTAAATTCTTTTATTTATGATTTTAGCTCTATATCAGAATTTAAAATCGGGTCCTTTTATAAAAACTCATTTCTAATTTTAAATGAAGACTTTTAAATTTATTGGAGATTGAATAAATTTGGATGGGCTTGATTAAGTAAAAAATGATTTTAATCGTGTACATATGTATTTTGATATCAATTATATCTTCCTAGTACCTGCGCAGATGTATACTTATATAAATTAATATGCTCATTCTTGACAATATACATACATACATATACCCACTTAAATAATATCTATGAAGGTTTTCACTTTTCTGAAACTGGATGTGTCAATCATTATGATTCTATAAATCATTTCATATTTACGAAAAGAAATTTCATTCTTATTAGTTACATAGGTACTATAGTAACTGAAGCCCTATTTAAATTTTAATTTTCATGGCAATTACCACTAATGTTGTGCACTACGAAAACAATTAGCTCTCATAAGAAGGAAACGAAAAAAAAATTAAAAAAAAAAAAAACAGATTCCCTCCCTTGAGGCTTTCAATTAATCGCTCAACCTATTCATCCCATGCTTTGAACAATTTTTTGTTTTTTTTGTCCATTGTTAAGACAAATAGCGTCATTAAATCATTTCGTTGAAACAAAGGAGGCTCTCTTGAAGGCCATACTATACACCAAGCCAATTAAACCTGCCAGTCGAATGAATTGTAAATTAAGTGGCGGTGTCATGTTTCTACAATTTGCTGAGGATTCTTTTTTTTTTTTCTTTTTTTTTTTTTTTTGTTCCTGGGTTATCCCACAGCCCAAAATCCACCGTTAACCTCACCCTCACACAAAACAACAGCAACCACCTTTGAAAAACCTCATCTCATCCTTTCAAGAACCCTGTGTGGGTAAATTGAAAAGCTGAAGTGTTGTTGGCTAATCAGCGACGAAGTTGGGGTTGATATTGTTTTGGTTTGGTGGTGATGGTGTTGCCAACCACCAAACGCGGTGGCCAGCACGCGGTTATGGCACCACATGTCAACCTTAATTAGTAATTAGACGCCCCGTTAAAAGCGACTCAACGATGATAAATGGCCGACAGCAAGGGACTATCATTTTTTTTTTTTTTTTTTTTTTTATTTTTTGTAAAGGAAGCCAGATGTTTCGAAGGATTTTCTTGCAAGAAAAAGTTAAAAAAAAATAAGAAATTACACAGATCATCTTGAAGATACCTAGTTGTTTTTTTGTTGTTTGTATTTTCTTTAGCTGAAGGTTTTACAGGACAATTATGTGTGATTAAAAATTAAATGAGCTGATTTATGGGGTTGACTTATATTTATGAATAGCAAAGCTACCGAGAGTTTTTGCAATTTGGAAAAAATAATAATAATTATTTAAATCTTGAAATTTAAAAAATTGAAATAACTTAAGACATGCCAATTAATAACTGTTTATGCGGCCTTGAAGGACAGAGTCCTTCGCCGCCGCAAAAGCTTCATTATTTTTTCAAACTGTTGCTTAATAAAAACCCTTTATTAGCGCTCCATTTTTAACAACCGGATGAATTCCAAAACGTCAAACTAAAATGTTTGATGTGGTAACATTAACTATTCATGCGCATTCGGAACGCATCCCGGATGCTTTACATATACTTTAATTTTGGAACACTTTTTATGCAACTTAAAATAAAAGAGCGGTTATAATATATGTAGTTTGAGTAAAACGACAACCGTTATAAGGATGAATAAAAAACCATAAATTACGAAAATAAAATAATAGCAATCGAAAAATGAACTTACTACTTCACTCGATAAATATTTGAATAAGCATTATTTTTTGACATTTCAATTATAACACTAAAATTTTCTTACTAAAATAATAGTTATAAACTGTAGGAAACGCCTTGAAGGCAAATGCAAAAAAATTCAGTTTCAATTTAATATTTTTCAAAATAATAATAAAATAGTTCAAAAGTGCAACGCTCATTTCGAACTGGTAAACGTATATCCGGTGGGGGGGGGGGTAGCTTAAACACGAACCATTTGGATCTGATAAATCGGTTGCTAATTCATTATTTTCTAAACGTCGATTATTATGGTATATCAGAGAGAAATTCAATATAACGAGAGCAGTTTTTTTTTTGGCTAAGCTCTCTTCGAAATTGTGATTTTGTTGGTTTCACACCATTACACTTTTTTTCTGTATTAGCAATATGGAGGTGCTTCCGAGGTGTTTTTCTTACGTTTTTTTTGACTTGAGGATTAAACTTTTGGCCCACCTATTTTTAGAAAAATCAAAAATGATTTTTAAGGCCAAAAGTTTTAATCTGTGGTTAAAATTACGGCCAGGACAGATACTTCCGGAGGAACCTTCTTTTCCTTCTAGAAGGTTTTGTTCGAAAACTTTCGAACATGAGGCCAGCCTATGAAAAGCCGCTGCAACCTAAGCTAGCTTTTTTTTGGGGTCAGTGAGAAAAAAAAGTCGGTACGGATCGCCGGGACGCAAAAGTTTAATTAATCTTAAACCCGTTTTTTTTTAATGTTTTTTTTTTATACGGCAATAAAGTCTAATAAAGTAATAAAGTCCGATAAAAACTGAAAAACCGACTGAAACAACAGGCGTGTTTTTTTGCAAGTCCATAAAGAATTGGACAAAAAAAAACCACATCAAAGCAAAGCAATTTTTACGTAAATATAACAACAACTTAAATAATAATTAGATAATTTTCGGAACTTAATTTTAGTTCCGATAAAAATTGACTTACCGGCACTAATTATCATTTTACCATCGATATTTTGTATGGAAACTTCAAATTATCTGAGTCATCAAATAGAAACATTTTGTTATACGAGCAAAATGGCGGTCATTGTCATGGAATTTCGTTTGTTTGCCTATAAATTACTTGTAATTAAGTTCGATGTTTTTTTTATTTAATTTTTTTTTTTCGTGAAGAGGAATGATTTTCTATAAAAGTTTTCTTTTTATTTGAATGTGGTATGGCTGATTAGTTTTTGTTTTGCATTCGACTATAAGCTAAAAGGGTAGTGATGGCATTTTGTAACAGTGATGGGCTTGTTTTCTGTGATGAGTTTGGTAAGTCCTGATTTCGTTTTTTTGTCCAATTCCATAATGGAGTTGAAAAAAAAAATAGGGCTGACATTATTCAAATTCAGTTATTACTATTTGTTGTTAGTACAAGTTAAAAAAATATATATATCAGATAAATTGAATAAAAATAACAATTTATTTGTCCAAATTGATGGTATGGAATATCTAAATAAACAAAAATACTTGGTTTAATAATGGAAAACCCCATATGAGAAGTTACTATGGAAAAAACTTAATCCCATCCTGGATTTTTCTTCCTATCAGTTTTAAATATGGGAGCTAATAATTGTGAACTCTTTAATTTAAAAATCCTTGTGGTAAATACAGTTTACGACATTCCTTCAGAAAAGTTTAGATATGTGATGAATATGAATATGAAAAGTAAAAAGTAAAAAGTGGCATCGTATCATTTTCTTAAAGCAAACGCGACCACGAGAATTACTTTAGTGCCTGTCTAAATTGTCGTTTTACTTAAAGCCGCACTCAGTGAGAAAAATAAATTTTATGTGTCCGTAGTTCGTAGAAACGAGAAGGCTGGATTCCATTCCAAAATCCACTAAAATACTTCTCGTTTCTGAGCACATAAAATCTAACTGCCACACTGGATGCGCCTTCAGTAACAGTTTAACATCTTTAATATCAATGATAAGGTACTGAAACTGTTAAGTAATCGATTGTGAATGATTACCAAAATTTATTTTAAAAAATCTATGTATATTATCTACAAAGGTGTACATTTTTGACCCCCGGGACTATTGGTTGAAAAAAACTACAACGGAGATATTGACGTCATTACAGAAACAAAATGGAGTTTTAATACAAACTATCGATAATGAATATCGATAACAAGTATGTAATTCACGCTGGTAACAAAGTTTTTCTGTACGCTTAAGTTATGCCCCGAAAATTCTGTGGAATTAATTGTTGTTGCATTTAACGAATTTCTTTGTTTTTCTTGTTTATTCACAATCAGTTAGTCACAATTAGTCAAAATCTTCACTTTGCTGAAGCTAAATTTTGTTTGTCGCAGGTATTTCAAATTGTTTAAAGATAAAAGTCAAGATTATTACTAAGCACTGAGCAGTAACTTCTATAAACACAAAAACTAATTTTTATTTAGCTTTGCAAATTTTATTTCTGTCAGTCTCAACGAAGTAATAGCTGTCAATTGTGAAAACGACAGATTAGACAGAAACTATTAAAGTCGTTTCTAAGAGATTTAACAGATTTTGATTCATCAATTTTACAGACAAGGAGGGAAAGACCTTAGTACCAAGATTTTTTAGCAAGAAGTCAAAATCATAATATGTACATATGTATGTACATATATCCATCTCTTTTTATAAACTGATCAACTGCGACATAAAAATAATGACAAAAGCAAATGCACAAAATTTCAGTCTCAGTTTTTCGAAAGTAAAAGTGAAGAAATATACGTTCTGCTTTAGATATTTGAAATTGTTGAAATCCCAAGATCACTTTCACCAAAAACTGCTAATTGTCTATAGTTATTCCATCAGACCAATTGATACTCATTTTGAAATTTGTCGTTTTGTTTTTAACATTAGAAATGTTTAAACGGAGGCATACAATGTAAAAAAATCAACAGAATTTCAAAAATATGAAACGCCTAGTGGACAAAGGGGGTGAAACGTGAGGGGAATAAACAAAATAATCAAAATAAACAAAATAAACAAAATAAACAAAATTATTTCGTTCATGCTTTGTTCTTACTAGTCTGAGGAAACAAAATACGAAGATGATAAAACGGACAGAAAAAAGGAGAAATGTTCGTAGAAAAAAAAATGGCTATGTTTTTGATGATGATTTTTGCGAAATCTGAAAAATACCCGATTTGCGTTTACTTAAATGCTTATATCTTTCGATCCAATTATCCGATTTTCAATATTAAGGTATATAATTAAAGGAAAAATGACTGGCGTATTAGAAAATTGTATACTAAAAACATGAAAATAAATATCGGACAAATAATTTAATTCAATGAGGAAGTTGATAAAAACAAAAAAAGCATTAAAATACTTTCAACCACCAATTGGCGAGAAAGAGATAGTATCTATTCTAAAGCCGGCGGCGGAGTTTGTGCAATAAAAAACCACAATCGTGGCAAATTTGCTTCGCGTCGGAAAAAAATGCTAAATGTTCATATGTATGTACCTACCTAAATTTGTAGTCGGTATAATAATTGTAAAGATACATTGTGTTTGGTTTGGCTTGCTTATAACTTCGGTTCTAATAATCCGATCAGAAACATTAAGATCTTAAAATTTAGCTAGAATATCGGACTACATTTTTTGTATTATATTATATTTGCACAATCACATAAAACTATATATGAAAAACCTTATTAAATTGCGTATTTAATAGAAACAAAAATTTAATACAAAACAATAATTTTTTAAACCACATGTATTTGACCCTTTTTAGGAAAGTTATGATGTTGGTACCTATGTTCAGAAAAGTTGCTCAACATTTAAATCTGACATTCAATGTACATACATGAATACATAAAGCTTTTTTCATTTCTAATGTTCCTCAACTATGCTGGAATGGCAAATCGGGTAAATTTTTTGTGTTCTTTATAAGAAAAAAGTCAGACTTTATGAAAATCGACACCTTCATAATATGAGAGTAAATGGTCGGGTTCAATGCATCAACATTTTCAGATGTCTGAAATTTCAGTCGAAAGTCACTGATGTGTCAAATTCCTGCAATTACCTTACGCATTTTACATTGAATCGAAATAAAATAGAACTTTTATTATATTCGTAAATTAAACATTAAAAATTAATAGCTTAGTTCCTTTACTTTTAATTTCTGTGCATTTGTGTGAATTTCTACACAAAAGTATGTCAAAGTTCATAGATATACAAAAAATAAATTGTGTAGAAATTCACAGAAATGCACAGAGTTTCAAAGTAAAGGAACACACCTAATAATTGTAAGGATCAAATAATAGGTGCGTTTCTTTACTTTGAAACTCTGTGATTTTCTACCCCCAAAACAACACATAAGTCTGTCAATATAAAAAAAAATAAAATGTGTAATTTTAGACAGAAAATCACGGTTTCAAAGTACAGGAACGCACATAATAGGTCTGTTTCTTTGCTCGCCCGCGGGATCCCATGATATTCATAATATTTCCAAAATGTGTTTCTTTGCTTTTTTCTGACACAAAAATGCCACAGCTTTAGACTTTTGTTGCTCGGAGTGTCAAATTAAAAAAAAAAAACTATACTCCTGCAATTAAAATCTTTTCACCGTAACTAAAAGTCATCTAACTTTTTATAACAGATGACCAAACAGAAGCTTTAAAAATTAAGAATTCTAAAAATTAATATGTAAAACGTAATGCATTGAACCCGCCCAATTTAAAGTTCACTTTAATACATATTGACGTACCATACAAACAGTAGGTATAGGGTTCCCAATCGTACTATAATATATAGTATTGTACTATATTTCGGGTCTGCGTACTATATACTGTTAAAGAAATATATAGTACGCAAAAGTACTATATTTCAGTTGAATTAATCAATCATAGGAACAAACAGCAAACACACTTTGATTGCACTTTGAGATTCTATTTTATACATGTATCCGAATGCGCCTGAGTCTTTCTGTCAAACGTTTAAATTCAAATTAAAAACATCTCTCAAATGTTCCTATTCCCACATTCTGTCCATTCACAGAAAGAATATTTTCAATTTAAAAAAATGGTGAGAAGAAGTAAACTGAGCGAGTATCTCATTAATAAAAATTGAACTTTTGATCTATGTATGTAAATTTGAAAATTGATTGTGATAAAATACTATATTGTTATAGAATACTATATTTTTTTGAAGAGTACTATATTTTTTATGGCTAATTCTGAAAAATACTATACTCCATCGAAAAAATGTTGGGAACCCTAAGTAGGTACTACCTATAGATAACACTTGCATTCAAATGTTATTTCATTATGTGTTTAACTGAGAGCTTAACCATTTATTTTCATGTATTGACTTACCTACCCGTATAATTTTATTTTTTTATTGGGATCGGGAAGTTTTCGTTTAAATATATTAATTAAATTTAAAAATGAGTAAGGCCCCATAAGTGTTGGGTGTTTTTTTAAACAGAGAACTTTTATTATTTATGAATTACTTGCTTACCTAGCTTTCTAGGCTTAAATTGCACACTGTTGCAAAGGGGTAGTTGGCTATTTGCCAACAGATGGAAAACCAGGAAAACTGTTTAATGTTGCTTAAAGTCGGCAACTTAAAATTTTTGTCTAGAAAATCATTCGAGGCACATTATGATTACCTAAAATATGAGTGAAAATTCTTAAGTCCCACGCGATAAAAATAAATTGTATTATTTTTTACTCTTAAGCTATGGTACATTAGCAGCTCAGAAAATATATAGGTATACCTTTTTTATCTATATTTTTATTCAATAAAACATTTATCAGACTACGGTATAAGTATATACCATTAGTATAAGTTTCCGTGCTTAGCAATTTCACTGAATTCTTTGATCTGCTTAAAGTCACGGTAGACATTAAACGTACATGCACCTATACCTAGCTATCCCTATATATGTACAAAATCAATATACGATGGTTTAAGAAAAACCCAAAAATTTACACAACGTTTTTAGGTGCAGATGAAAAAGGTCCTATAAGGAGATTGAAGGGGTGATTCTTCATTTTTATCCACACAAAACTTCACCACCATCCCAGTCCATCCAATCTTGAATTTCACATCTGCGCGAGACACCAAAATACAAGAAAACTCTTATTTAAATAACAAAAAAAAAAAAATGACGCAGATAAAAGGACACGATAAAACCTCCAGTACTCCAGTGTGATCCCTATCCCTATACTTACCCCACTCAAAATTCCAATCTGCACACATGGAAGAAGTTGAAAAAAAAAATATATATATATTTCTTCGATTTTATTGGCTAGAATTTATCTGGCAATGACCCAAGCAAAAGGACACAATTGGTTTGTCATACCGAGTGTCCCTAGAATGTTTTTGCGCACAGGGAGGTGTCACCAGAATATCCTAAGAGGAAGTAGAAGAACAGGAAAAAAAATACAAATAAAACCACCACATTAAGCAGTAGTCAATGCAAGGATATGGCCCGGCCAAAAGGACCAAACCAATGTATATCAGCATCACCATGTACTTAAACTTAAGAGAACGAAACTTGGTGGTGTTTCTGAAATTCTCTTAAAAGAATCTCTCTATCCAGAAATAGAGAGCATGAGCAAGGTCTTTTTGTAGAAAGTAACCTGGATGTAACATCTGCTTTTGGTGTAGAAATTCTTTCTATCTTCGGCTATGTATTACGACAAGGAGCAAAAATAGTTGGGGATTTTTTTATGTAAATGAATGAATACATTTAGTTGAATGTGTCCTTTTTTATGTTCTGAATTATTTATACATCGTCGTAGTTGTCGTTGTCGTTGTCTTTTTCTTTTTATATGTTTACTACATATACATAAATACCTACATTCATATATTTTAAATGCTACATAAGGTTTTTCTTTTGTCCACTGCTGTCGCTATGTACCTATACTTCAAGTGGAGGAGGACTTCTTTTCTTTTTATTAAAAAGGACCTCCTTGAAGAAGGATTCTTTATCATGAAATAGAGAAAAAAAAACCAATACAAGCACAGATGATGTTCAAGCTTTAGTTTGTGTTTACTTAATGGAACTAAAAATTAAATAAATTGGTGAATTGCTTCAAGCTGATTGCAGTTAAAGCTTTAAAAGTTACACAGGTTGTGATCCTATTAGAAGGTTAAAGAAGGTAGATGTTGAAATTTCTTTTATGTAAGAATTTTTTTTTTTTTTATTTTTTTAAGTTTAAAATTTTAACACAAAAGGAAACATTATTCTTATGAATTTGAGATTGTACATGCAATAAGCTTTGGTTTGTGTTTTGAAGCAAAATTTTGTATTAATTGAGAAGATACATGAAAAGAAACATGGTTTGCAAAGTATCCGATTGTTTTGGCTCTAAGATCCTAACCCATATTATGATGTTAAGTTAGGTTGACCAATTGCGCAAAAATAACACAAAATAACCGCGAAAATAACAAAGGTTATTCTTCCATTTTCCAGAAGTTTTAATATGCTAAAACTATAAAATCATTGTTTTAAGATAAAAAATTGATATGCAAACAAAAACGTCTATTTAAGCGTCTATCCTTTTTAACTGCGCCATTAAATTCCCGTTGCATTTAAAATACCTTAAGCCTTATAATTAATAACTTAACCTTGAATTAAAAAATATAAAAACTCACGTGTGCTACTTTTGAATAATACTTTTCGATTTGTGAAACAATGGTGCACTATGGCGTATACGTATTTTTATTATTTTATTGAATTTTAATGATTTTTATTTTCTTTATCATTTTGAAACCATTATATACTTTCTTTGAAAAATGTTATCAGGCATTCCACTCCATTATGTAAGCAACCGCCGAATGAGTTTCATTTTAACAAATTACAAAAATTTTGAACATCCATACAGAGCTTAAAAAAAATAATTTAGTTCCAAAATGTAAAAGGTTCCTTTTGATGTCAAAAAAAAAATTGCAACAAATTTTTATTGGTGGCACATCGCATTAAAATACATTTTCATTTTTGATGTTCTTGAACACGTTTCAATTGATTTCGATTTGAGAACATTCAAAAAAAATTTAATATAAAATTTTTAAATTATTTCTTTAAAAGAATATTTTTTTTATAAAAATCAAACTCGGTAGACGGTTTGGGTTCTGTTTCCAAAATAAAAGGAAATAACGCCTATAAGTTTTATTTCCTTTTTGGAGTGGCAATAAGACTCACCAAAAAAAGCATTAAGACCCGCGGGAGTTATTACCTTTCTGAATTGGCATTAAGACCCCCCACACTTAAAGTGTGATTCGATAATTGTACTTTACTTTAGCCAAGAAAACTGTTGACATTGGCGCCTGCCTGACGCCACCCAAAGTACTTTCATCCAAGAAAACTGTTAAAAAAGTACAAACATTTGTTTCGTTCTTCAGTGAATGAATATATTCTTCGAATTGAAGCCTAAGAGAAAAAGGAATTAAACCCACAGCTTTTGTTTCCATTTCAAAAGGGAAAAGAAACCCGCAGGTATTATTTCCTTTTATTTTGAGAAACAAGACCTATGGACTCTATTTCCTTGGGTGTTATTGCGCTGCACCAGAAATCACATGGTGTACATCGCTTTCGTGTTAAAAAAAAATTTCAGAAGATGTTTATAATCAATTTGTTTTTATCCATTTTGATTTTTAATAATTTTTATTTGCAAGTTTCCAAAGGGACGAATATAAGGAATGGGTCGTTATTCTGCATTTCAAAATTCTTTATGACTAAAATTCTGTAAATGAATTGAACCTAATTATGTATTCTATTATTCTGTAAATCTTTTACTCTGTTTTTCGAATTTCTGCAAATCCAAAATTCTGCAAATCCAAAATTCTGCCAATCTAAAATTCTCTAAATTAAGAAATTATAATTCTGTATTTTAATTTTGTGTAATAAATAATAATAAATTTCAAAATATTAAACCATCGATTTGCAATTTTTCTTTTAATTTTTTTGATATCAACAATTTTTGTCCAAACTTGGTATACTTAATAAAGAATATGGTATGTTTCGCAAGAATTGTCTTGCAAACTGACGTTTCGCGGGGGTTCATTTAGCCGTTTATTATTATTATTATTATTGTTTTGTTATTTCTCATTTTACGTTTTGCAAATTAAATTTAGTTTTTAAAATGATATAACAAATTATCCTTTGGAATTTTTAATTTGTTTAATTTATAAAAATAAAAATACTTTTCAAACTCAAATAATTCTTAATTATCAAAACAACTAACAGGCGGAATGATCTATCAGTGAAATTATAAAACGGCTTGGAGATATTTTGCGAAATAATGAAACGACGTAACGTTATTTGGCGAAAAAAAATACTTGGCCAAATAATAAACAATGCAACAAAATGCACAAAATGTGTTTTCGTTTCTTTAAATTGCTTTTCAAATTTTAAACTCATTAACGCAAAATTTTAGACGGTTAAGTATTTTGATAAAGCATATTTATTATAATTCTAGGCTAAAAACAGGATTTTCCTTATTTTGAACGAGTTATAGCTTCGTGCTATTTTCTTAACTTTTTATTTAAGTTTAAAATACCATTATCAAAATGCACATTTTACTTTGACAATTAAAAATGTTAAAATGGTATGTTTGCTTACTTGTTTGAACGAACTGTCACTTTTTTAGGCGTGTTCAGCAAAAGTTAAATAAAAAAATAGGTATAGTTAAAAAAATTTTTAAAACTAAAACTAGGAATATTTTAGTAAAAGGCTTTAAGGTTAGTAAATTGTTAAGTAGAAACATGCTGATACGCTTAACATCAGGCTATTCAAAATTTTACGCCATTGAATTTTCTACATGTTTTTAATACTATAAAGTAATTAATATGTAGGTTGTTAATTTTCATAAGTGTTAATATAACCTGAGTAATTTAAATCTTATAAAACTGGAGGTTTTGTCGTTTTTAATAGGTATACCTATAATGTAATAAGAAATCGTATACAATTTTTTCTAACCAAGTTATTTTTGATTTGATATATAAAAAAAATAACTAAAAATCAATCTAAATAATATGTATAACAAAATAGTTGAATACTAATTTTGTGGGCTTTAGGTTTTTCTTTCTTGTTATGTAATTATATTTGGATATTGACGACGTTTCGTACGTGTTAACGTACTTCCTTAGGATTCAACTTTTTTGAAATAAAAAGGCCACGAAAAAGCAATAATTAATATGTTTAATGGTATCTCCAATTAAAAAAAAAAACCTATAAAAATCCCAAACGCTTAAACAACTAAAGTTGAGGTAACAGAATTTACGCAAAGTTCTAGACGATTTTTACCACAACCAAAATTGTACGTTCCAAGAAAAGCTGTTTCCTGAAATTTTGTATTTCAAAATATAATAAGTAGAACATTAATTCAAAAATTATTTGGTGTTTTTTTTTCAAATTATTGGAATAATTTTCTATACGGGTCAGATAACGAAGAATAGAAGTCGATATTATCAAAACGAAATTTTAATATTTAAGTTCCATTACACTAGAAATCATACATAGAAGTTTACGCTGAGGAAAAAGTAAAAGTAAATAATCACATAAGTTGAACATAAACATTTAAGTTTTGTTTCAGCAAATGGCACTTAGAGATGTAGATGCATGTTTTTGCTACTTTTGAAAATAAAAAATTAATGGTAGGTTGTAGATTTTTGTAAAATTCGAATATGAAGCAGAAGAATTATTCCAGAGTTTGAACGCTTCATTCATCAGCTTATTATGACTCCATGATCACCCCTTTCGAATGGACGAAGTGCTTCACGAAGAAAAAATCGTTGACCGCTCAGGTTTTTTTTTTAAGTCAGACAAAAAACCACAACTTAATGCTCTGTTTTTGTATGCAGAAAAATATTTTTGAATTTATTTCTCAGTTAAATTTTTTTTCGTGGGACACGCATTTAAAATTCTCTTAGTAAATTATGTTGTTCTTAAGTTGATTATAGAAGTTTAATACACAAACTTTCACTTAATTAGTGATCTATTATTATTATTTGTTTTAAACAAAAGATACTTTGAGACAAAAATCCAACAGAAGTAATTTAAAATAAATACCCTTAAAACCATTCTCTCTATTATCCACCTGTAGAAGCAACAAATTTGTCCTGCCCTTATACACGCATACATATACCTACCAACAATCCTTTATACAATAATTTACATTCCATTTAACATTTAACAAAGTTAAACAAAACATAAACACGATTTACCTACTCTCGAGTATTTCTCTCCAAGGACATGCATTTTTAAACATCTTGAAGGGTTGTTGAATTGGAACTGGAAAAACGCACGTCGCGTCGCGCCGCACATCCTTCGAGTTCATCATCAAAACCCAACAAGATGTACCTTCACATATAATGGGTCTTTGCAATCCTTTGAGTCTTGGATAAGTATTATTGTTTTTTTTTTTTTTTTGTTCTTTTGTATCTTATTCCACGGTGGTGTAAAAGTACAACATCCGAAAATTATCCCGAAATTTTAATTATATTTTCAAAGGGCAAAAATAATTAACGCTGGTACAATGTTTTAACTCTTTTGTTTTTCAACTTTCAAAACATTATATACTGACAGAAAAGTTTACCTGGTTTTAGATTTCCCTTGGGGCAAACTGAAAACAGTTAAAGATAATATGTCAAGGGCTTGGGGTTGGGCTTGTTGGTGCTTCTTCTTTTTTTTTTTAAATGTGAATTATGATTTTTTTTATGTCGTGCACTTGGGACAAAAAGTTGATATTAAATTAATGAAAATTAACTCATTCCAGGGATGAAGTTGCTTCTTTTTTTTAACTGCCAATGTTAAAGGGTTATAAGATAATCCCAATAGAATAGAAGTATTTTTTTTTTTAATTCTACGGTATCTAGGGATTTGAGATATTATGTATTATTACTAAATAGGTTTTATGCTATGCTTTAATTTTGCATGATGGTTAAGAGACTTTTTTAAAAGTAAATTTAATGTTTAAGGAAGTAACCCATATATTTCGTTGAATATTCTTCGGAAACGTATTCAATTTAAATAAAATAAAAAAGTTACGTTTAGAAGGATTAAAATTAAAATTTGTCCAAAACCATAACATTTGGATAAGCTTTTCTTGAAATCCAATCACACTGCGATGATAGCGAAGTCAAAAAACTGGGGTCTCGAAATTGTGTAGGTTTGCCTGCAGCCTAAACGGGTCGGTAGAGCGTTTTTTGGGCAGTCTCTCGATAGTTTTTTTGTTAGGACCAAAAATAACGGTACTTGCGTGCCGAAACCACAACTTAAAAAAAATGAGTATTTTTTTTTACAAAAAAATGAGTATTTTTTTTTTACAAAAAAACAATTGCCAAAAAATGGTTTTAAATGGTACCTCCCATAGAACATTTTTTTCATTTTTTGTAAGACCAAGAATATGGATATCTGCAGTACAAATTTTTTTTACCAAATAATGAAAATCTAATTTTTCTCAAAAACGCGTGCCCACAACTTTTTTTTTTAAATTTAGTAATTAATTTTTGTTTACAAAAAGGCTACCACTTTATAAAAAAAATTCCGAAAAATGGTTTTAAATGGTACCTCCCATAGAACCATTTTTTTTTATTTTCAATTTTTTTCAAAAACGGTTCAACTGATTTTGATAATTTTTTTTATTAATTGTAAACAATAATTTTAAAAATATTGTGTACCCAAATTTATTTTTTATTTTTTTTTTTTGGATTTTAAAAAATTAAATATTTTTTTTTTTTTTAAGAAATTAATAATTCGAAAACGACTTGGCCGATTTTAATTAAACTTAGCACCAGCAGTTTTTGATATTATCTAGCAGATTTTGAATAAATTTTTTTCTTATAACCAAAAATAACTATACCTCCCGTACAATTTTTTAAAAACCGGTCTCATTTTTCTCAAACCCCACTCCCACGATTTTGATTAAAATTTTTGTGTGAACTAATATCAGAACGATCTACCATATTATTGAAAAAAAATGTATCTACCGTTAAAAAATGTTACCTCTCATAGAACCATTTTTTGGGTTTTCGGCTATCTCCTTATCTGTTAAACCAATTTTAATGAAATTTTTTACACAGAAGCTACTAATAAGTTTGAATAATATTGCATATCAAAATTTTAAAAAAATTAAATTTTGGATTTTTCAAAAAAAAAATATTTTTTGAAAATTCGATATTTTGAAAATGGCTGGATGATTGATTTTTGTTTTTAATTAATTTTTAAACTCCGCATTAATAAGTACTAAATATTGGTAAACCAACTTTTTTTTTTCTTAAAAATATATTCAAATTTTTATATGTAAAAAATTATTTTTTTAAAAAACCGCTCTCACTTGGTGTACATTGTGTCAAATCAATTTCAGATATTTTTTAAGCAATTTATTTATAATTTTATTTTATTGATTTTTTAACATATTTTCAGTCTAAACTGTAAATTCGATGCATATGTGCGAAGTGCAAGACCAGCACGGTGCTATATTGTTCATATTTGTGTACTCACATAATACTTCCTTAAACTAGGCTATATTTTTGGCAGTTGGTAAAAAATATGGGCTCCAACAACTAATAAATTTCTTTTATCAGATGAAAAGTTTTTAAAATTATTAAGACTTTAAAACCATATTTTGATCGCACATAACAGCAAGTTCGTGCGATCCAGTCGTGCATTTTATTTTTAGTGTCCGCACACTAAAAAATAAATTTTCTTATTGAGTTTATTTTTCTTATTTTTTTTGTTTTGGCAGATACGTAGGTAGGAGTCGCTACGAAAGTGGTAGATTTCAGCTTGTAGGTATATATTTTATATAAAGGGTGATTTATTTTTGGGTTTCGAAAGTAAAGCTAAATAAAACACACACAGCGATACATTTTTGATGAAAATTTTATTTCATTATAAAGTTTGGACTTTGACGTTAAGTGTGAAAAACAATTTCATTCAAATGGCCTTGAGTAATGTTGGTTTTTAATTTGTCTAGATTATTCGAAGATTATTCGCTTAAGCACGTAGCCCGCAGAAAAAAATCTAACGGTGTCAAATCGCATGATCTTGGTGCCCAATTGACGTCGGCCAAAACGTGAAATTACGCGACCAGGAAACTTCTCGCGCAATAAAGCCATAATTGGTCTTATTGTGTGGCTTGTTGCCTCGCCTTGTTGAAACCACATATCCTCCAAATGCAAAATACGCCATAGTGAGGTATATGAAACGTTCAATTGGTGCGAACGCCGCCGGGCAATCTATAAATTCGGATCATCAGCAACACTTGCACTTGCAGCATCAATATTTTCGACTGAGCGTGCATTATGATGATGCACAGGCCTTACGACATCAGTAACACTTCCACTCTCTTCAAATTTCTTCACAATTTTACCGATTGCCTGGCGTAGTCAGAGGCGACTATAATCATCGCATAATGCGCGTATAGTGGCAACGTTTGAATCACCACTTTTGTAGTAAGTTTTAATAATTTTAACACGTTGTTCGATTATTAAGCGATCCATTATCATAAATGGCAAAAATTCAACCAATATTATGACACTATAAATGACATCTGAGTTTGACAGGTGTCAAATGTCAGCGCTACCAACTTGAAACCACGAAATGAATTACAATTTAGAATTTACTTAACCAAATATGCAACTAAAAAATTTAATATCTAAGGGCCAGTTTAACAGTGCCCACTTACCAGAATAAGGGCCAGATTTCCATATTGGCACTTTCAGCCCAGTTTTGAAGTGTGAGTCTGTGACACTTAAGTTGCCAATACGGGAGACTCAAGTGTCAGTTATTGTAGTTAATTTGCACTGTGAAATTGTTCTTAATTCTTTCACCACTTGCCACTTACTACACTTTGGCCTAACTTGTAATAACCTAAAAAATCTTGTCCGACCAGAGATTAATGTAGTTAATGTTTCAACAAAGCTAATCGGTTGGTATCCTCTATTTAAAGGACCACCCTGTTATAGGTAATCTTACGGTCGTATTCCAGACTATTATGACTATGAGCAACAATTTGGAACTTTTTTGTTCATGTATGATGTACTTTAAGCTTAATAACATGTGGTATTTATTTTTCTTCTCAGTCTTTCAATTTATGGTTTTCCTTAAGCAGTCGCCTTTCATTTATCAATTTTATTTTATTTTTATGGTAAATTTTATCAACACTTCCAAAATGGTAAAAATATACACCACTAATTTTCCCCAAGAAACATCAACTTTTCAACACTTATTTATCATTGTTAAATGAAAAATTACTAACATATATACATTACTAAATTTATACACTTCACATCATTTGATTAAGATCTGATTTTTTAATTTATTTTTTTTTAAAACATTAATGAAAAAATGATTTAAGTAAAGGCTTCTTTTTGTGAGACTTGTGGTCCGATGATTCCAAAGAACTAAATTCGCAAAAATATTTACTTTCTTGTATCACGTGTGAACTGGGTGCTATATTTCATATAAACATTGACAGGTGACAATTCTACAAATATTTTGCACTTGTATGAACAATTTCCAGTCCATAAAATATTGACAGTTGACATAATTGTCAGTTATATACAAAAAAAAAAATATGTCATGACAATTTCGTCACTGTTAAATTTTAACAAAAAATGGTTTCTCAAAAAACCTGTTTGAATTAAATTTGTTCATTTAGAGTAAAGAATAATACTTGTTTATAAGGTTTAATATTTTATATGAAAAGCTTGGAAAGTTTTAATATTGACGCACATATATTGTGCTTGGGCGATGTCTTCAAAAATGTTATAAAAGAGCGATAAAAATGTTCAACACAAAAATTATGGATCGACCAAAACCAAGTGACGTGGAGTGTAGGTATATGCAAATTCAAAAAAAAAACTGGTTTCAAAATTTAATAAGTCAACTTTTTGACATTAACCTGTCAAATAAATAAAAATTTATCAGATTCTTCAAAAAGGTGCGGCAAAGATATAACTAGGTAGGTATATTACGTTGGTACAGATGGAAAAATGTTTTTATACTTTAATCACTTCATTCGCTTGACACAAGGGCAAACGACAACAACGATGCGACTGACGGCGGCGGCGGTGTTGGGCCCGGTGCCATAGGGTACGGGCGGCAACATCCTAAGACATAAATGAGACAATATTTTCTACATCCTGCCATCACCACCGCCCTCATAAACAAATTATTCAATGCCATTTGGTGTCCTCTCTGCGTGTGATAGCAGAGGGTTCACAAGAATATAACGCGCGGTGAAGATAAATGAAGTAAAAGAATTTCTCCCTTACTGGTAATTGTCAGTCACCTAACCCCCCGTCAGAAGAGTGACTTGGCATCTTCCAGAAAGCCTAGTGTATCGTAGTCGGTCGTTACCGTTGAGAATATTATTCTTTATAACAGTTAAAACAATAAGACATCCATTGTGCTACACTAACGGGCTTATTTTAATTTCAAGATCAAACGCTGAAAATTCACAAATTGATAAAAAAAAAGAAGAAGAAGGAAGTAGGACGGTTGTGCACCCTGCCACAGACAGGCAGAGAATTTCACTGCTGGGGTAGGGGGATTTTACAAAGCCTCCGGGAATTCAATATTCATAAATGGCGCTAACAGAACAAAACCCTCAAAATTCAGTACTCTGCATTATAAATATATGCATTGTCAAATATTGTCCTAGATTTTCATCTCCTTTGTGTTTCAAAGCGCAATAGATACAGTTAACCATCAGTAAAGCAGTGTGTTGTGTATCAATAGGGTTGAAAGATATATTATATAGATATTGGCATATCAATGTTACGAACGTATCGTGAAATCCATCCCCGTCATCTTTGTAAAATGGTAATATCCTTGACAAAACGGTAGTCGGTATACCTAAACCTACTCTTCCTGATGATTAAATTTACATAAATTTTACCTAACAATTTTCAATCAACAAGTTTTCCTTGTTGCAAGGACTTATAATACATATATTGGGATGTTTGGGGAAGCATTATTTTGTTGTAGATATGGCAAACGCTTTTTTAAAAAAACAACATTTAAAGGACGAATCTTATTAATCAAGTAGGAACAGGAGAGGATAAATAAAGTAAACCAGCCACAAAACAATCGATCAACTGTCTGCCTGCTACGTCACGTGTAAATCAACCAACTTTTGTGTCAATTCATCAACAATTCTGTGAAGACCTTTTGTCATTTTGTGATGAACTAAAAGAATCATAAATAAGTCTTTGAGAAGTTTACTAAATTAAGGGATGTAAACGCATTTTTGATATGTATGAATGTCATTTTGGGCTTCCTTGGGAATTTCATTACTGATTAACGAGGACGAAGAAAAACGATTTTGCGTGTTCAACAGTAATTGAGTTTTATAGAACTAGTGAAGAAAGTAAAACCAGAGAATTATTTTGTTGCAATTAAAAAATTGTCTTTTTTGGAATGAATATTATGAAGTACAGTAGAATCTCGGAAAGATGAATGGTTCTATAAGATGAACAATTCGGAAAGATGAACGAAATAAATATTTGCATCCTTCAGTGCTTAAGAAGTTGAACGAGTGCAATTTTGTACTCGAAAAGATGAACGCTTTATTCCCAACTTTTACTTTTTCTTTGCCTTCAGTTTCTTGAATTATATTTATGTTTTGTGAACGATACTTTTGAGCTTGTTTTAACTTGTTATTTAAATTACATTTAATGTTTTTATATAAACCTAGATCGTCTTCCTCAACCAAATATTGATGCTCGAAAAGATGAATAATTTGAAAAGATGAACGGGCCCTGTTTTATATCTGTTCATCTTTTCGAGATTCTACTGTATACATATTAGCAAAGAATATAATATTAGGTAGACATTTTTTTGTAAGAAATTAATATATGTTGATTAAAAATGTTAAGAGAATATTTTATTTTATTAAAATGCTGATAAGGTTTTTTAAGAAATTTGTAAGTGATACAATCTGCCCTGAATTGGATATCTTCATGGCAAAAGATACTCTAAATCTAAAGAATTATCTGTAAATTCCTCGGAAGTGGCAATACTCGTGAAAAACACATTCCTGTTTTAAAGTGGCATTAATATGCTGACATTCGATTTCAAGGCCTTCGACATGAAAGTCCTACGCATCAACTATTAAGGGAACGGGCTACATCTAAAAAAAACACCAAGAATTTCATCTTCCACACAAAAATTTCTCTAAAGTTAAGCCAAGCTAAAATTTAACCATTAATTATTTTAGCTGAGTGGTAAGCTGCTAAAAAATTAAATCGTCGTTTTTAATTTTATTTGATTAGATCTAGTTGAAATAATAAAAATGAATTCCTTGACACATTCTCCAGTGCAGTGCAATAAGCCCCATAGAAATAAACCCGTGGGTCTTATCTACCAAAATAGAAGAAAATAATACCCACAGGCTTTTTTTTTTCAAGTTACTATAAACAATATTGATGTCACCTATCATAGAACTATTTTTTTTATTTTCGATTTTTTCAAAAAGGGTTGAACTGTTTTTGATTAAATTTTTCAAGAAGAATGTTTTAAAAAAAATTTATTAATAATTTATAGGTACAAAAATTTTCGTTTTTGTTTTCGAAAACTCAATATTTCGAAAAGAACCGAATCGATTTTTTATAAAACTTGACAGAAGCTGTTTTTGACATTATCTAGCAGATTTAAGAAAACTATAAGCATAGGGCACACAAGTGTCCAGTCAAGTTCTGGCACTTAACCCTCAACAAACTCAGGCGATTTTCGACCCCCCTCTTACCTCCGTACCAGTAAAATTTTGAATATTTGCAAAGTTGTCCAAGCACAGGCACCTTACCAAATTTCAACCCTTTAGCTTAAGTGGTTCCTGAGATATAAGAATCCAAAAAATAGAAAAAACCGTTAGCTGACTGACACATAATCAAAATTATGGAGCACTTCCCGACACCGCAGAATTTCGCACAGCGGCACAGCGATAGGTCTTCTGGTGTATACGAAAGAAAAAAAATGGAAAATTTCAAGTTTTCCATTCAGGGGGCGTGATATCCGCCCACTTCCTCAGAATTGCGATCAATTAAATGGTGCACTTTAAAACTCTGCTGTAGAATGATGAAATTTGGTAAAGTAGAACTTGAAGTGCATACAAAGGAAACAATTTTGTATTTGAAGTTTTCCCATTCAGGAGGCGTGGTATCCTCCCATTTTCTCAGAATTGTCATCAATTATATGAAGCACTTTGTCGTAGAATTATGAAATATGGTATACAGCGTAAGAGATGGAGTGCACTAAAAACTTAAATCTTATAAAAATCGTAACTAATTATATACAGGGTGATTGGTATAAGGTGTACCAAAAAGTCAACTAATCACCCTGTACATTTCATTTTATATCTCAATACTTTTCACGGCTGACAAGGCATGTAACAAACATACAGGTTTTCGTACAGAAGAATTTAGCTCCTTTTTTAACATTTATGTTTTTGGTCTGATTCTTATAACCAAAATAACGATACCTTTCATAAAATATTTAAAATTTGTTTTGGAAAAACTTATTTTTTTTCGAAAACGACTCTTACAATTTTCATTAAAATTTTTCTATGGACTTATATTTCCTTAACCTACCAGCATATAACTGAAACAAATATGTTTGCTAAGACATTATTAACGGTACCTCTCATAGAATCATTATTTTGATTTTTAACTATCTCAATATCTATTCAACCGATGTTTATTAAATTCTTTATGCAAACGCTTGTAAAAAGTTTAAAAAATTATGCATTTATTTTTTTTTTTTAATTTGATATTTCAAAGGTAAAGCTAATTTATTAAAACCCTTAGCAAAAGAACGAGACTTAAAATATTCATTAATTTAAATTTTGAATTTGCATATTGCATAATAAACAAAGTATAAAGCAGCTATTATTTATTTCCCACGATTGAGTAATTTGTTAAGCTGAAAATGTATCAATTCCAATTTAATCATCCTCCACTCGTTCCCCAAAGGATATGTGTTACATAAAATAAAAATATTCGCAAACACATTAGCTCGTATACAGTCTGACTTTCAGCCCTAAAAGCTCAAAAGTCATTTAACACTCACAAATCGCACATCCTTATACATCGAACATCAATAATTCAAACTATCTGATTAAAAATTCAACAGATTTGCATAGGTAAAGCTAATTTGAAAAATCGTTCAATGCTGCATTGGATTCGCGCCTACCCTTATGCCCTTATGCCATATTATGAAATCACAGGGTTGATATTGCCAATGTTCATCAGGTGGCTTTTGGCTTTTTTTTTGCAACCCTCACAGGGGAAAGATTATTATGGAGATGGGGACTGTGTTACTAAATTCCACGCATCCGGTTTGGATTAAACCACTTAATATATTCAGAAGTTCTGTGTCACTAGAAATGAGAGAAAATATATACCTATGAGGGCAAAGAACATACCAAACTGACAATCGGGGTAAATATATTTTTGATGATTTGCCTCAATAGGCCGGGAATTGCTTGTGCGTCCCAGAGGAAATTATGTGCTTTTCGCGGGTGTGTAACACGGCTCACTAAAGATGCAGAGCATGAGACCTTGGAATCATAAAAAAGGCCTTCAACCAAAACGGTCGAGGTTGAGTTAGCAACGGAAACTTATACAGTAATCTATATGTATGTATACCTAGCTATATACCAACACACTTGATAGCAATGTTTATGATTTCGTTTTCATTTCATTTGTCGTTTCCCTTGATGGCTAAGAGCAAATGATATACAAAAATTCTAACATCGACTTGGGGGAACAAATGCTGTAAATGCTGAATATTGGTGTGTTATTTTTATCAATTTATTGATTGGCTCCTTTGAAAAATCATTATCAAAAAAAAAAAAAAACAAAATAACCTCTTTGGTCTTTTTGTTGACCTGATAGACTGGGATCAATTGTTTAATTTAGAAGTTAGAAATATGATGGGAAAGTCCAAAAATGTAGATTTCGTTGTGCGGTCCGATCCACCGTATCGTTCTGTAAACAACTTTGAGGATGTGTGTTTAACAATAAAGCCTTATAATAGTGATGGACGCATTTGCTTCAAATTTGGTAAAGAACATTTTTATGTAGGAAGAGAAATTTGAAATTTTGTTTCAGCTCGTCTATAGATTAGATATGTAACGGGTGGTTAAATTTAAAGGGCCAATGTTGAATGTGAACCGCACTGCATTTCATTTGACATTTATCAATTTCAGACTAACTCAATTAAGCCTCTTGACCATTTCAAGCGTCGTCAACGGTCAGAATGGTGGCAAGAAATGGCAACAGTGGATGATCAATTTTCGAAGAAAATCATATTCAGTGATGAGGCACATTTTCACCTCAGGGGATTCGTCAATAAGCAGAATTGCCGCATTTGGGCGAATGATAATCCAAGAGTGATTGTCGAAAAACCAATGCACCCACAAAGAGTGACTGTTTGGTGCGGTTTATGGGCTGGCGGCATCATCGGGCCGTATTTTTTTTCCAAAATGAGGCCGGTCAGGCAGTTATTGTGAATGGTGTTCGCTATCGTGAGATGATAACGAACTTTTTATGGCCCAAATTGGAAGATGTTGATATGGACGATATGTGGTTTCAACAGAACGGTGGCACTTGCTACACAGCTAACGAAACAATGGCTCTTTTACGCGACTAATTCAATGGCCGTATTATCTCACGTGGTGGCGATGTCAATTGGCCGCCAAGATCATGTGATTTGACACCGTTGGACTTCTTTTTTTGGGGTTATTTGAAAGAAGAGGTGTACGTCGATAAGTCAGCAATAATTCAAGAGCTAAAGGATGAGATAATTCGGCACATTAACGGCATTGAACCTCAATTATGCCTCAGCGTCATCGAAAATTTGGACCATCGGATGGAGGTGTGACGCCGAGGTCGCGGCGGCCATTTGGCCGATATTTTGTTCCATACATAACTGAACCATACCAATAGTATCATAATAAAAAGAAATGACAATAATTTCCTAAATAATTTGTGTTTTATTCAAAATCAACATCGGCCCTTAAAATTTAACCACCCTTTATACTGTCCAAAATATTATTTGATAACTTCGCTACTTAAGAAAAAAAATACAAAAAACCGATATTTTCATCAAAACACCTTTAATATCTTTTATATGCAAGCCAGATTTAGCAAAGAACTTTTAGGCCAGTTTTCCTTATGCCAAAAAAAGATAATAACAATAATAATATCATAACAAGGTTATTGTACAGTCAGATGTCAAACTTACAGAATTTTAAGATTTATAATTTATACGTGTTCTTTATTATGATTTTCGTTTAGAAACTCTAATTTCCTACCTACACTTAGCCTGGCCATTCACGACACTAAATAACTGCGCAAATTGACAATTCACGCAAGTCGGTTTGTGCAAAACACGATACAAGTGAATTGCAAAATTCACAGTTTTAAAAAGTTTTTATTCAGTGGACATCGGCTGCGGCACTGGACTTTTCCCATCATTTAACTTAGGGGTAGGTATAAGTACCTACCATTTCTGCCAACTTAACTTATAAACAATTAGGAAGGATAGGATTTATAGTTATTATATAAAATGAAATAATAATAGGTACATATATTTACCTAGATATACATACCTACTAACTTTACACTCCTTAGTTAATTTCGAAACACATTTCATAAACCTTTCAAAACCTTAAGCAAACTAATTTTCGGCTTCAATTAACAAGTCACAATCAGCAAACAATCATAATCAAGTATATACCTATAGGTACATAGGTATTTAGGTATATTTGTATTTACCCTTTAACTCCAAACAAGGACATAGGTCATCATGAGACAAAACGCTTGAAAAATAAACACTTAACCAAGTCGACTATTTCAAGAGCAACCCCCATTCTCTGTAACATGGTAAGTAACAATTTCCTAAAAACAACAAAAAAAAACACCCGCAAATGTTAACAGAATCCTATTCCTATACCTACAATGTTTCTAGAAATTCCTTGCGGCAAATTGATTACGTTAATTTTTTTTCCACTCCTTTTGATCTAAATCGTTGACATCAACCCCACTATAAAAAAAAAACAAGCTAACAATTCCTTTTGATACAAATTTCCCCCTCCAAATTAATAAGCCACAATCAAATAAATAAAACGGTGAAATTTTAATATCATCATATTCCGGTCAATTTGAATTTGATTTGAAATCGTCCCCTTTTTTGTACAAAGGTATGTACAAAGATATGTACTCCAACCCGCCCCCACAAAATAGGTTGTTTAATCAAGCTTAAATAAAACGTGTCCGTTAACTTCAACTGGAATATTTATTCACATCTGTCAACAGAAGGAACAAAAATTATTTTTCCTTGGCATTTCTCAGGATTTTTTTTACAAATCTAATTCAATAGTCAAATATCCTGAAAGGCCTATAACTTGATCTCTTTTGTCAACAACCAAAGGAAACTACAGACCTAAACTTCCTTCTTCTTCATCTTTCTCAAAGTGCAACTTCTTCAAAGGAATGCCAGGCATCTTTAATTAAATTCACAATTAAAATTTCATGAAAAGTCAAAGGATCAGCGGACGTCTGCGGGAGGAAGTCGATGGGGGATGGGGATTGGAAAATGTGGGGAAAGCAAAAGTTTGCGTTTATGTTTTCTCTCACCAGGGCCAATAAGATGGACAAGAACAAGAAGTACCTAAAGAAGAAGAACAAGACAAGGAAGCAACAAAAACCTCAACGTGCAACAAAAGACAAAGAAAACTTTTATTTTTTTTTTTAACCCAACCAACACCCGACGTCTGTGCTGTGCTGTGCTGTGCCGTGCCATCATGATTCGAAGGATAATGTCCGTGTCCTGTGTACAAAAATCTGGAATTCCGCGTTTTGCCTTGAGGAAAAAAAAAAAAAAAACTAAAAGGAATAAAAATTAAAGAAAAGTTCATGGGAAAGTTTTCTTTGCTTCTTCACTACTTCACTAGTGGTATATTTTTTACACACCGCCGCCGCCGGTTTGGTTGTGTTGGCCTGATGGTGGTGGACAGGACAATATTCTTCTATCTCTTTCTTACTTGGTTTGTGAAGTTAAAAAAAGGAAAAAAATCTTTATCTTTATCCCTAATGCCTGATGTGATGTTTCCGAAGGTTTTCTCCCGATTTCCTTTAAGCCAGCATCAGACGGGAAGGAAAAGTTCAAAAGAACTACATAGGTAGATACCTACATGTTCGAATGGAAGGAAAAAGTTATCCTGGCTTGTATTGCAGTCGAGTAGCAAAAGTCGAGAAAATAAATAATATCGAATTTGGAATTTTTTTTTTTTTGTTTTTTTTTTTTTTTTTTTACGGGGAAGTGAGTGAAGAAGATAAATGGGGAATGCGAAACAGTGTTTCAGATTCGCGATTCGTGATGGAATTTGAAGAGCGTGCGTGTGAGACTTTGGTTATATGTACATAGTAACCAACAAAATTTAATTTTTCAGTTTTTAGTGTTTTTTTTTTTTAAGAGTTGTACCTATCTCTGTGAAAAAAGTCATATTGAGATGAAACAAAAATAATTGTAAAGCTTAATGTTAAGGGTATTGAGGTCTTTTAGCAGATTTTTTTTAAAGATACAAAAAATTAGTATTTTAGCAACTTTTTTAAAAATATTGTTAGATCAAACAAATGTTTTTATCAGATGATTTTTATTTATTAATTTGTATCTTACTATTGGTCTACGATTTTTGTTGCTTGAGATATCTCCTTTAAATGAAAAAAATAGACTTTTGACTTTTGTCAGCAACAAATTATGCAACAGAAAACAACAGAAAATTTAAGGGCAGTTTTTGAAACTTCAATTAATTTCCTATAAGACTTCCAAAACCACTCAAACGAAAAACAAAGATAAAATGCGCAGCTGGGTCGCATGAATTTGCTCTTATGTGCGATCAAACTTTGGGTTTAAAGTCTTAATAATTTTAAAAACTTTTCATCTGATAAAAGAAATTTATTAGCCTATATTTTATGCCACCTGCCAAAAATATAGCCTAGTTTAAGGAAGTATTATTTGAGTACATAAATATGAACAAATTAGCACCGTGCCTGTCTTGCACTTCGCACATATGCATCGAATTTACAGTTTAGACTGAAAATTAAATTAGAAATAATTTGATAAAAAATAAATAAAAAAACGCAATTTACACCAAGTGATTTCTTGCAGAAATCTCAATTTATGAAAAAAAATTTTAAATATCGTTGGAGCGGTTTTTAAAAAAAATAATTTTTTATACAATTTCAATTTTAATTTAATATTTAATTTCAATTTTGTATACATAAAATTTTGAATATATTTAAAAAAAAAAAAATTGGTTCACCAGTTTTTAGTACTTATTAATTTTGAGTCAAAAAATCTGTTCTTAAAAAAAATCATTTACCCATTTTCGAAATATCGAATTTTTAAAAAAATTATTTGGATTTTTTTTTTTAAATCCAAAATTTGATTTTTTGAAAATTTTGTATGCAATATTATTCAAATTTATTAGAATATTTTGGGTAAATAAATTCATTAAAATTAGTTCAACATATAATGAGATAGTCGAAAACCAATAAAATGGTTCTATGAGAGGTACTATCATTCTGATACTAGTTCAAAAATTTAATCAAAATCGTAGGAGAAGTTATTGACAAAAATGAGATTTTCAATACAAGTTTTTAAACGTTTGTATAGGAGGTACCGTTATTTTTGGTTATTGGAAAAAAAATTATTTCAAATCTGCTAGATAATGTAAAGAAACTGTTGGGTGCTAAGTTCAATCAAAATCGATCAAGTCGTTTTCGAATTATTAAGTTCTCAAAAAAGAATTTGAAACTTTTTCTAAAATCCGTAAAAAAAATTGAAAAATTTGGTACACAATATTTCTTAGATTATTGTAAACATTCTCTGTAGAAAAATTGATCAAAACCAGTTGAACCGGTTTTGAGAAAATCGAAAATAAAAAAACGGTTCTATAGGTGGTATTATTTATAAGCATTTTTCCGAAAACTTTTTTTTTTTATAAAATGGTAGCCTTTTTGTAGAAAAAAAATTACTGCATTAAAAAAAAAAATTGTAGGCACGTTTTTGAGGAAAATAAGATTTTTATTTTTTGCTGAAAAAAAAATTGTACAGCAGGTACTGTTATTTTTGGTCTTAAACAAAAAATGAAAAAGAAATGTGGGGGAGTGCCCAAAAAACGCTGTAGGTACCAAGTTTAAAGAAAATCGACCCACCCGTTTAGGCTACAGCCGAAAGGACAGACAGACAGGCAGAATTGCGAGACCCACTTTTTTCGGCTTCGCTATCATCGCAATGTCAACTTTGATCAAAATCTCGAGTTCGATTGGTCAAACAATTTACATATTTCTAAATCTAAAGAAAAGTGGACAAATCGTTTATTTTTTCAAAAAGATACCGAACAAAAGTTTCTTACACCATAGTTTTTTAGTTTCTTCATGTCGACACAAGTGTAAAAAATTTAAACTATGTCGATAATGTCAAAAATTCCCTGGACAATGTCAACAAACTTTTCAAATTGCAAATAACATAATAAACAATCGTGTAGCGGTAGTCTACTTCGTTAAGTTTACTCGGCACAAAATTGATCACTCTATTGACTAAATACACCGCGTTAGTTTTTCTCCTTTAATTAAAAAAAAAAACAACTCTGGATTAAATCCGTATTTAAAAAAAAAAACTTTATATTTTTCATTTTTTTCATAATTTTTCTCGAAAACTTTTTATAAATTTTGAGTCCCTCAAACAAATTGGCTTTAAGTAAATTATATTGTAAACTAATTAAATTAAATTATAATAAAAGCTTAATCTGTTTTATAAAAAAGGAATAAGGTTTACAAACAATTGAAATCATTGAGACATCATTGTAATACTTTTTCTCTTATTCTCTTATTGGAGATTTACTTGGCGAAACTGTTGCAGAATTTCTGTGATCTTTCTTTTCACGCTTTACAAATCCATAAGAATCTTGTGTTTCAGTTTCTTTTGCAACCTTATAAGCTATTGGTATAGTAACTTCAGTATTTCTCCTACTATCATAACGTCCTCTATCGTAATTATTGTTGTAATCAACACCAGGAGGTCGAACTATTTCTGGTAAATGAGCATAATAGACAATACGACGATTACGATTGTTATCATAATTTGGACGATCGTATATTTCGTTATTATAAAGCGATCCGTAATCACGTGGCTCTGGAACATCAAATCTCCTATCGGGATAATTATAATAGGCCTCTGGATAGCTAGGCACACGAGGACTGTAACTATCATAAGGATCATAATGACGACGGTATAAATAGTGTTCATCGTAGTTATAAGGATCACGATCGAATTGTTCATCGTACCTGAAAAGATGGAAACCTTTATATAAGTTTGAAAAAAATGAAGAAAGTCTTAAAATAATATACCTATCATAGCGTCGCAGATATTGGTCATATGATCTAGATGGATACATTTCGAACTTGTATGGTTCGTAGTCATCATAATGTGGTTTCAATTGCGGTGGAGCAATCTTCAGAATAGTCCGATCCTTAGGATCGATATCAACTTTTTTAGGCTGAGTTACAAAATTCACTCGTGGTTGTCGTCTTCTAAAACCATCGTTAGTTGCATCCGAAATTGAATCATCATCGTCACGTTTTATATTCCACGAGTAATCATTCCATGAGTCTTTTCGATAATAATTAGGCTCCATAACTTGCTTTTCAGCCTTAGGTAACAACTGACGTCCTCCGGCTGGATTGTTCTTGTCAATTACCTCGATTTTTTCACTATCGACATTCTGTTCTATGTCTTTCTTTTTTGATTTAATTGTGGAAGCTTTTGCTGCATCATAGGCTGCAGTTGAACGACGATTGCGAATTGATTTCGATTGACCAGGCGGGTTTCCAGCTGCCAGACTTCGAGCTTCATAGTAGGCACTATCTGATTGATAGTATTCGGGAGACTCTTCAAAGTCATATCCATCGAGAATTTCAACATCTTGAGGGACATACAAAGCCAATGTTTGGTGTACCATCATCCATAAGATGATGAGAAGCTTTTGGACTAGCATAGTCGTCCTTAAATACACTTATTCGAATCACTATGCATAAAAAATAAAAAAAATAAAATATATACTTAGATTTAAAAAAAAAACATCTTTGTACATTTGTATTGTGTCTTTACAAGGAAAATTTACTAAGTCAAAGAGAACCTCAGTTTTAGCGAAATTCTAATATAACACTAATAAAATAACAATAACCTTGATTATTTGCAAGGTTCTTGTTATGCTTTACATTATTATTGTTATTATTCACTAGAAACAACCCGTAGCGTAATGGCTAGTGCGCAAGATTGTTACGCGGAAGCAGTGGCGTACGCAGGGGGGACTAAGGGGACTGGAGCCCCTCCCAAGCAAAATGATATTCTATGCTAAGATATCCAATATTATCGAAGAATATTTTGTTTTATTTTTTCGTTCAAATTTCATTTTTGTTACATTTTAATTAAAAATTTTAATTAAAAAAAATAACTGTACGTATATCGTAATGAAATCACTAGTTTATACCACACGTAATCTAAATATCGTTTGACATTTCAAACGAATCTCAGTATGCAAAGAAACTCAAAAAAAGTTCCTTCACATCAAATCTGAAAAGTGATTATTATATCAATTAAATTGATTATTGTTACGATTTTCCACAACACCTTAGATTTTTACCTAGTTGTCGTATGTTGGCAAATGAAAATTGTTGCATGAAATTGACTGAATAACGGGTTCATATTTTGATTTCATATTTTGGTACTACATAACTTCATGTTATGAATTTCATACAGGTGAACTGAGTACTAGTCTTAATAAATAAAATGAAATTAATTTGTCTGATGTATGTAGAAATATTTCAAAACTTAGATATGGAAATAAATGTGGAGTCATATAATAACCGAAATAACTATACCGTTTTGCAATTCGGATTTGTATCCTAATTTAAGAAACTTAATTGAAGTTCTGCAGAGCTAGAACGTTCGTTTTCCACTTTGAGACGGTTAAGAACGTGGTTGAGGCCACGACAACTGGCTAAACGAATATTAAAAAATGTTTAAAAAAGGTCTCTATCTACAAAGAAAAGTATTCATTTCAGAACAGGCAGTATTTTTTATTATTTATTTTTATGTTTTTCGTTTTCTTATTGAAATTTTACTTGTTATTCACATAATGTGGGTAAAAATACATTTTAATTATGACACCTTAAAAAAAAAATTACACAAACATTGGGATTGAGCCCCCCTCAAAAAAATTCTGCGTACGCTACTGTGCCGAAGGTCTTGGATTCGATTTCCAGCCTATAGCCTTAAAAAAGAAATGTTTTTTACAGGTTACTGCCTCTTGCGAGGAGATGAAAAATTGTCTAAAAGTATCTCTTATCATAAAAATATGCAATTCACCTTAGCCGAACGGATTCGACAGAAAATTGTATGTCCCTCCATTTCTGCCAATAAAATCACGCACACATCAGGAATGGTTCTTCATGACTTGTTGCGCCACCCAATTTAATTATTTATTTTTATTTATTATTATATTCAATTTCAAATTTATTTATTTGGCACAAAATTGAAACTAATGTATTGAAAATCATTTGCAATATTAATGTATGTAGCTATATTTTTAATTTAGCATAATATCTTCACGATCTCAATATTTAATTAAATGCAAAGAAAAATTAATAGTTTTTGAAATGAAACGTACATAATTAGGTTATTTAGGTCAATAGGTCAATCATTGAAAAGTCATCTATCTGTATACAGTGGACTCTCGCTAACTTGAACATACGATAACTTAAACAATCGAATAACTTGAACATGTTGTTTTTCCTTTTATGTATTCTGTAGCTTGAACAGACAATTTTTAAGAATCTTTACCTTGAACTTTTTTATTGCTAACTCTATAATTTGAATAGTTAAGACAATTGAAACTCTTTAACTTGAAAAAATAAATTTTATACCAACAGAAGTTTGAATCTCCTCATTGTAGGTTACTACGTTTGCAAACTGTTTTTATTCAAGGGGAATTCCTCAGAATTCACAGTTTTCCAAAACCTCAGAGATAGTGCGCTGAAAAATGTTTTACTAGTTTTAAAATACCAAATTTTTTGTCCAAAGTTGGTTTGAATACAATTGTGTTTTGTGTCATTTACATACATTTATAATAATAAATTGAACACAAATAAAAACGAAGATTTTTTTTAATTTTTCCAGTAACTTGAACAATCCAATAACTTAAACAGGCCTCGTTTCGTATGTGTTCAAGTTAGCGAGATTCCACTATAAATAAAATAAAGTCCAATCGAAATCAGTTCAGTCACTTTTAAAATATGCCCAGACAATCAGGCAAACAGAACGATACCTACTTAAAAATGCTTTAATATGAATTTTCTGTGTTCAAAAATATTAGTGAACAAAATTAAAAAATTTACAGCAAAAATCGGAATTGGTAATTTCCAGGCCTCGCATTTGTAATGTTCTTAAAACACACAAAATATTCAATCTTAAAAAATATAAAGAAGTTATGGAAAACATTACAATAAATTCTGCCTTAAACTAATGCAATAATAAATTGAAATTATAATTGAAATAAATAAACATAAGAAGAAACTTTATTCACACCTGATTAGATACCTACTAATTTTTCAAAATAAATTCTTTTTTATTTTTCTAAAATAAAATATGCCTATTTTTTTGTAAAAAAAAAAATAGTACCTCTCGTTATTATTTAAATTATTTAAAATTTTCTTGAAAATAACTAAATACCTAATATTCAAAATCATAAACCTATTTGAAGCGAAGCAGAAAAACTTTTGAAATAAATTCTTAAGTTTAGGAAAAACAAAATTTTACACTTCGTTTTTTGTTTCTCAATCTAATTTGCAATTTATTTAAGATCATGTAGAGAAGAGCAAAGAGTACAGGAATGACACTGCAACAATAAGACAGTTTAGAATGTGTTTAGTACTTCATGGAATTTGATATGCATATGCATTTTCGTTAAAGTAAAAATTTTAATATTTAATATTTTTTTAAAGATTTTAAAAATATGCCCGAAAATTATCGTTTAAATATGTATTCCAAAAAAAATGAATTTATAGTAAAAATGCAATATGAAAGATTAGATGCCATTTTAAAGGTAAATTCTTGACTTAAAAAAACTGATAACGAAAAACTGTTAGTTCCCATCAAATTCTCAAACAGACGCACCAAGAATTGGCACATAAAAATGTCTTTTATTTAAAATTCTTTACGCAAAAAAAAATTTAAAATTCTTGAAACAGGAATACAAAATTTTTTATTCGATTTTTCTAAATTTTTCTTAATTCGTAACCGGCAACCATGGAACTGGCTAAATCTAAAAGTAGGCATGGCTAAGCAAATGAATCATAATTGAATTGAAGAAAATTAAAATTTTGTTAAATTAAGCATAAACGCTTTATATTTATATGTACATAACAGTAGACATCGATTATAACGAAATATTGTTTCAGAAGGAAATATTTTGTATATTTAAATAACAATTTGAATTATATCGTTAAATTATAAACGGATCGTTGCCGAGATAATTTACAATCACTTCATTAATGCATCACTTTTTAAACATGTTCACCATTCGTATTGAAAAACTGACATGAAATGGTGTGCAAACTTCAAAATTGTACTTTGGAAATTCAAAATGTTTGTATTATTCGCAAAAAAAAAAATTGGAAAAACTAACAAGTTAAAATTTTATTTCAACTTTTTTAAAATCTTTCTTTAAAAAAAATCAATTTTTGCTACAACATTGGCATAGTTAAATGTTGAATTGTATGTTCTTTAAATTTGTTTTTAGCAAAATAGGCTTTTATAGCACAATGCTATTTGAAAAATAGTAATTTTTCCCGTTTCGTATTACTAAGCACTAGAGAAAACAAACCAATAAATTTTTAAATACTCGCAAGGACACCTTTATTATTTTGGTCGAACGGATAAATAATTAAATACACGAGAGAGAATGAATTTTTATTTAAAAAATTGAATCCCTGGAAAGATATCACAGAATAAATCATTCGCAACGTAGATCTTGAATTATATTTTTGTAATTGGAATTTATAACTAAATTTTGTAGCACCTTTCCGTTAAACGATTCTCTTATTGTGATTATACTCTTTAAAAAAGACTCCATAGCTCAAAATATATTAATTATTTTTTCCCACTGGCTGACTTATTTTTTAGTTTTTATTAAAATAGCTTACCAATTTGAAAAAATATCCAACTGTTTTTTTTTTTTTAATCCACACTCAAAGAAAATCCTTTTTTATTGAATCTCGAGTATTTGGAACTAACTACCAACTTCGTTGAAATGTCGACTTGAACTGAACCTCCGCAAATGATCGTTTCGGTCCGATATTGAAATTAAAAATACTCTCCCACATGTGTAATGCAACTAGACAGAAGCTCCTGCTAATACTGTTGCTACTTAAAGCCACTCAACCGATCAATAGCACCCACCACCAACAAACCTATATGTACAACCTTTCGAGGGCTGCGGATAGTTATACATCCCAGAATTTATCTTCATGTAACAACAAAACCATGTTAAACATTGCTTCGATGATATTTATGAGGCCTGTCTGGTGGGAATCAACAACAACTTGGTTACCTAGTCTATTACTTTACTCAATTCGCAACAGAATCTGGCAATCCGAATCTAGAATCTATATGGTTCAGACTAGATGCTATTGCTTGTGGATTTATGTTACATACACGATATGATTCACCCCTACCCGTTCGTTTCATTTCCCATCGTCTCGTAATTAGGAGCGATTAAAATTTATGAACATAAGGTTATATACCAAAGCTGGGATGCGCTTACCATTATCACCAGCAAAAATGCTCTGATTCTATGTCATGGAACTCCCATAAAATGCTGATGGAATCGAAGTGATGGTATAACTTAAAACGTCAATTCATCAAAGAACACGGGTGGAGTCAAGCAAGCCACCATTACCGCCGCTAAGGTTGACAACCGCAAAAAGGGTTACGTAGCGTAGATCCGGTCGGGATGGATGTTTTTTTTTTGATTTGAATAGATCATCTAAAAATACCTAGAATAACAATAGAAATGTTGGAAAGTGCAAAGTGATTTGACGCAGTTCCGCATACTATATGTACTTGTACAAGGTATATAACATATGTACATATATTTATGATGATGAAGTAAGAGGAGGGTAAGGGCTTAGACATTTGGATAGAAAATTGTTGTTTTGTTCTGGGAGTGTTGATTGTATTCAAATTGATTTAATGCCATGTTATAATTTGCAAGGCAGTGCATTGCATACACCCGTTTGTTGTTATAGGTATAGCTATCCTATAGTTTTGGCTTTGGCCAAGTACATATTTCGATGCAGAGACCTTAGCACAATTTAGTTTTTAAATGAAAGGTTAACCAGGTTTTATTTTGTGAAATACTGGACTTCATTTGGTTATATCTCTGCGGAATCAAAGAATGGAAAGTGAAAGTCCATTAAAATAAATACTATTTCTACAATTAAAAAAGAATTTAGATCAAAGCAATTAATGAAGTACCTGCATATAAGCTACGAGTTCAAGAGAATATGTTTTGAATTATTTAGGCACATACCTAGACCCATACAAATTTTAATTTAAGGTCATCAACATTTTATGAAATATTTGTAAACAAAAAAATAAGCAGCAATGTTTTCATGATCACATTTATTGTGCTAAATGAAATAAAGATATGTATCTTGCCGTAAATCATTTTACCAACTTTTAATACTTTTAGGAAAATTTTGTAACCAACTGATTCCTTCTTCTGACTACTGCAACAATTTTGCTGGGGTTATATGTATGAACATATTATGCATTCATACAAGAAATTGAAAATATTAGGGTCTCAAAAATGGTTGGCAAGCTTTCCATTATTGAGAGGACCTACTGTCTTTTGGACAATGCTCTCACACATTTTGTTTAACTTTAGGAACCATATATAATAACTGTAACTTAAACCGGAAGCTTATATTCTTCTCGATAACCGTTTCGACGATTTAAATATTTTTTTTGTTCACTTTTCCTCCATAGAACTGTGTTTTTTTTGTTTTCGGCTTTCTCATAAGTTTAACTGATCCAGAAATTTGTTTGCTCTCTCCAAATTTATCTGTATAAAAAAATATAGATAGAACTTATGCAGTCGTATAAATACAAGCAAATATAGGGAAATCATATAATTGAGCATTGTATTTTGGTTCAGTTTCGTTCACTGTTGTCTTCGTGAGGACCGCATCCTACTTAGGTAAAATAGGAAACCTCCCTCTAATCGTCAAATGCAATCGCTGGTTGGGTGTGAATATCTTTGGACAAAGCTAAGTCACAAACTCTTACCCAACATATACATAACTGTTGTATCGTTGTTACAATATCTGAATATCGATTAGCTTTAGAGGCTGTTTAAGTTCTCTTACTCCCTCTTTAAAACCGAACTAATCATTCAAGAGGATATTATTTTCATCCCTTTTTATGGTTTAAGAAATAGCAAATTTGTTTAACTATATGGTTAAGTTCGTAGTTGCAAGATTTGTTGTCCATTACCTATCTTAAATATGCTTCAAATACATTTTTGAAAAAAACTTTCATTCCCTATTCTTCAGCTGTTTAGCCTACCAACTTCGATTTCCTCAGGTTTAATTGTTCTAGTGTGCGATGGGCCAGTTTAACCAAGGGAGAGTAATAATAAAACATGAGTTTTAAATTCAATAACAAATTAAATCATTACTTGTGGATATGCTTAATTTTGTATATGACAAACAACAAACAAACAAAATTTAAAAAGAAAAAAGGCAGTTATAATATTCATTCGAAATTATTCCAATGTTAACATAATTTTGTATTGTATATGTTTTATATAAAATATATTGGAGTTCATTGTACCTCAACAAAGTAGTAGTGTCTCTTTAGGCATGGGTTGGGTAAAACTTTTCTAACATTTAAACCTTTACAAATTGTACTAACAATTAATATTATTATCGTATTCTTTATGTCTCCACCTACCCTCGTTTAAAAGTAGCACATTGAGGGCAACGTCCTCTATTAAAGACAAGCTTGGTAATCCATGAAAGGGGGTTCTTTTTGTAAAATACCAAAAATGTTTGTTCCAATTGGGATATTGCTTTGTATTTTATCTTATTTTATTAAGAATTAAAAAGCGAACTTATTTTCATAAACTTATTACAACAATCCAGAGCGTTCAACCATTCATTACTCTCTTTATACGAATAGCGCACCAAATTCTCGACAATCGTTAGAGTCTGCTTACAAAATCTGTAAAAAAAAAACAAGAACCAATTCAGATAGATATTTGAAAAAAAAAGAAGAAAAAAAAAACTAACAAACCTTTGGCAATCTTCAAATTCATTTTCAAAATATTTCTGGTTGCCAATTATTCTGGCTAAATACCCAACAATGGTCGCTAGAGTTTGTCCAATAACACTCATTGTATTTACCATTCTTTCTAAAGTCTTCCTAGCCCTCGATCGCAGTTCATGATTGAGGAACATTCCAAAACGTTCCTTAAATGACACTTGATAATTTTCACAAACCTGTACAATGAGCTGTGCAATCTTCATAACATTCGCCATTATTTCAGGTTCCTTTCGTGGGCGATGAAATATTTCAACCTTTTGCGTGATGAAAAGTTCTTGAAGTGACAATATTACTTCACAATTCCATTTAAATTCTATCCCAAGACTTTTCGGGGCGGCCATAGTCATTAATTGCAAAACAAATTGCTTCGATGTGGTTACTGCTTCATAAGCCAGAAAATTTAAATGGAATATACTTTCATAGCCTTCCAATCTAAATTCATCTCTATTAAGAAGATTCAAACCAGCATAAAGCAATACCGAGCATAGTTCTTTATTCACACAATCCAAGTCCACTTCTCCGTGGCTCACTTTGTCTCGTATCCTCATGCCAAATGGGGAAACAAAGATGTCATAGAGAAAATGCAAAGTTTCTTTGAACAAACCGCAATCGAGGAGTCGATTGTCTTCTGTAGCCTCGAAGATGTTCTTCATCGTTATGTAGTACTCGTTGAGTTTAGCGGTGATGTCAAATTTGTTGACTTCACCGTAAATTTTGCGGAGTACGAGTTCAATCTGAGGAAGGATCAGTACGATAGTGCGCCAGTAGTTGCGTTGTTCAAAGTGATGATATAGTTGCTTCCAGTAGATTTTCCAGTGCCCAGTCCATTGGGAGTCCTCTATTGCAGCCATCACTCTGAGACTATTATCGACAAGATTCAAATCTGTGGGTGTAGTTCGGATTTTTGACAAAAATCTACCAAAATCTTTAACTTGTTGCCTTGGAGTAAGACTTATGTGTTCCACCAGTTCCGATAGACTGGCACTGGCAATAAGAAGTGTCGAAACAAAGCAATTAGGAATCTCGTGAGGCAATGGGAAGCCATGCCAAACTATGTTTCTCAAATTTATCGATTCTGGTGAGCCCATTAGGATTTTTAGAAAGAAAATCTAATCAAAGTCAACATAGTTAAATAAACATTCTGGCAAAATTCTTACTAACCGGACATGTTCCAAGAATATCTCTCAGTTCTTTAGTGTCAAGAAGGTCTTTCAGGAGATGCGGAGGAGACTTTCTGGCAATCGTGTGGTAAACATTGGCCAGTGCATTTTCTAGAGCTGATGTCAGCAACAATATGTTTTCCACTGCGGCACTTACAGATGTCGAATTCATGCGGTATTCATGTAAAATTAAAGAAACTTGCGATTGTTGGCCAAGCCATTGTAGTTTATTAAACCAGGAACTATTGTCGATTGTTTGGGCCACAAATGATTCGCTTTGTCGCAGAACTGGTTGGAGCAGTTTAACGTACGGTAAGTACTCCTCGTATGTTTTCGGATAAATTGGGTCTGAAAGGAAAAGTAATGTTGAGTTTGAAAATCAAATATTATTTTGTTTCTGAGCTTACCATCTTTTGAAATCTTTCCACCGTTAAACAAGAATTTTGTTAAATTCTCCCAATTATAAGTTCCTTCCGGTTGTATGTAATTAAAATCATTGGGATATGTGTGTTGACTTATTTTGTATAGCTCTGCTATTTTTGGGTGAAGTAAACTATTTGCGGCGGCTGAGCCCGATTTTTCCATTATTTTATTTGTTTTCAAATTTGCAAAGCGACAGCTGTCAAAGAAAAAAAATGACAGTAGGTTCGTTCGCGTACTAGCTAAAAGGCAGACAGAACATTTGGCGCGTTCAGAAAAATGAGATCTTAGAGATTTTTCTCACGCAAAAGTTGAGCAAGCTTGTAAAAGTTTTTTTCCTCAGAGTTTTGACAGGATAACTGAGAAATTTTGTTAAGGAATCCTGTTCATATAACTGAGATTGCTGAAATCTCAAAAATCTCATTTGTGTTTAGTTTTGTATCAATTGAATAGACTAATTGAAATGGGTTTATAAATGACTGTCAGTTTCTCCGTGTGAAAGGAGACCTTGAGCTGTTTTTACATTTTAGCTGATATCAGATTTTTTTTACAAACACAAAGCTTTAGATATTCAAAATACTGAACTTGACCGTTTTTGGTTCAAAGCGTACGTGTGTTTTTTCGGCTATTAATTTTAAGGCTCGGCTCTTTTCGAAATTTAATGATTACGAATCTGTTTTCTTCTTCTCTTTACGACCTCTACGATTTTGTTTTTTCATGTGAAAGTTACAAAAACTTTTTAAAGAAATTAAAAGAAAACGTTAAAAAATCTGTGGCTGCTAATTTCCTTTTGTGAAAAGGGACATCGTTTTTTTTCCACTCATCAAAATTTGTCTAATTGCAATTTTTATTTGTGAAAAGGGACATCGTTTTTTCCCACTCATCAAAATTTGTCTAATTGCAATTTTTATTGTAGAAAGTACACGAACGAACCTAAATAAATTGTCAATTAACTTATGGTTGTTGCATTTGATATATTTTTGCAAGCATTATAGCAGCGGATTCATGAACCATATTCGTAGTGTTCAGCCATTAATATTGGTTTTTGTAACCACGGCACCTATTAGTCAATGAGTGCGACATATTTCAAATTAGGTAAATATCTTCATTTATAGTAAGGGGCATTCCTATGCCCTATATCTACATAGTACATATATTATGTAATAATCTATTTACAATACAAAAACATGAAATTCTGCCTTTTATTTGCATCTATTGTTATTATTAAGTTATCCAAAAATTATTGCTCAGGTTTTATTATTTAAGTTTTAGATGGGTATTTAGTTCCACAAATAGTATCTACATTGTGAAGAACAAAATAAACAAATTAAGGAAAAAAGAAATGTTACTTACTTATAACTCAGACAAGAAAAATATATAAATTTCTTGTCTGTGCCACACATTAAGGTGGTTGTAATTTTATAAAAGAAATTATTTGTATACCCCAAAACTCAAAAAATGCTCTTTTTTGGTTTTCTTTATTAATTGATTATTCTATTTCTCTAATTATCTTTAATCAAGGATAATTGCAACTGGTAAATCATAGAATGTGCATGGTAACCGAAATTTTTATCAAGAAATCCATAATTTGGAATGGAATGGAAATCGCTAATCAGCCGAATCTGGTTGATTAGCGCCATTTAATTAGAAGCTGTCATGGTACAAATTTAAGCCACTGTGAACAAATTGGCCCTTATAATATTTAACGCTATTTAGTAATTTACATGTAAAGAACAATATTGATTGCATCATCTTCACTGATTATCAAGCCAAAATTCTTAATAAAATTAGACAACATACTAGATATCACAGAAAACAGTTTTTTTTTTTTTTGTAAACAAAATTTGAGAAATTAAAGATAAAACGAATTTTGGAATTAGGAAGATATGAAACGTGTTTTTTTAAAGTCGATACTTAATTTAATGCTAAGTAAGGCGACCACGCAACTTCTAGTTAGAAATAAATTGATTCAAATAAATAATTTTTGAAATCGTCCTGACACACCATGCAGTTGACGAATTATCCTAAAAATTCCTTTCAGGGCTCAATATTCTAAAGTTCAGGTGTTACAGGATACAGTTGCATTTTGCTCAGTTTCGTCAGAAAATTGTAGATCCTTCCTCCATTCCTGCAAACGCAAGGCGTGCAAAATCAAAACTGAAATGGTTGAGTGTTGTATTTATATATGCAAGTGAGCTGTCATAGCACCAATTTATTTTATTTTTTTAAACTCCTCAAACACGCCTCCAAAAAATGAAATAACTGAAGAAAAAGGAGTTTTTTTCTTTCTTAATAAAATTAGCATCAAATTTCGTATGTTCTCCTTCTTATTGATGTTCATACTTCATAGTGAACATTATGCCAACTTCTTTCTATTTTTTTTAATTAACTCAATGGAAAGGAAGCAATATTTAAAGTACGGAAAAACTTTTAATTTTGTAAACCGAGCACACTTCTTGGGTATAATGATACTTTAATAATGAGAGATAAAATTGTGAAAGCTTTCATTAAAAAAAGTTTGTCTTTCATTGTATTATATATCTCATTTAAAATTTGTTCATATACAATTCGATGGCCCCATGCAAAACTATACTAAGTGCAAATATGCTATTTTTCAGGAGAGAGGTTCAAAGTTTTTTGAGTGTAACTTTTTTCTTACTCAATAGATTTCCGAGCTGAATACATCAATCATTTTATTATTTTAATACTTTTTTTTTAAATAAAACACCGAATCTGTATTAGTGCATCTTCTAGTTTAAATTAGTGTTGGTATACTTATTGGTGTTTAGCTCTTACATTATACGATTCTATGTCATGTTAGTATTAAACTGCACGGAAAGAATATACTTGAAATCTATTTTAGGTTGACTTAGTATGAAAGTGGATGCAACATATTAAGAACACAGGGCCCTAAGTGTTACTTAGAATTGTTTACTTTGAAACCTTTGCATTTTCGATGTATCATAATGAATATAAAAATTACAAAAAGAATGATTAAAGATCAACTTTTTTATTTAAAACAAAAAAAAAATAAAAGAAATAACAAGTTCACATTGTTTACATAATATAATTATGTATTTATGTTAATTTAGTCATCATTTTCGGTATTAGAAATAGTAGAATTCCTGATAACTTAAAGGAATAAGATTTTGTTCGCAAAGCCAAATTAGGTCCAAATATTTTTCAGTGGAAACGGCAATAACTTCCTTGTAAAATCGTTCAAACACTTCTATGGGGAAACTTTTTAGATCGGTTTTTGTTTCTGTGTTTCTGTTTTGCAGCGTTTAATTCTATTATTTTGAATTCATCCTCAAAAAAGTATTTGTAGTTAATTTTATAATGTTTGTCAGCATTGAAATATACTTCACAAAAAAATTTTATCCAGTTCACAGAATTTGAAAAAGTTTTAAAATCTTTGAAATCATCTTGTATCATTTCAGTTACGGTTTTGGTTTTTGCATTCCTTATATTTGAATACCATTCGATTGGTGTGTAGACTATTTTATTTTTCTGACTTTTTTCAATTAAGCCATGTACACTATCGCCCTCGTTTTGGGTATGCCCATGCAAAAAACCTGAACAAGACTTTGTTCTTATTTTGTCCACCACAATTGTCTGACCAAAAATGGAAGTTTAGTACACCTCTGGCCACGTATTCTTCAATAAATTTGAGAAGACAGTTTGAAACTTCTAGACACCCCTTTTTGGCGATGGTTTCATCCCAAACATAGCAATTGGCTTCATAAGAGGCAATTTCATAAACCGTGAAATTATAAACTTGTAAAGCAGTAACAGTGGCTGATGAAGCCTGTGCAGCTATTTTATCTGCTTCTTTTAACTCTCGAGCTTTTTGTTTGTTGAATAAATGCTGATTATTTTCAAATTTTGAAGCTATTTTTTGTTCGGGAGTCATGTTTTCGAATTTCAAACAGAAATCGCATTGATCTTTCTTTGGGACATAAAAGCTTAAATTAAAGTGAAAGTTAAAGATGTCACGATACTGCCTTAATGTTACTTTATACATTAAATCGTAATCTCTAGATTCAAACCGTTTCTTCGTAAAGACGAAACATTTGTCCAACTGACTTAATTTCATTACTCAAGTATTTTTTTTTAATCTTAGAACAGAAAGTTTACCAAGTTACCCGAAAAATCTAACTGTTCACAAAATTCAAGGGAATTTGGAGCTGTAGAATAAGTCGGAACTTCACCTATTCAAATAAAGTGTTTATTTTTGTTTTTTGAAATAACATTGACTTTTATTAAGCGTCAAATAACTTGAAATCACCGGTTTCGTTCTCAGAACAGTTCGTAGTTTCATCTAAGTTTAATTATATTTTTAACATTGTTTTCTACATTTAATGTTTGTACTTACTCATTTCATTGGATTTTCTTGCAAGATCAAGCATTTTTCTCGCCCTAGATGCCATAATTTATTATTTTTTTGGAAAAAATTTATGACTAACTTAGGTCACGAACAAGAATGTGCAAAGTTCCTCCAGACATAAACATTGTAACGGTACTTAGAATATGACATGAGACAGAAAGAAACAGTATGAATCATACTAACACCTACTTAAGTGTCATCTTCGATCTCTTTTGCACACACAAAAGAATACCATTTGGCACTTGAGTGCATTTGACTTTTGAAAATTCCAAGCAAAACAATACTATGTCAACATAGTATACAAGTTGCAAATAAAAATTTCCAAAATAAAAATACTAAGAGCAGTTAAAATGATTATGCTTGGAAAAAGTATTAAAAAAGGGTGGTATACTAAGTGTTATTTAAGCTATAATTTCAAGGTTTTTTGTCGGATTTGCATGAAAAAAAAATCAAAAATAGAAGTCGATGCGGCGGTTTTAATGACATAAATAACTCAAAACTATACTAAGTCTACTTAGTATAGTCTTGCATGGGACCATCGAATTGTTGTTGTTTTTTTTTTGTAATAATGAAGCAAATCATTATTATTTTATTATTGTAGAAATTCGATTAAATAAAAAGAGTACATATACGCCCGAGTGTACCATTATTTTACCATCGTTCTTAGAGGAAATTAAATAAATAAATTGCACCGCATATTAAAGGCTTAATTACTGCAAATTCAATTCTACTCAAATGATGTTTATCTGTTGCGGTTCAAGACTACAACATGGCTTAACATTGTAGGTCGCACAATGTTGGCCTTTTGTGTGTCTGCTCGGCTGCTAGGCAGATTTTCTTTAAAGTGGGAACCTTTTTTTTAAAAATATTTCTAAAACGAAAAGAAACCATTAAAGAAAATATTATTTTGATCGAAAACGACTGCTAAGATTTTTAATAATACTATAAAATAGTATTAAATAAAATAAAATAAAATAAAATAAAATAAAATAAAATAAAATAAAATAAAATAAAATAAAATAAATTAAAATAAAATAAAATAAAATAAAATAAAATAAAATGAAATAAAATAAAATAAAATAAAATAAAATAAAAAGGGAAGATATATGTATACGCACGGGATCGATGGGAGATATAAGCGATCTATGGAAAAGGAAAAGGGAATATACAGACGTAGTGGAGCAGGAGACAGAGGAAGGAATGGAGATATTTCAAGCAAGCAAGAAACTTCCGAGATCACCTCAGAAGAAAGATGAAGGAATGGAAATAGTTCATGCAAGTAAGAAAGTTCCGAAATCACCTCAAAAGAAACAGCGATACTAAGGGAGATACAGGAAATAAAACAAGAGATGAAAAAGATGAGAGTGGTGGTGAAGGAAGAACTGGGAAAGATGACAGAAGAAATAAGAAGAAGGGAGAAGGAGAGAGGATAACTGAAGGTTGAGGTAGGAGGGCTGGCAAGAAGGGTAGAAGTATGTATTGGAGAAAAGAAATTAAAATGTACGGGAGACGGAAGAGGGCATACAAATATTTGAGTTTTTTTTCTCATAGATTCAAAGAAAATCAAAAGATTTGTTTTTTTTTTGGTGTCACAACAATTTCATACATAAGCGAGCAAGTTCACGCGATTTTATTTAACATTATTGAAAAGTAGGTAATAATTCTATGTGTATTTGTATAAAGGTACATACTAAGATAACTTTACCATGAAATTTAAGTTAAAAATATATTAACTAAATGAAAAACCGTATGTGCTTTCAAACTAGCTTTAACGAATTTAATTTAATTTTTATATTTCATAAAAACAATAAGATGTCAAAAGTTTATATTAAAGGGGTTATAAAAATCCTTCCTTGAATGCAACTTATAGGTGAATGAGAAAATATTTTCAATAGAATCTACAACGGGCATACACACATAAATAAATACAAACATATATCTAGATACTGGAATTTTATTTTGCACGTTCCCCTGTGTCTACTATACGAAACTTTAATTTCGAATTAGAAAAAAAAAAACTGAAGTTTCTGTTTCAAAAGGAGACAAACTTTCTTTTTCATTTATAAAGAAGAACGAATTTCGTCTTGGAAAAGTTTCTCGTTTTACGGTAGAGACAAACGTACTTACCTATTTCATTAGCAACCTTTGTTTCAACTAACTTTAGTTTCTTTTTATTTATCTTCTCTTTCAATTTAAAATATTTAAAAACTAAAATAATATTTAAGAAACACATTGTCTGATTTTAATTAAATTTACAAGTTTTTTATTTTTTTTTTTTATTTGAAAATAATATTTAACAAACCGATGGTAATTTTTTAATCTTATAAGTAGTGGAAAAAAATCGAAATCGAGATTTTGATTAAATTTGATATTATAATGAGTGGGTCTTGCAATTTTGACGGTTTTTCTGTTAAGCTGCGTACTAAACGAATGGAATTTTTTTAAACTTCTTAAACATAAATAAAAAAGATACTTTGGAACAATTTTTAAATTTTTTTAGAGACAAGAAATTGCAGTAGATACCTGCCACACAAAATTTTTTAGCCATTAGGAAAAAACTTACTTTTAAAAACAGGTGCCTGGCGAATATTTATTAAAAAAGTATTTATTTTTTGTTAGGAATAGGCTTAAGGTAAAATATTAAATTCCTCCTATAAAACCATTTTTTTGATTTTCGCTCAATTTGAAAACTATTCAACTGATTTTGATAATTTTGTATAAGAATTTTTAAAAGGTTTTAAAAGTAGATATTGGCTCCAAGAAATTAGGCCCCAAGAAATGAGGATTCAAAGAAAAAATGCAAGATAGATTATGAAAATCCATCATTCGGAGACTCAGAGTTTGTAAAATATCGCCATTTGTGGACCCAACAATCATGTTTTAATGAAAAAGATGTTGAAAACCATTAGCGAGTAACAAATCGCGCAGATTTTGTCAGCTATTCTGTTACTCGCTGATGGTATTCAAAATTTCATACTGCATTCAGCACAAAGGCAACAATCTCACCATTTTTAGTTATTATGTTGCCTTCTAAGCATTCGCAAAATTGTTCTAAATAAAACATGGAAATTCAAGCGGAATCGATGGGCAGGAAAACTACAATTGTCCTCGCTGTAGACAAATTGCACAAGTTAGAATTGAAGTATTTTTTAAAACGCCATGGGGTGATATTTCATTTTTGAAAATACATACATTTTGAAAAAAAAAAAAAATTGGGGGATTATTTCATCGTTAAAAATAATAAAAATATTGTTAAGGAAATTGAGGTCTTATTTCATTTATTTGTGGGTCTTTTTTCATTTAGTTGGGATATAATTTCACTATGAAAAATGGTCCAAACTTCGGGGCCTTACTTCTTGTCTTACTTCTTGGGCCTAATTACGCGGAGTCGTAGATATTGTATACTAAAATCTTCAATAACATATTTTTTCTTTATTTTTGAGATCTCAATATATTGGGAACGCCTTGGTCATTTTTTGTAAATTGCAGATTTTTGTTTGTAATAACCAGTATTTCATTATAATCTATCTCATTCTAACCGATTTTGACTGTACTTGCCTTTAAGAGCACATGGTGTCAAAAAAGAAAAAAAAATGCAAAGAACTTGCAGCGAACATTTTTTATATTTTTACAAAAAAATGTTGCTTCTGATTAATTATTAAAATTTCTTTTTTTTTTTCTACTTCCAGCTTTCCAGTTCCTGTCACTTATTTGTTAGCAAAACAAAACATTGTAAGTGCATTACCAACAAGCATTATAAAAATAATTATTATATTTCACCCAACGACAGACAATGTCACCTGCATCTTGATGGGAGGGTAATATATTCAGTCTGGCTCTGGGCCCTGTGGAATACATTTATTTTTAACTATTTTGTTTTACGATGTGGTTGAATATAGTGTGTTGCGTTGTGTGCTATATATGTATGTATAGAGTAATAGTGCTAAAGCAAAGGACACCACACCGCATACAGGATAACTCAATAGCTCATCGTCTGATTAATGGTCTTGAAAATGTATTTTCTTGGACAACATAATCAATCGTCTTGCAAATATGGGATGTTAGACAATAAGTGGATGTCAGTTTTCTTGAAAGCAGATTATAGGATGCAGTTTTGTTATAAAAACTACCTTTTTTTAAAACCTAAGTCAGGAGAACAATTTAAAAAATAATAAAATTAAACTCTCAGAAACATCACAATTTTGAAAACTGGTTGGTAGTGACAAAAGAATTAAGTATTGGTATTGAAATTTGAATTACATTTTTTTTTCTAATCTGAAATATATTTGAATTTTATTTTTAACTTAAAACAATTGAGCTGACGACATTGTGTCTATAGTTTCATTGACGAGAATTTATAAAATATAAATTACAAAAAGATTTTAATGTTTATATTTTATGATGATTTTCTTGTAAAGTGTTTTTCATTAAAGGCGGGTCGATTTTAAAATTAAATAAAACAAGTTGTATATAAGATGTCAATAAGATTTTATTTGAGAGCCCTATCAATGATATTATGTGAAATATAACATCGTTCAAATGCGCGGCTTCGCTGGGTGGCGCGGATTTGAAAGGTCTAGTTTTCGATGACTTTAGCGCATAAATCAGGCTGAATTTGACGGATGGCATCGATTATGTTATCTTTGAGGCCCGCGTAGTTTGCGGCTTATTGGCATAGACCTGCGAATTAAGAAAGCCCTACAAGAAAATGTCCAAAGGGGTCAAATCACACGATCTTGGTGGCCAATTCAAGTCGCCTCGGCGCGAGATAACCATGCCATGAAACCGCTCGTGCAGAATATCGATTGTTTCTTGAGCTGTGTGGCACGTAGCGCCATCCTGTTGAAACCATATGTCTTGGGTGTCCATATCATCCAATGCAGGCCACAAGAAGTTGGTGATCATCGACCCATAGCGATTGACTGTGATGGCCTGGCCAGCATCATTTTCGAAGAAGTACGGACCGATGACGCCTCCAACCCAAAATCCACACCAAACAGTAACTTTATTTGGATGCATTGGCACCTCGTGAATCTCGCGTGGATTGGTGTAGTCCCAAATCCGGAAATTTTGCTTATTCACGTACCCATTCATCCAAAAATGGGCCTCATCGCTAAAGATGATAAAAAGGGCGCAACAAGTGCATCGTTGCTACTAGAGAACACCCATTTTGATAATAAAGTTTTATCATTTGCACGTGCTGCTCAACGCTGTAACTTTCTTTCCATGATGATTTGTCTTAAGTAACTGATTAAAAGACGATATTTTGACAGAAAGTAAAAGAAACAATATGGCCGTCACGAGCTGTCAAAATCAACCCGCCATTAGTATACTTAATGTCTTGAACATTTTGTGTATGGATTTTGTTTTTAGGATAATTTAAAAAAAGCAAAATCGATATTATCTTCTTCTTCATAACTATTATAATGATGTATGTACCTCTTCGTGAAAATAAAGTTAAACAAGAATTCGTTCGTTTCAAATTCGATTTTTTCAGTAACCATTTTTTAAATTTCCATAATTTTTTTATTTAAAAACGTATGTAGCGCAAGTAAAATTGCATGCCAACATAAAAAAAAAAATTAATGAATAACCGATTTGCAGGATTTTCCTCTTATGGTTGAATGATTGGGAAAAGCATACATAAATTGTTTTGACACCATTTAATTTCTTTGAAAAATCTTAATTAAGAAGAAATAGAATTTTAAAAATAGTTGGAGCGATTTTATAAAAACAATAATTTCTTTACATACATATGTATGTATGTAACAGGGTGATTGGTATAAGGTGCACCATAAAGTCAGAGTGAGTATAGGTTGGGTTAAGACAAGAAAAAAATCGTATGGGAGGGAGGTCTATTTTCCCCGTTTAAGCGGGGAACTTAAAACGGAAAAAATTATTTAAAAACAACGGTTAAACTTACAATGCCATGCTAGACCTTTTTGGAAATCCAGAAATCTCTTCTTTAATTTTCATTTTAAATTAAGTTGTGTTAGTGAACAGAATTTTTTTTATAAGAAGCTTTTTCATAATGTACCTATATATATGGCAAATTATGGATTCGTAAAAAAAAATCTAACTTAAGATTTTGATCAAACTTGATATTAAGATGATAGCGAAGTCGATTTTCGAATTTCTCAAAAACGATTAAACAGATTTTGATCAATTTTTTTATGGAGAATGTTTTAAAAAGTTTTAAAAGTATTATAAACAAAAATTTTCAAAACAAATTTATTTTCGATTTAAAAAAAAAGACTCAAAATATTTTTTTGAAAACTTAATAATTCAAAAACGATTCGATCGATTTTTATTAAACTTGCCACCAAGAAGTCTTTTTACATTAACTAACCGATTTAAAAAAAATTCTAAGAACCCAAACGGTACCTCCCGTCTAAACTGTAAGTTCCATGTATATTATGTGAACCAATCGCTATTTATATTGTTCATATTAATATACCTACTGATAAAATTCTCTGCCTTTAACTAAAAATATCCGGACGACCGAGCTTCGCCCGTTTACTTTTCTATTTTATTAAAATCACTATAAGAAACTAAAAAAATTGGCTTCAAATCTTGTTTACTGACATTTTAAATCTAGATCTCACTGATGTCATTTCATGGTTCATCCGTCGAACTTTTGATATAGGCGCATGCCTGGCGACTTCACATACTAATATGAAAGTATCTCTACATGTATCCGCACATAATGTGAAAGTATCTTCACTTGTAACTCCACAAATTTCAAGGTATCTCCATATTTATCTCCACATAATATGTCAAGGTATCTTCATATGTACATATTATCTTCACATGTGTGGAGATATATATCTATATATACATAAGTAAACATATCTCAATATGTGTGGAGGTACCACCCGACTAAACTAATCTCAAAATGTTATCCATACTGTAGGAGTAATTTGGGAGAAAACAAGAAATAAGAAAAGTGCTGTGGGCAGGTTTCAATAAAATCACTTTCTAAATTTTTTTCATCATAACAAACCCTGAAAATTTTATCCAAATCGTTAGAACCGTTCCCGAAAACCAAGAAACAAAAAAAGTGGACGTGGCAGTGGGCGGATTTCCCAAAACTATTTTCTAAAATTTTTTTGTTGTGCCATTATTTACCTATATGTATGGTGCTTTTAATATTTCAAGTTTTTTTTTTTATAAAATTGGCCCTTTCATCGAAACGGGGAGAGATGGGGTGCCTATCCATCCATATAATTTTTTTCTTCTTTTGACCGAGTCAACAAGCCTTAGTAGTTTGATGCATTTTATATCAAAGACCCTATATCTGTTATTATTCTGTTTTTTATACTACTTGTTGCAGTTAATTTTTTTCTTCTTTTGACCGAGTCAACAAGCCTTAGTAGTTTGATGCATTTTATATCAAAGACCCTATATCTGTTATTATTCTGTTTTTTATACTACTTGTTGCAGTTATTAAGCAATTATTGCTAATTTTTGAGAAGCTGTATTTTGGAAACTGTTGTTGTTGTCAACAGACAAGATTCATAGCTCAAATTAAAGAAAAATTAGTGAACTAGTCCTTTAGGGTTAAAGTTGCCAATAACTATAAAAAAACGCGGTTTTGACCATGATGCGTTCGGCGCTCGAGGTCGATAACTTGGTTTCTTCATTAGGCCAACATCATAAACAACTCAGCAAAAAATCAGAACTACCGGATTTAACGCAAGGTCTGATGTATAAAGTTACTGTACTATCACAACAAACTCTGAAAATTTCATTTAAATAACTTGACCGATTCCGAGAAACTAAGAAATAAGAAAAGAGGGTGCAGAAGTGGGCGGATTTTCCTTAATCTAATTTTGAAATTTTTTTCTCATTTGTAGAAATAAACTGTAAAAATTTCATCCAAATCTTTAAAGCTGTTTTCGAGAAACCAACTATATAAATACAGGGTGTTCCGAAATCACCGTCACAGAAGAAAACCATGAGTTCCTGAGGTCATTTTAAGTCGAAAAACTTAAGAGGTAATTTTCTCGTTTTCGCTTTGTTTTCGACTTGTAACGATTTTTATTCTGTTTTCTTTTGACTGGCTCTAACTTTGCCAAACAACAGCCGATGTTTGAATTTTTTTATCTAAACAAGAACAGTTAGAAATTCTTATCTAGCATACAATTTTTTTCTGTGCGAATAACGCAATTTATTATCAAACAAATTTTTTAAGCATTTTTAGATTGTTTTTTTTTTTTACTTCGACACGATTTCTTTTACAAAAACACATTCAAAAATCGGCTGTCAAGGGAAAAAAGAATAAAAATCGTAAAAACCGTTATAAGTTTATTCCATTTCAAAGTTGTATACCTATAAAAAAAACACCCTTCACAAGGTTAAAAAGATAGCAAGATGCAAACTCGTTTAAAATTTGGAAAATGGTGTTTTCAACCTAGCATCACACTAAAAATGCTTTAGCATCGTACTTACTTAATCATCTAAAACTTTGCGTCAATATGCCCTTTCAATGGAGCTTAAGTTTTTTTAAATTAAAATTACTATATTAATTCAAACCATCAATTAAATTATTATATTTTTCAAAAGAATAAGTTTAAATATTCTAAAAAAAACATTTACTTCTTTACTAAAGAAATTATAAATAAATAACTATATTCATCGTTTTTATAAACTTCAGTTTTTTTTTTTTAACTAAATCTCCAAAAAGATAAAATACAGAGAAGAAAAAAATTCGTACTTGTTTGTTTTTACAAAAATTCAGTTCTTCAAAAATTTGTCCCATACAGGCGATTAGAATACAAAATGTTTGACCCTTTCTTTACTATCCTTATTGTCCATTCCTGACTTAAAATTTGAATTTGAAAAAAAATCCATTATTATTGAAATGAGTGTCTACTTGCCTATATTATAGATTTTTTTTCGTAGAGTGTGTATGTGTTTTTACGACTTTCCTACAAGTTTAGGTTGCAGGTACAATGATGAGTCGGGTGAATGGAATCAGAATCATTTCTGTCAATCACCGTTATTTCTATAGATATACATACTTTATAAATTATAACATCATCAAAATAAATTTCTCTCTTCAGATTCAGCAATTTTAACTAAATACGAGAAGAGGGGTTATATTCTTGTTTTAAGTATTGTAAGAGCGTATTTCAGTTTCGTTCAGATACCCCATGCGCCATAACAGTCATCCAAAAGAGAATTTCTTCTCCACTTTTGATACGATTGGGGTTGATTTTACAATGTTTGTATTGATGCCTTGATGATGGTTCTATAGAGCTTAGCAGTAGTTTAAGCATTTGATTTGTTTCCCGCCTGTTGGAATAACAGTTTATACTGACTTTTTTCTGTTTTATTTTAACTTGAGTACGTATACTCTTAATTGAACTGACTTTAAGTATAGTACCTAGGTAAGTACAATTTTATTTATATAATGTAGGCTAGTGAATATATGTAGTTTGAAGCCCAGTTTTTCAATAGTTACAAACCCCTAGATGTCGAAAATATTAAATCTTAATTTAACTCAAAAAAATTTGTGAATCAAATCTGAGTTGACTGAGAAATTAATATTCACTCAAAACATATGTTTCAGGTATTAACTCGAGTTTAATTCCAATACTCAGATAATTTCACACGAACAATTTGGAATAAGTAAGAATCAAGGAACAATATGTTCATCTTTTGGTTTAAATTTGTTCACGTGAATCATTTTTTATGAATTGTTTAAGATTTGAAGTTTCAAAAAAGATAAAATTTTTAATTCATCATTTAAACATAAATACAAATCTGAACTACCAATTTTGGGTCGCAAAATCGATCATAATAAAGCTTTTTCTGTTTCCTCTTAATTACCTCTTATAATTTTTAACTAAGAAGAAATAATAACTGCTTTATTTAGCAAATTGCAAACCTTATGAGGCGGACTTCTATTTTTTGATGAAAAAAAATTCCGTAATTTTTTACTTGCAATATATAGGTACTATATGGCAAGTTATGTATTCGTAAAATAAAATCGAACTAAAATCGAAGTCGAAAAAAGTGGGTCTCGCAATTCTGTCTATTCATGTCTGTTCATTTAGAGCCTAAACGGATTTGCGATTTTCTTTAAACTAAGTCTAAGTACCACCTATCTTTTTTAGACATTCCCCCCCACATGTTTTTTTTCGTTTTTTTAAGACAAAAAATAACTACCTGCCGTACAAAATGAAAATCTTATTTTTCTCAAAAACGTGCCCACAACTTTAAAAAAAAAAATTCAATTAATTTTTTTTACAAAAATGCTACCATTTTATAAAAAAAAATCGGAAAAATGGTTTTAAATTATATCTCCATTTTTTTGATATTCGATTTTCTCAAAAAGGGTTCATAGGCTAAGTTTGCTAAAATTTGATTTGAAATGTTAACTTCCGGTTTTATTTAAAAACAAAAAATCAATTTCCGGTTAAGATTTCATAAATAAGAAGAACATCTAATTTACCATAGATTCAATTATTAAAATTATTTTTCTATCGCTTCATTTAATTTATCAACAAGCCGATTACATGGAGCACCAGACCTCAAAATTCAAAATCCTTTAATATGTATGTTAAGATTCAAATGAAGTATAAACAACACAAAGATGAATGAATTTCAAGACTCACCACTTTTTTAATTGTCCGCTTCACGTGAAATACCCCATAAGTGAAATATCCAATTTCGAATAAAATCTGTCGGCACCCCATCAACTGCCTTTTTTCGTTTTTATATACATTTATTGATTTGTTCATGAAGTTGATTTCATGATCAACCAACTGACCTAATTTCATTCTGAGACAACCCTTAACATCGTGTATAGCACGAACCGAACATAGATAAGTTGATACTTTGGTATATTTACAATTCTATAGGTATATATGTAGGTGATGCTGTGATAAAATGTATTTTATTTTTCCTTATAATAAATTTTCTGGAAGGAAAAAAAATATGCTCAAATTAATCAAACCTATAACTTTTTTGCTTTCATTCAATGTCTCAGCTAAAACAAAATAATGCATACACGACTCGGTTGTGTAAAGTTAGTCTTATTGTTGATAAAGTGACAATTCATGTCATTTAGACAGTGTCAACTTATTTGCCTTGTTTTGCACAGGAGGCGGGTATTTTATTGCTAATATTAAGGCAACTTGTCTTATTCTAACCAGAGGTATGTAGGTTATCAGAGGAGTTTGAAAACCAAAGTACATGGTTATATCTACCAGACAATCACTTTTTTTTATTGGATATAATATGATTGTTGTATTTGTTCGAGAAAGTTTTACAATTAGAAAAGAATGAAGTCCGTGGACTCTGTATAAAATCTCACCTCAATCACCTAGATTAAGTATACGGGGACGAAGACAATGAACTGTAATCTAAAATTACTTTCTTCGTTACAAAAATTGATTAAAAAAAATTTTACACGATACACAATTTGAAAAATTCTAACACAAATATAAGAATTCAGATTTTTTTTGGTTAAATTATGTTTTCTCAAAAAGTACTTAGAATATTGCTTTATTTGAAAAAAAAACAATAACCAACATTATCAACTACTTAGGTGTACCAGTATGTAACCTGATGCTCGATTGCTCGAAGCAACTCGATGATTGTATCAAAATAACCTCCTTAGACTCCTAGTTTGGCCCCTAGTTTAGCAAACTTATTTAAGGGTTCACAAAATTGGAAGGATAAAGTAAGTACCTCAACCGGTCACTTTTTGAAGATTCTAACACAAATTAACTAAAATTATGCGTTTAAAAATTCAATGAAGTCGGAAAAAGTACTTTACAAAATTTTGTAAATAAAAAAAATTATATAAAAACCTACAAGAATTTAATTTTCAATTTTGTAAAAAAGATTTACAAAATTCTAATCACCTAACTTTTTTTTTGGGTAAGGACTAGAATTTAAATAGATAAAAAAATGAGGCGTATTTTTAAATCAAGGAGTTGAAGAAATTTATTATCCTGCTTCATCTATACATGTACATACAAAATTTAACATTTCAAGCTCTTTTGAGAAATCAAACGTTTTATTAAGTAAATATTTTGGTTAGTATTTTTATAAGAAATTAAAAATTAAATAATTGAACAAAAACATATTTTCCCAATTACTTTTGATGACATTTTTGATTACAGTGCAACATTTGTCAGAGCTCGCTCTTTATTCTTTAACATAAATTCTATAATCGAGGCTGAAAATCAGGATCGCCCTATACTAAGGTCTATACACGACATGAGGGAGATATCGAAAATTGTTTTAATCCATTTTAATCTAGAAAACGTTCCAGTATAGAGGTTAATATCGGCAGTGAAGCTAATAATATACTTAGCAAGATTATTGGTATTCGAAAAATTTTATTCTACAAGCATCCAGTTGCCTATTTTCTATAACTCTCGCATCGATAAAATTGATCGAGAAACGATGAAAAATGGAACAAAACTTATATAATTTGTTTCAATTATCATCGTTTCTCGACTGATTTTATCGATGCGAACGTAAGCACAGGCTTCAATTAATTTTATTGTCCTGATATAGCCTCTACTTATGAACGTTTTCAACTCGTCAAGAGCAGCAGAAAGTTTTAATAAACTTATCATCAGCCAATTTACAAATTTCAATTTTCAACTTAAACATGCTTGATGATCACCAAAAATGCTTCTAATATATTTTCATTACCCTTCAAGATCCGTGATATGAAGGGTGTCCCAAAACTAATGTAGGATTTGAATTTCCCGCCATATGTGTAGTAAAGTTTTGGTAACCCTAAAAACAAATATTTTGACAGCTGACAGTTAAGGTTAGAAAAAAAAAGAATACCTGGGAAACAATTGTATCCCAGTGTAAGTGTTTGGGAGTTTAAACATTTCGCATAAAATATGGCCGTAATATTGATTTAACTTCATCAACATTTTGAAAAGAGCAATGTTAAAAAATTCAGGGAAACTGAATTTCTTCTATTTTTTTGGAATGAACGAAGATTTTCGTTTATTTATGCAATATGATAGATATTAGAAAACTTTGACAACAGATACAGACGTGCTATTCTATTGGCGCGTTCAGAAAAATGAGATCTGAGAGATTTTTCTCACTCAATAAAGGAGCAAGCGAAACAAAGATTTTTTTCCTCACATTTTGACAGCAAAACTAAGAAATTTTGATGAGAAATCTTGTTCATGTAACTGAGATTGCTAAGATCTCCTAAATCTCATTTTCCTGAACACGTGCTTATGCAAACCCCTATCCTGTGTAATATATTGTTCGATGTTTTCTATTTAAAAGTTCAGAAATGGATTAAACACCATTACACGAAAATAATCTTTTGTATAGTTTTGTCTTCAGGATTCAGACGATTCTTTTTCTACCCAACCAAAACGGTCTACGGTTTCAGTGTCAATAGTTTGAGTAATTTCTTTTGCAGCTTCATAAATTCAGAAAAATCATCTTCTGCCGAATCTTTTTAGGTGCATCGCGTAAATCTCAATCTCTTCATAGTTTTTGTTCTTGGATTTTCACCATTTTCTTCGATACTTACTTTCTTTTTCAGAATCAGCCTTATTTATAAGGAGTAAGGAAAAAATTGTAAATGGTTTCTATTATAGTGCTGAGGAGCTGGGACGTGTTTCTGATGACTCATATCTCTTGCTAGTATTAATGGTAACGGGTCAGTCATTTCGTGGTTTCAAGTTGGCAGCGCTGGCATTTGACACCTGTCAAACTCAGCTATCATTTGAAGAGTCATAATATTAGTTGAATGTTTGGCATTTACGATAATGGATCGCTTAGCAATCGAACAATGCGTTAAAATTAATAAAACTTACTACAAAAGTGGTGATTCAAACGTAGCCACTTTCGCGCATTACGCGTTGACCCACTACGCAAGCAATCGGTAAAATTGTGAAGAAATTTGAAGAGAGTGGGAGCGTTACTGATGTCGTAAGGCCTGTGCATCATCGTAATGCACACTCAGTTGAAAATATTGCTGCTGAAAGTGCAGGTGTTGCTGATGATCCGAATTTATCGATTTCCCGGCGTTTTCGCAGCAATTAACCAATTTTTTTTTGCGGGCGATTGAAGATCATCACTAGGACGATATGTGGTTCCAACAAGACGGGGCAATGAGCCACACAACACGACCGTGACATCGTTAGATTTTTTTCTGCGGGGCTACGCAAAAGACTGTGCTTACGCACTACATTGCACTGTGCTTACGCACTATATTGCACTACAGTCTTAACTTAGTTAATGTTGTGAATTTGAAGACTCTTCTGACCTTATTGGTACTAAAGTTAATTGGGGTCGAAAATTGCCTCAGATGGCACAATTCCACATGGTCGATTGATAATTTTAAAAATTCAGTTAAACACAATTTCCACAATTTTCAGTTATTTTTTTAAGATTAAAGACATTGACGTACATAACTCAAATAAGTAACTATTAATTAAAAATAAATAGTTACTTTAAGCAAATCTTCTCTTTTAGCATTTTTACCCGATCTCGGCCCAAGGTTAACCAATTTTACTGGCCACACACGCCCACATAAAGTAATTTCTTATTGTAATGAGAGTCATTTATAAAATTGTTGTCACGAAAGAATGTTTCTCTGTGGTGCTTAATACTCGTAGTTGGTCATGAAATCAACAGGAAAATGAATAATTTATTTGTTCGTTGAACCCAACAACAAATTGTATATGCCAGACATGGAATTTGTAGATATTTCCGTTTGTCATATCCATTTCTCAGTTAGAGTTTAATATAAATTACTCTTTAGTATATGTATAGTACAACAGGTTACAAAGTATATCTTATATAATAATGACGGTACCAATCACATTATTATATATCCTGGAAAGTTTCATGTGGGACACAATGAATGTAACCTTGATTAGTTTATCCCATTTAATGTTAGAGCATCATTAAGTGAAATTAAATTTGGACAGGTTCTATTTCTTGTAATTGTGATGTTATCCAACAAAGATAAATACGTAGCACTCAGAAAAAAAGTTTACATAAAACCTCCAATAAATGTGTTGCACTCCAAAAATTGATACTTAAGCTGACAAACGATGTTCGTGGTCGTTTTTGTACATTTATTACGAACATCAAAGGTTCGATTTTGATCATCGTGAACAAAATCAGTGGCACTTTAGTGTTTTCTTGTTCTTGGCAGCAGGTACCATGAAGATGAGCATCGTTAGTTTGGATGCAGTACACATACCTTAAGAACAGTTTTAGTATAAGTGTTGTTTGCTAATATTATCATCGTTCATTGTGAGAGACTTCAGCACCAGCAAAAAATCATCTTATAATTTGGTTCCAATTTGACTGACGGAATAAAAACTAGGTCACGAGAAAGAACATCGTGTAGTGTTTATCCAGATTTAGACCGAGGTTAAACAATTTAACTGTGTTTTCTCCCGCTATAAAGTGTTAAATAACAATTTTTGAATTTTTCTTCTCTTTTAAATTTTCATTAAAAACAAACAAATATTTCAAAAAATCCTAACATATTTACCAATAACTAAACTTAAGACCGCTAGGCTCTCAACTAAACTTTAATAATTTTCTACTAATTTTATACCAAATTGGATTTAGTTTTATTTTTTTTCACTAAGGCCCAGTTTGTACAGTAAGAACAATTTAAAACTTTTCAAGAGGTCTGGTGGCCAAGTAAATCACAAAACTATATGTCGTTATATTTTTTTCTGTTTTTTTTTTTCAATTTTTAATTCATTTTTATTTTTCCAAAAAACTTACAACTAATTTAAAGCTTGACAAAAATTCATAAAAACTAGCCTACTTATTTTATTTTATTTTATTTTATTTTATTTTATTTTATTTTATTTTATTTTATTTTATTTTATTTTATTTTATTTTATTTTATTTTATTTTATTTTATTTTATTTTATTTTATTTTATTTTATTTTATTTTATTTTATTTTATTTTATTTTATTTTATTTTATTTTATTTAATACTAAAATTCTTTATAGGTTTTTTGTTTCACCAAGAAAGAATGGATAGAAAAAAACTTGTCAAAAAAAAACAATATAATTTTTTTTAAATTTAAAACTTACTACTACTTACTACTAATTAAAGCTATGTACTTAAGATTACTTAAACTTCTTCAAACTACTTAAAAACTAGAACAGCCACAGCAGCATTTTCGTTTTATTTTTTTTTTTTTTGTTTTTTGTGATTTTTATTGATTTTATATTTTTTTGATTTTCTAAGTTTTTATAATTTTTTTTTTTTGATTTTGTTAGTTTTATAATTTTTTTTTTTTTGGGTGCCACTCCGACTGTCCCTACTTAATACTAATACCTACACCTATATGTAAGTCGGCCAAGACAAGAATTCCAAGTCGACTTTAAGTATCATTATTATCAGCATTAAGCCACCAAAACTGGTTCTCCTGCTTCTTCCTATCTCTTCGGTCCTGATCGGACACAGTCCTACTGAACCGAATTCGCTCAGCGCCGCCGCCTTGTGCAAGCACGTCTCGATCATATCGAAATCGCCTATCCACAGTAGAGGAATGCGTTAAGTTTAAGTTTTATTTCATCAAACAAAGTTACAAAGCTTTAGTGATTACTCAATAATAATATTATATTAAATATAAAACAAATAAAAAAAAAAAAAAAACATGAAGGTACATTATATTAAACATTGCCACCATTTATGTTACTAAAAATCAAAAGTAAATTATTTTTAAATGAAAATCTACTTAGACTAAAATCGATCATATCGCAAACGCTATTCGTTTCCCTTAAGCACCTAGACAATGGTTCATTGGCTGCATAATTTGTTCTGTGGTATGGAATTTAAAAGAAACGATCGGTTTCTAAGCAACCTCGCAGGAACTTTGAAGTTAATTAAGGCCAAAATATCGGAACAATCAAAAAGATTAGCCAATACGTCACGAATGAACATAACGTCAGAGACCTTTCTCCGAATGTTAAGAGGCATGATACCAAATAATTTACATCTAGTTCCATAGGGAGGCATATCTATATCCCAATGAAACCTTTTCACCAATACTCTAGTAAACCGTTTTTGGATTTTTTTCAATTCTAAAAGAGTGAAGAAGTGAATTCAAGAGTAGATCTAACAAAAGCAAAAAACCAGACATTTCAAAGTATGTATATGGATCACAGAACTCCTTTGAATTCCGCAAGATAAATCCCAACATTGAGTTACCTTTGGCGACTAAAAAATCTATATGTTTTACGAAAACAAGTTTTTGGTCAAAAATTACACCAAGGTCTTTTTAAAAGGTTACTATTGAGGTGGAACATAGCCACTTAAACGCACACTCTCGAAATATTCATTGTAATAAGCCCACAAACTGTATTTACCATCAAATTATCAATTTATTGAAATCTGGTTTTAAGTGACTTTTCGCAATAAACGATTTTCAACACAATCATTTCGATAGATTTAAGTCTTTTGAAAATAGAAATTGTCAGTTTTTCTTTTGAATACCTAAAGTAAAATATAATTTTAATATAAAATTTTTCAACAAATTCAACCGAAAGTTAACGTTTATTTTTGTATATGTGTTTAAATACAATAAATATCGATTTCAAACAAGTTTTACTCGAATTAACACAATCATACTCATTTTTATTTTCACCGGCATAGAACCTACACCAAATCCTATTATCTGAACGTAGGTATTTGAAATTTGAAGCTAATGTCTAAGGTTTGCAAACAGTAAGTGAATCCCTTTACTAAAAGAATTTTTATTAATCGATTTAAGCACATCATACACGATTGTTGATCAAACAGACCCGTTTTATTTGATTATTTTGACACACGCAAGTGTGACCTAACGCAAGTATACGCACGCATTCACGTACGACCTGGCCAGCGTTGTGCTAAAGTGCCCAATTGGGCCATTTGGCCCCAAGATTTTTATTTTGGCCTCAGGCCATCACGGAATGGCCCAAAAATCGTCAAATTCACAAACTAAAGTAAATAATTTTGAACAGCCTAATAAAACATAATTTAAAAATTTTACAAACCGGTAATTTCAAAGTAATCGAAATTTACTATCATCCATATCCTAATTTTGCTGAACACATTCATTAAAAAATATATATATAATAACATTTGCTCTTTCGCGATTAAAATTTTAAGTTTACCTCATAGCAGTGCATGTGCAGAACGTGTTTTTTCGGCTCTTAATAATATTAGAACAGACAATCGAAATAGACTCAGCTATGAAGTTATTACTGCTCTTATGAGCTTTAAAGGTTATATAAAAAATGTTACCTGTGGAAATTTTATTCCGCCTACAGAATTATTAAAAAAAAATTTAAAATAGATTAAAATAATATAAAAATATTTTATGTTATATCTTAATATCTTATGTTGCTTTTTATAAAAAAAATTGATTAAATTATAAATTATAATGTTTTATTTGATTATCTATATATTAAAACGTTTAGCATTTTCCTTTTTACTATACTTTCACCGAACGCCCGACAATACAAAAATTTAGGTACAATTTGAAAGTTAATATTAATTAGAAGTGCCATAAGAAGAGAGTATGTGAATCGGTCAACTACGATACATTGTGTAAAAATAGCCATATGTGAAATCATATTTTGTCGCTCAGATGATCGAATTTCGATACCAGTTTTATTAAATACGGAAAAAGTAAGTGGCCCCAAAAATGTTAAAATGGCCCCAACATTTTTTTTTCCCAGGAACAACGCTGGACCTGGCACATGCACGCACGCACGGCCTGACAAACGCACGTAAGTATGACCTAAAGCACGCACGCATGAACTGGCGAACACGTACATATATGCACGAGCTGAAAAACGCACGCACGAACGCACGACGCACACACTGGAGTTCATTTTCCATCTGTTGAATTAATTTAATACTTTTGGGAAAACCATAGTTTTCTCAGAACATTTTCAATGCTAAAATTCATTTACATATTATTATAAAATCGCGAAAAAGGATTGAAAAAAAAAATGGCCTTTTAAAAAGTGATGATCAAAATAAACCTAATTTTGAAAGTTTATTATTGTAAAGCTACACTTACAAGAATAAGTATCACTAGTTCGAGAAAGTGTACGTTTAGATATTCAATTTAAAAAAACTCAAACTTAACTTCCTGTGCACTACCAAAGCACCATTATTTCAGACACACATATGAAAAAAAAAAACTACTTTTTATACTTCCTTCATTTGAATTCCATCAACGTCAACGATTTTACTGGTTTATTCGACTACATCAGGAATGCCTATTCAATTTAAAGAGCACGTATTTCAACTTCCTGAATATACCTATGTATATACTGACAAAGATACGAGAGGACATGCATCTGCATCCTTGGGAAATCAGTCAGAGTATTGTTGAAATAGGACATCCTTGTTGCAGGACTGTCCTTTTATAATATGACTTTTTCAACAGCTTTAAATATATTATTTTATATTGTACCTACATTATCTATATATACATAGGTATGGGTACATTGCTATATAGAAGAAATGCTAGGGCTGGGCTGTAAAATCATTTATTTGTAAACTTTATTTAAATAAACATATTTTAAACTTTCTTTTCCTGCTCCGTAGAATGAAGTTCAAATTTCAAAAAAAATAATCCTTTAGAAGCATTAATAAATTATTTATTTAAAGATTTCAATGTATGTTGAACATGATATTATACCTAAGTAAAGTTTTGTTTGCTAACAAAAATTATTAGTAACAAGATTATTTAGAAGTAGCTGACCAAAATGAATCTATACTTTATGCTGGTAAGTTTTAAGTATATAAAAGTTTCATTAAAAACCACAATACTTTTTGTGTTAAAGATAATAAAATTTGCTCATTTAAAAATCAATAAACAGCTTTTATTCGGAAAAGGGAAAGATCCCATTAACAATTAAAATCATTAAGTTCCGTTTTCAATCTCAAATAAACGGCACATCCTCTATGATGCGGCTTCTGCTTGTAACCATGATAGATATCATGATTAATGATTAAATCTTCATATTTTCAAATTGCACTTACGCGTAGAAATTTTAATTTTGCTCAAAGGAACAATTTATATTTTTTTTTCATATCAAATGCGCCTCAAGTAGGCCATCGTTGATTATAAGACTTTTGGATTTTATTCCTTTGTCAATTAATATTTTCTGCGTCGACTTAATTCTGGGGTAATTCATTCATTTCAATTCAGTGTTTGATTATTATTTCTCAACAAAAAACTTTTTATCCTTCAAACTATTATAAATGTCTGCAGAATAGGGTGTCCGTTATTTTTCTCAAACTAATTTTTATTTTATTTCAAGTTTACTCAGATGTTATTGTTTTTTTTTTTTAATCCTATATTCTAAAATTCCGCTTATTTAAAATCCCAAATCCCACCAAACCCGTTTTTTAAAATACATCAACATATTAAAGTAATTATTGTACAAAATAATTGCGGAATTGAATTAAAATTAAAATTAAATTGCGTGCAAAAATTAAAAAAAAGTATTATAAAAAATGGGATTATAAGAGATATTAAAAATTGGGATTTAAAAAAAAAAATTCAGAACGCGATGAGTTCGAACTGTCAACCAAATTTCAAGTAAGAATAGTCAAGTCTTAAATACATCGAGAACAATTGCAATTGAAAATATGCAAAAATAGTTAAAAAGGATTAAAATATTCTTCTTATTTATTTAAATTTTAAATCACTTAAAATGAGAGCTTTGTAAAACCAGATTAAATTGTATCCCAAAAAAAACGTATTGCACTTAAATTTGTTAATTTAACTTCATCCCTAAAATATAATACATGACGTTGATTCTTTTTTCAAAAATCGACAAAAAACTAGATGGGGTGGAAAAATCTATATAATCCCTATACTTTTTACATTCAACCATTTCATTTTTTTTCTATTTTTTTTTTTTCAGCTGTGGTTGCCTCGCACAAAATGCTATAAAACAAAATTGAATTTCGTGGTCGATTACAATTGTGCTGATTGGGTGCAAGATGATTTAACTATAGGAGAAGTATAAGCGTATAATATATTGAACAACGTTTACATGACTAATGAAAATGTTATCTTTTTAGGAAAATAAATTTGTCAGCAATAAGATGAAGTGTTGTGAGAATAAGTTACCTAAGGCAGATACTGCAGGTTATTTCTTTAGTGAATTGAAGTCAACATTTTTTTTTCTTTTTTTTGTAATGTGATCGATTGACCTTCCAGTAAATAGCTATAGATGATGCACTGAAAGATTCATGTTTATGTTATATTTAAAAAACATAATGGCGCAAAATTTAACACGATTTAGTACGATGTTAAAGCCTTTCTATCGTTCAATGTATCTTGAGAACGAATGGAGATATCGATATCGAAAAAAATTTTATTTTACAGATACATAACATCACGAAGAGCAAAAAATTCCCAAAAAATTCCCAAAAAAAAGCTGTAAAAATGTTTCGACTTCAAGTTGCCATCGACTTCAAGTAAAATTTATTCTACACATAATGACGTTATAAAGAATTGAAAAGAATTAAAAAAAAATCAGCGGGCAGTTTTTTTTTAAATCAAAAAACATGCTAAAATTTTGTGAAAAACGTGTTTCGGTTGTAATATTTTGATAACAAACAACGATATTAACTTCGAAATAATTTTATTATTCTATACACGATGCCATATTTGGTTGCTGATATAAATTTAAAAAAAATTCAATTGACGGTTTTATTTTAAAGCAAAAAAAACTACAAGAAAATACTAAAAATCGTGGGAAAACGGTTTTCGTATTTGGAAAACAAACCATAGTGTAGAATCCAGACTAATTTTATTCTATACATAGTGACGTAGTCAATAACTGATAAGGTTTGTAGAATTATTCACACCCAATGTTATTTTGTTATAAGGAAATTTCAAATTCAAAATCTCAAAAGACCTTATCAAATGTTCAATATGCGATTAAGTGAAAACCAAAGTTGGGGGGTATTATATTTTTCAACAATTTAAGTTGTATTTTTGACAGATGTTTTTGCTTTAAAAAAAAAAACTATCAATTTATTTTTTTTACAAATCCACCAATTCATAGTTACAGCATTATGTGTAAAATAAAATTATTCCGGAGTCGATAGCTTTTTTCGTTTACGAGATATTCTAGTCGAAAAATTCGAAAATTTTTTGAATTAAAAGAAATCTGCCAGTTGAATAATTCTACAAACCTTATCAGTTATTGACAAAATCACTATGTATAGAACAAAATTGTCCCGACTTCCAAGCTAGTGTTTGTTTTCAAAATATTCGAGCCGAAAAACGTTTTCCAACCATTTTTAGTATTTTCTTGTAGTTTTTTTGCTTTTTAAAAAAAGACTATCAATTGAATTTAATGAGTTAATATCGTTGTTTGTTATCAAAATATTACAACCGAAACACATTTTTTACAAAATTTTAGCATGTTTTTTTATCTAAAAAATAAACTCTGCGCTGATTTTTTTTTGTATTTCATTTCAATGCTTTACTACGTCATTATGTGTAAAATAAAATTAACCTGAAGTCTATGGCATTTGTCGAAACATTTTTCACAACTTTTTTTTTAAATTGCTGAAGTAAAAAAACCGCTAACTGCGTTTTTTTATGTTATTATCTGTAAAATAAAATTTAGTTTGAAGTCGATATCTCTATATTCGTTCTCGAGATACAGTGAACGATAGAGAGGCTCACGAACGTACGAACGTACATACACACACACATACAGATATCTCTCCAAAAATTATTGATTCGGATTCCTGGGAAATTCTGGAACATTATTGCAATGAAATATAATCATCACAGATATAAATTAACCTACAATGTATTAAATTTTCGAAAATCCGAGAACAAAAAAAACATGATGATTTATTGAAGCTAACCGCTCTAGAAAATTAACAAAATTCGAATTTCTTGTTTATGCGGCATTATAGAATAATTATTACATATTAATATTATTATACCTAAGAATATATTAATGTACATATGTATGTCTTTGTACATGATTTTTTTGGTACCTAATTATATTTTGGTTGACGATTTCTTCAACAGATTTTTATTGTATTATGGCTTTTGACTTTTTTTATACAAATTAATATTTCTATGTGCAGAGGACGAATTAACAAAAGTCACTTGTTTGCAATTCTTTTTAATTTTTATGTTATTTTTGATTAAAATTAAAAAAAAAACAACATTCTACATTGTGTACAAAAAAACACCAAACTCGAAATTCAGAACAAGTAAAAATTGATTTGCTTGCTCAATTTTTGAGCAAAATGAAACTTAAACGGATCAATTACTAAGAAAATTTATCCTTAACTCACTTGAGTTTAGTAATTCCATTAAGATTCAACGTCGAATCGAGAAGTGTTACAAGAGAAACATCTGAACGCCTAAAATTTTAAAATTTATGTATGGTCAGTAATGTCACACGTAGAGAAAAATCCCTACACATAGGGATTTTCGGTTTGAAAACTGCACGGTAGGGAAAAAAGGATGGATTTTTGAAACATTAGCATTTTCTATGAAAGAGGAAAAAGACAGTGACACCTCGTGCAAAAAAGTAAACAAATACAACCTTAAATAACTTGATTATTCACAGATAATAAATCAATTTAGGTCCTAATAATGTGGTGGAACTTCTTAAAAACAAGTAAAAAGAACTATAGGCCTATATCCAAACTGTCTTGTATTCCAAAGCTCTTTGAACAAGTCGTTTGCGAGACTTTAGCATTCCACACCAAGAACATTATTTGTGAACAACAGCATGGGTTCATGAGGAGAAAATCAACAGTGACAAACCTCTTAACCTTCTTGCACAAATGTTCTAATTCACTAGAAAATGGAAGTGAAGTTGATTGCATATACACCGATTTTTCTAAGGCATTCGAACAACTTAGTCACAATATCATCGTTTATAAACTAAAAGCTTTGGGTTTTCCACCTTTTTTTATAGCATGGATAAAATCATATCTGGAAAATAGATCCTATCAGGTAAAATTCCGAAATTCTCTCTCAAACCTCTTCACAGCTCACTCAGGCGTTCCTCAAGGAAGTCACCTGGGTCCATTTTTATTCATTCTTGCTATAAAGTCCCTTCTATCAAATTCATAAAAGCCGAATTGAATCAGTACAACATAAATTCATTCGCTTTGCTCTGAAAGGTCTTCCTTGGACCGATCCGTTTAACCTTCCACCATATGAACATCGGATCCAGCTTCTGCAGGTCCAAACATTATACCAAAGGCGTGTTAATAACGACATATTGTTTGTTCACCAACTCATGAATGGTCAACTTGACGCTCCTTATTTGTTAGCCTGTATTGGCATAAATTACCGTGGAGGATCTCACCACATGCGAAGATTTGAACTTTTACACGTAGATTTTCATAGAACTAACTACAGCATACATGAGCCTCTTAACCGAATGAGCAAACTTTTTAACTTAAATGCTTCCTCTGTTGATTTTAACATGAGTAAAATTGGATTAAAAAAAGCGTTTCGAACCAGTGCTCCACGGTCGTGATTGTTTTTACTTGACAACAGATACTTTTGTTCTGTATAATTCTGTATTTTTGTTTACTTGTATTATTATATTTTTAAGTTTTGTTACTATGTATTTGTTTAGATTTGTATTTGCATGTGTTATTAGTTTGAATTATTTTTACTAATTTACTAACCACTAACACATGCACTTGTGATGAGCCTCTGATTGTAACTTGCAGCTTGCTCTAAGCTCACTATAACAAAGAATTCTGAAGTGTAAAATTTAAACCAATACGCTCACGTTATTGCGTCACTTTAATATATGTATGTAACACATACATACATACATTACATAAATTGAATAAATATATCAAATGCAAATTCATGCTTATACCACAATTACCAAATGTATTGCAAATACATACTAACCCTCATCAATTCCCTGTCAAGTAAAAATCAATTTTCAGGCTCACTGGCTGTCATCAAACCTCAATTTTCTGACAGCCAATGCAATAAATTCTTAATTGAACTCCCTTTTGCCAAATCAGTGGTTCACCACAGAAGCCCGATAATTGATTAAGAGTGGAAAATAAAATAAAATTTATAATGTATGTAATGTATATAAATGTACATACATAGCTATAGCTCTAGAATTTCGAATAACAGAACTACAGAACTAATTGTTTAAAATAACAATTATTCATTGGTCAACTTAACAAACGTAAAGTAATATCACACATCATTTGATTTCTAATTTAATTTCAAGGAGATGGTTTTTGTGGCATTGACAAAAAAAAAATGGGCCTTGATATAGAATTAAAAAATTATTCTGCAATTTGAAACATTTACAATTCGAAATTTCCACCATACGTCAATGTGCAAAAAATAAAAAAAAACAGTTTGACATAAAACAAACACTTTTTCAAAAGAACTTTTCAGAAAAAGAATTAGTAAACATTTTGATTTGAGGTTGTGTATGTTGTTATCATGCTGCCTATTTTTTAAACTTTTTTTTCACAAATTTCTCAAAACTGAATTTTTTTCTATAGGTTTTGAAAATTTGTAAAAAAATGTAAAAATTTGTGCAAATTCGCAAAAAAAATTCACGCAACCAAACAGAGCTTATATTTGTTTGTAGGTATGGCATTGTGTTCTCAATGTAGAACTGTCAAATAAGAAAGAGAAAAGACAAAGATAGACGCTGATTACACGAGTCTTTTTTTCGTTCGTTTCGTCTTTCGTGCTTTTGACAGCTTGGGTGAGGGGCGTAGAAATGTAGGGGGAATGAAGTAACGAAAGCAGGAATGAAAATTTGAAGATTTTTTCTGGTTGAACATTGACGTTTATGGTTTGACAACAGGGTAGAGATGAGCGATAGCTAGTTGTCAGCAAAAAACGTAGTTGAGAGAAAAATCATCGATTTCAAATATCGATTTTAAGATTATCGACTACAGAAAATTACAAATATGCAAATAAAATGGTTTATGTAACTAAAATATAAAGAAAGCAACTTCAAATATGTGTGCTTTCTAAAAAAAAAACATCATTCTTATAAATATTAAATGTGAAAGTACATATTTTTTGCGCTTTTTCGCTGGAAGGATTTTGGAAATCGATTATTTCATGGGAAAGAAACATGAATACCTTTCATACTACATGGGGTTTGCGGGGTCTCAGCAAAGGGAGTGGGTAATAACTAATTACAAATAAAGTATTCCAAATCATTGCCTACGTTCTGTAACTCTTGCATTGATAAAATTGGTTGAGAAACGTTGAAAAGTGGAACAAAACTCATACGATTTGTTTCAATTTTCATAGTTTCTCGACTGATTTTATCGATGCGAAAATTACAGAACGTAGGCACCATGTTAATATCTACTTTCCTTTCTCATTTCTGCTGTACTCATTTTATAAAAAGTAATTCTCTTTGTGTATAGTTTTCGTTTTTAAAATTAAGAATTCATGTGGTCATTTAAGATTTAATTTCGATAAAATGTTCACACCACGTAAATTTAAAAATGTACTTGATAAAACAATATGTAGGATGGAAATTTTTGTTTCTTTTTACATTTTCTAAATGCAAGTATTGGTTTCGTGTAAACATAGAGAAGTCTAAAAAAGTAGTTTTACCATACCGTCCGTTGATTTCTACGCTCTTTGCACTTTACAAGGTCCATTGAGACAGAGGTTAAACAGGTGGACCGATTTGCTCCAAATATCGTACAGAGAAACGTTGAAAAATAAATTAAAACTCATAATGTGTTTCAATTTCCATCATTTCTCGACTAATTTTATCGATGTGAGTTACAGAACGTAGCCACAGATCATTTTAATGGAATTTTTAGAGGAGAAAATCGATTAAATGAATCCTTAATCTGAAATTTTAATCATCAGAACCAAAGTCGGAACCTTTATTACAGATTTAACCTACTATGAACAAACGGCCCTAAATCAAAAACACGTTTTGATGTAAATTTACATATTATAACGTATTTAGCTATCAAAATATAAAAAAAAAGAAATACATCGATTTTGAAAAACATCGATGTTTCAGGTTCGATAAATTTTCCCACCGATTTTAAAATCGAAAAATTTAATCGCCCATCCCTCAAATCAGAGCATTGTGCGAAGAACTTATAAACTTTTAATTTCGAGCTGTAAAACAATTTTTCACACTTAAATAAGCTGAAGATATGAATAAGAAGTGATTAAAAACCATTTTTAATTATTACTTCTGTTTATTTTCCAATAAATCCACCGCAAAGTTTCTGAACGTCAAAATAACGAAAGAGTCTTCACGAATGTAAAAAAGAACCATGTAATCACGAGGATACGTGCCTGTCAGAAAGACGAAAGACGAAACGAACGAAAAAACGAATCGTGTAATCAGCGTCATAGACTGCTTTTAAACGCTGCAAATATGCTGCAATTATCCTTGCAATTTTTAAGCATGTAGGTGGGGGACGTATGCGGTGTCCGGGGTAGACAAAGTTGCAGAGGTTGAAATAATTGCAGAGTTATCGCTCTTTCTTCTTTGTGCTTTTTCTTATTGTTTGAGACATAAGCGGAGTAAAGAGTGACGAGATATTATTTCCTTCTCATTTAACAAAAATTGCAGGTATTAAAATTTGCAGCGTTTAAATGGATGCTGCAATCGGAAAGAAACTCAAAAGGGAATTGCGGATAGAAATTGCAATCGTCTAAAAGCAGTCATAGTTCTTGGAAAAGTCTAATTGGGTGATATGTTAAAGCCTGATTCACAATGTGACGAGGAAACGAGACGCGAAACGCTGTCAACTTTTTCTCGTTATAAGACAGTTTCACAATTCACAATGCGACGAGATTCTTGACGAGTTTTTTTTTTTACAGTGTTAATTTATTCGTTTTATTTGCTTTGAGTGCGGTGTTCGGAAAAAAAAAGTTTTTTAGTTAAAGAAAATATTTTGAATAGAATAATGAGAAAAGAAAATAACAAGTCACAAAAGAAAACACTTTTATGTCCCTTCATTTTTGTTTTTTTATATTTTATTGAATTAATTGAAAGATACCAACGCTATTCCAGTTGAGGAGATCAGTGGTCTTCTGTGTTTTCGTTTTCTTTCTCTGTCGCTAATTTGTCAAATGACAAACTAGCGATAGTTTTCGAACTCTTTGCGTGACGTGTGACGACGAGACACGCTTTATTGTGTATACTCTGGTATACTTTAATTGTTTTAAATTTGTTTGACAATTGCGATGACTTCACGTCACGTTTTCGCCTTGTTCCCACGTCGCATTGTGAATCAGGCTTGATAATTAAAGTAGAGATTCAAATGCATCACCAGAAACTATAATAATCTATGTATATGATGACGATTAACAGAGAAGAAAACACAGCACAAGGATTAAAGTCAGCAAAGTAAAAGGATTATTATCAATACCTTCTTTATTTTAAACATATAATTCCAACAAGGATCTAATATTTACATTTTTCATAGAAAATATCTATAAATCTCTTCTGGGTCTTATGGACAAGAGTGCAACATGCTATGTCAATGTTTGCTTATCCGATATTTCCAAGAAAAAAAGGATTGTTTTTTTTTTTCTTCTTTTCTATGGAAAATTCTACAAGTAGATATTACAGTCAACTTTTTATATTGAGTAAGCAAATAGACAATAAGCTCTTTCAGCTTAGGTATAGAGCAATGTTGAATTATATATATGTATTATATAATAAATGTACATAACATATAGGTATTGATTTATTTTCAGTATAAAGTATTGGACAGTGAATATTATGTTTTGTGAAAACAATGAAAAACAAAAGTTTATCCAATATAATGATCAAGTTTTTAGTACGTACATTATGTAGGTATACATATTTAAACTAAGTTTGTTTCAATTGGGATTAAAGTTTAAAACCAAAATTCGAGCAATGGTCGAGTTCACCGAAATAGATTGAAATAAATAGGGTTGTCTCAGACACTAAATATGTATGTCTTATTGGTATGAGATCACAACTTCTATTGGAACCCGGAAAGCAAATTTTGTTATAAAGGTATGAAGTTTGACGTGTCTGCACAATTTCATGAAGCAAGGTTAATGTCTTCTGTTTAAGGATATTCTCAAAAGTAAGTCCATGTATTGACTTGGATAGGGAAGAGATGTGGTCAAATCTTCTTCGTCCGTAGACATTTAACTTACGTTTGTGCTCGTAATCACAGTTAGCGAAAAGTTCACAACCGTATAATATAATTGGAATGAGTAAAGTCTTGGCCAATATTTTTCGTTGAATAAAACAATTCGAAGAAGAGCTTCTTTTTTATACAGTGAACTCCCTCTTAACGGACACCCCCCTTATGTGGAAGATTCCTTTAAGCGGACAATATTAAGTGTGATGGTTGGATTCTATGATTTTGTTTGAGTTTTTTTTCTCTTAAGTGGATAATTATATTAAGTGGAGATGGACAGTATATTTACATTTATTTTGTAAACATATTCTCATCACATTTTTTGTTCTTTTCTTTACGCATGTATTCTTTGGGTTTCATTGCATACTCATGCATGTATTTGTGTTTCACAGCAAGCGCGTGGCACGTGACTTAGATTTTATAGTCAAAAACACTTTTTAAAAAAGGGTATAAGCAAATTACAACTTTATTTTCACAGTACACAAATCCAACTGATAATATTAAATTATTATTAAGTGGACGAAGCTATGCAAGTTCAGGCGATCTTGCTTATTTGCCGAAGTCAGAATAACATATTTTCCTGGAATCTCTAATGAGACCAGACTATTGGCAAATGAACTCGATCGTTCGTAGTCATCATATAATTGGTAACATGATTATAGTTACCACTGGAAACCTCTGTTCGGGTTGTTGAACTTGACATAACTCGTGCATATTCTACAACCAGTTGTCGGTACTCGGTAAAGATACACAAACATTGTACGGCAAAATCGCGACAGTTTTCTGTGACCAAGTCGACAGGCACTAACACTATCTGCTTGATTAACGGCATCATAGAACAATAGAACATATACTCGTGAAGCTTTATATCTTATAGACATAGGTTTGCTTTTTTAAAAAGGTGGTCAATGGGAAAGTTTAATTGTTTTGGCAGGCGCAGAGAATTGTTAAGTTATTTTTTGTGTTTCAAGAAAGGGCTTACTAGGTGTGAATGCTAAGTTATTTTTATTAAATTAATGAAATAAAATAATTGTTTGTTTTTTTTTAAACTTGAGTTTTTTTATTTAAAAATTTTCCCTTGAGCGGACACTCTCTTATTTGGACAAAAAAAGTCCGGTCCCGTGGCTGTCCACTTAATAGAGAATTATAAAAATTAAAAAGAGGCTGGGTGCGACTTCCCATTGGTTCCCGTTGCAACTGGACTCCCAATGTTATTTTGATATAAGGATATTCCTTATTCAAAATCTTAAAAGAACTTATTAAATGTTAAATATGCGATCAAGTGAAAGCCAAAGTTGGGGCGTGTTATATTTTCCAACTATTTAAGTTGTATTTTTGGCAAAAGTTTTTGCTTAAAAAAAAAACTATCAATTTCATTTTTTTACAGCAATTGATTTTTTTGGGAACCCTTTCTGCATCACTTCGTGATGTTATTATCTATATCTCTATTCGTTCTTGACTCACGAACGTACGAACGTACATACACACACACATACAGACATCTCTCTGAAAATGATGGATTCGGATTCCTGGAACCTCAAAACGTCAAGAAAAGTCAAAATTGCCAATTCGACAAATCGGACCAATTAAAAAATGTAACTTCCAATGGGAATTTAATAAATAACGCTTGTGTTGACTCTTTTTCAAATTTCTCTTATTTTAAACTAATGCCAGGAGGAGTACTTTCTCCCATTTTTTCGAAGCAATCTGCTTTTAATCTCAATAATTTAAATTTTTAATCGGTTAACCATTGATTTTAAATCTCGTAGTGCATGTACCTACATATATAATTTCCTGAACATGAAGATTAAAAAAAAAAAAAAAAACAATGTACTCTTCCTAATAATAATTTGGCCACCCAGTTTTTGATTTTATTTATAAACAAAATGATACCAACACAAATTTTGTAGAAAAAAAAAACTAAAATACAAATTTGTAACAATCAATATTATTATTGTCCAATAAAAATGTCTATCCACATTCTCTATACACGATGACAGTGAAACTATTCTGTTCTGTTTGATTCCCATCTATGTATATAATAAATAATAATAATATAACAATGTAATCCTAAACCAATGATACTATCAGAAATAGTTATCATAATCATATTCACAATATAAAATATACATAATATGAATGAAACAATAAAACCTAACCTATACTCATGTATCGAATTGCATAAGCAAAATCATCAATTCCCTAGAGGGATGAAAACACAGTAGTACCTACATATGAATCCTTCTAATCTTATTTATAAAACTATATGTATGTATATAAATGGATGTTACCATGACGCGACAATGACATTACCCATGACTAGCAATTTTTGACCCACATTTTTTTTTGTCGTTCGCTTTAAGTTTCTTTGATTCTATAGTGGGTACGATTTTTTTTTTGTGAATTTTGCCAGCTAGAAAATTTCAATTATTTAACAATTTTTTTTTTGAAAAAATAAAAAATACGTATCAAAACAAAAGATTAAGTTACTTACTATTATAATTTAAATATAAATAAATTGCTAATAGTTTTATTAAAAATTATCATAAATCCGGCTAAAGTCTTAACGTATTGATCGATTTCCTTAAGTGATGAAACTAAGTAGCAAACTTAGTGCTTTCTTGCAAATTTCATCGACATATTTTTTTTTATATTTTTTTAAGGTCAAAAATAACGGTTTCTTCCACACAAAATTTCAGAAAATGCTTCACATTATATTGATGGTTCTATGGATTTGTTTTTGAAAACCAATATTTCGAAAACGAATTGATAAGTTTTTACTAAACTTATGAACAAAAGGTTTTTTAAACATTCAGCCTTATTCTTAGTTTCACCCGGTATATATTTCACCTTAAAATTTTTTGTTCGAACGGAATTTTAAAAGCTATTGAGAGTTTCGCCCGAACGAAACTTCGTTCGCCTACAAACAAGTGAACATTTAAACTCTCAATGGCATTACATTTTCCGCCCGAAGTGAATATTCACAATAAGGGAAATTTTTCAAACATGAAATTTCGGGTGAAACTCACAATAGGCGAAAAGTGAAATGTCAAATTTTCCGGGTGGAATTCCGTTCGGGCGAAACTCACAATAAGGCTGATTATCTAACAGGGCTATTCTGGCGTTAGGGTTCACAAGTAACAAGCTCTTGTGAGATTGATTTCTTGTGAAATGTTTGTGATTTGATAACATTTTCGGTATTCTCCGACAATCCTCACAAGAAACCTCACAAAAGACTCACCAAAGCAAGATGCATTTTTTATTTGATTTTTAAGTTCTGAATTTCTGTTAAACAGACCCATTTAATAATTTTTGTAAGTGATCGTGATTTTGAAGTGTCAAACTCAAAAGTAGAGAGGCTCACAAGTTGTACTGCCTTTAGGACAATAGTTCACTATTCTCAGCAACAACTTGGAGTCAGTTAATAGGTGATTAAGCTTAAACTCTACGATTGACATCTCAGTGGATTTCTGGAAAAGAATTATCATAAAAAGCAGCTCCCAATTCGGTTTGGTGAAATAAAAAAAACACGCAAAAGATGAAAGTTCAGGTTTCAATATAAAAATTCACAGACTGGAAATATGCAGTCGTATTTATTAGATTTCCTTAGAACACTCTTGGTCCAGCTAGCCATTGTCTATACATAGTTGGACATCTCCTTATTTATAAACGCATTCCAACAGTGGCCTACAAATGTTCTCATACACTCAATCACATTCCTGTAATCTGTCAATTTCGTGAGCATTTGGATACGTTCAATGAACATTTCGTTCATTTGAAGATTATTTTTCAATTTTTTGTTCATTGAACGTACCCACTTTAGAATAGGTTTGGACAACCAAGCCTTTTCCAGCTTTTTTTCCACTTTGATATTAACAAATGTCAAAAAGGTTATACATATTTTGTTGTTTTTTGCACTACCTGTCAATATTTAAGCGTGTTTAGCTTAAGTTTTTTTTAAGAAATTAGGTTTAGTATAGGATACTAGTTTAAAATCGGAAAATTTTAGCAAAGAGAAGAACAGCGCTTATGTTGCTCTTAGACATTTTTTTAATGAAATACATTTTCAACTCTGTCTAAATTTATTTCATAAGTTATGACTTTTATTTAAAAGAAATATTTTTCAACTCAAATCTTAATGCTTTATAAAATAAATAAACTGCCTTTCTTAATTTTGGTAAGTGTACGCACCAACAAAATATTTTGCTTATACCTTTTGTTTTTTGTAAAATCTAAGATATTTAACTTTCATTAAAGAACTCACGTCAAATTTCACACACGCTATTAACTTAAACTCTTAAATCATCACTGGTTCAATGGATGCTCGGTTTCTGTAAAAGCATTATTTGATGTAAGGTTATGCCACAGAACAAGATTTATTTATTTTGAATTCCGTCTGGAAATGTCAAAGAAAAATATTCGCATTCGAGTCCGTGTTTGACAAAGTGATTTTTGGGTTCAGTGAACATATAAAATTCATTTATTCATTTTGCTGTTGAATACAAGGTCAAATATACATACATGACAGTCAAAGAAAGAAATACTTTTCTGACAGATAATTTAATAAAATCTTTAAAAAAAAATATTAAATTATTCAAGTAAAATTTGATAAATGCAATTTAAAAAAAAAGAAGCAAATGTTGACATCCCATGCAGTAAGATAACAGTGGCTAAGATGGCAGCATTGCGGATTACCCCTGATTCGACGAAATCGCCTCATTTGTGGGTTATTTTTGTTTATCTCTTGAATGGCTAAACTGATTTTATTACAATTTTGCAATCAATTGCGTTTTTTATAAGCAAAGCTTAATCAAGAAAAAAATAAATTTCTTTAGTATTTTTGAATTTTGTTCACTCTAAAATTATATTAGAACGTCACTGAACTATAACTTTTTTTGCAATATCTAGCCACATAATAGCTTTGAACTAACAAAAGCATATATTTCATGGGATACAGTCGTGTATTTTATTTATTTTGAATTTCATGTTTTTAATTTTTAATTTGACTTTTATTTAGTCTTTCTATCCTATCTATGTTTGAACAAATACAGGGTCATTCATTTTTAGGTTTCAAAAGTAAAACTAAATAAAACACACACATCGATACATTTTTGATGAAAATTTTATATCATTATAAAGTTTGGGCTTTGCCATTTAGTGTGATTATTCAAATAGCCGCCTCGGGAAGATTCGCAGCATGCGATTCTTTTGAGGTAATTTTTAACCACTTTTTTTGCAAATTCGGGCGGTATCTCGGCCATAACTTGAGTAATGTTGCTTTTTAGGGCGTCTAAAGTTCACCCTACAGAAAAAAATCTAAACATGATTTTGGTGCCCAATTGACGTCGCCAAAACGTGAAATTATGCGACCAGAAAGCTTCTCTCGCAATAAAAACATAATTGGTCGTGCTGTGTGGCTTGTTGCCACGTCTTGTTGGTACCACATATCGTCCAAGTCATAATCTTCAATCGCCCCTGGTCAAAATTGACCACATCGCTCCGAATTGACTGCCGCCGTCTGCCCATTAGCATCTTCGAAGAAATACGGACCAATGACATGAATGCAACGGCATGCACCTCTTCGATCATTTGTGGGTTTTCTGAGCCCCATATGCGGCAATTTTGTTTGTTTACATACCCACTGAGTAAAAAATGTGCCTCATCGCTGAAGAAAATGTTGTTCGAAAAATCGGTGTTTATTGTCTGTTGTTCCAAGTTCCATAACACCCAAGAAGCCTATCTGCGTTGTGAATGGTCAGCAGGCTTCAATTGTTGCATAATTTGAACATAATAAGGATGGATATAGAAATCCAAATGTAAAGTGAGGTATATGAAACGTTCAATTGCTGCGAACGCCACCGCCGCGCCGGTAAATCGATAAATTCGTATCATCAGGAACACTTGCACTTGCAGCAGCAATATTATCAAATTTCAACTGAGTGTCCATTACGATGATGCACAGGCCTTACGACATCAGTAACGCTTCCACTTTCTTCAAATTTCTTCACAATTTTACCGATTGCTTAATTGCGTAGTCAGTCGATTATGAGGACCATAATCATCGCGTAAAGAAAAGTGGCTACGTTTGAATCACCACTTTTGTAGTTGAACTTGAAACCACGCAATGTATGACCCGTTACAAACATCATCGTGATAAAACAAAAACAGTTCCAAGTGACTTCATTATTATTTTTTTTTTAATTTCTTGCCTTGAGCACTTTATTCCTAATTTGCGGACACTTAAAGAACAAAGACATTTTAATTTAATAAGAAATAAAAACAATTATCTATATAAATTTAATAACAAACTTTAACTTTAAATAATCATAAGGAATAAACTAATTGAATGAGATTATCAAATAACGAAAACGGTAAGCAAAAACCTCCGTTTACCATTAAACAAAGACAAAACTCTGTTCCTCTTCAACCTGATACCAAAGAGCTTATGTGGTTTGTGACTTCATTGTCAAAATTACAGTCCCGTAACATAAACATCTATAACACTGAAGCCACAATCTTTCTCCCTAAGATAACTAACTATGTCGGCTCTTTAGCCTGCAGGAATAGAAAGATATAAATAACATTCCTTCTATAAGTTCATTTTCTGGTACTTTAGGGTAATAAGATAAAAAAGAGAACTTTTTAGCCAGAGTAACTCAAATGGACTTCCTGTATTTTTTTTTTTTTTTTTTTTTGAGGGATTCTGAGGGAAATAGTTATATCTAATGAGAGGATATTTCTAAGTTCAAGTGAACATTGGGAAGAGGCAATTTAGAAAAGTATCCAGACAAGAAATAATATTAATAAAATAATTTAAAAGAAAGTTAGGTAGCAGAACAGAATGAAATTGTTTTACTTTGCTGAGTTTTTGAGAAGTTTTTTCAAGCTATACAGTAAGTACCTTTAAAGAGAGCACTTCTTCAATTACAGTTATTTAGCAAGAACAAAATTAAACGGAGACAAGACTCACATATACATGGTGAAAAGAAACGTTTTCATTGTCTTTATTATTTGGTTGACTATGACCTAGTTTTTTCTTATTTTTATTTGGTTGTTGAAAAGGAATATCTAACTATATTTTTTTTTGTGATTATTAAAAATGCGATGTGTAGTTTTTGTAGGCACTTGAAACCTTATTTTCAATTCCTAACATCGTCAACTTTGACAACCTGTGATATAATATTGCCTTAGATTTCTGTACTGTGTATGAAAACGTCGCGTCGGCCTCGCGAGTACGGACTCCAGAGACCTATAATATAATGGTTTTACTGGTGTTGGGGGAAATTATCTTCCTTACTTTGTTGCCGTCCTCTCTATCCTTGTCCTTCGGGAAAGTTTTGAGAGCTATTTTTTTTATGAGCGATGACCGGGTTGTTGTTCTTCATAAACATGTTAAATGACGTCCTCTTCTTCGAGCTTGTCTTTATTGTCTGGAAAAAGTTCGTGAAAAAGTTTAGACTCGAGCTCTCGATGTTGTTGTTGTTGTAATTTTTGACGAGATATGAAAAGTAAGGAAACACATTTTGTGATGTTTCTGATTTGTTTCTGGGTAAACTTCACATTTGACAATAGAAATTATCAGTAGTTTGACAAGCAAGAAAGGGCAGTAGGAAAAATGTTCGGGTAGATTCTTGCTGGAGGGGAAATAAAATAAATTTCGGATATCACGGGATCCCGCGGGCGACTAAAGAAACAGACCTAGTGAAGGGAGACCGCGGGGCCAAAAGTAACACGTCATGTATGTAACAAGCCCATTCACAGCCTCAATAAATGTTTTGAAAAAATTTCTTGCATGTAGTTTTGTCAACAACTTAACTCTTCTCTTTATAAGCCAGTTAATGTCGATCGGTCATAAAATGGACAGGTGTCACAGTAAAATTAAAGAAAAATTTCATCATTTTAAATTTGTTTGGCTGGCGGGTTTTTATCGAATTTTTTTTTTTTATTGTTTATCTGCAAATTATCATTTGTTTTTTAGATACTGGAATAAATAATTTTCAAATTATTTTTTTTTTTTTAATTTTATTTTCAAAACTTTGAATTTGAAAATGATATTTATTCAAAAACTAAGCACTAAAAAACTTCATTTAAAAACACAATTAAATAATGAACTACTGGCCTTGAAAAAAATCTAACATCATATTGTAAGTGTTGCCGTTGTGTTTTTATATTCATTTTCTATTTTATGGATTTTTTTTTATTTGCCCCTCCAACCTAAAGGGATGGAAATATAAAGTTGCCAAATATCTTAAAGTCATGTTCATATATTATACAAACAATGGACAAAAATTGATGCTTTTATCACAAAATGCACAATTTTAACCTAAGCCGCCCCACTATAAAGAAAAGTAAAATCCTTAGCTCTTCCGATTGGTTTATTTCGGAAATGGTTGTTTTTATAAAAAAAAGTATGTTAATGTTTTTTGTAGGAAATTTCCTAACCTACATATTAGTCTAATATTTTTTTTCTACAACTAACCATTCGGGAGTTATTCTTAAAAAATCATTTTGGGGGGCCTTTAACCCCCCATTTTTCCAATATCGTGGCACGAGCTGCAAAGATACGAGGTGGCAAAGTTGAAATTCTGAAAGAGCACATCGAAATCTATAAAATTACCAATTTACAAATAAACTTTCCAAGTAAAATTACCAAATGACTGTAAGTACTAATAGGTAATTATATCAAAATATATTTATACAAATAATGAACTTTGGAAAACATCCGCCCAACAGACAAAAAAAAAAAAAAAAACATAACTTACTCAGTTTTTACAAGTTATCTATATCTTCGTAGTATGATTTTGTAGTTAAATAGCTAGATACTGGCTGGCATTTTGTCAGTGTTGTGTGAATTCAGGATAATTCATCATTTCATTTTATTTTCTTAAATAATTAAGTTGTACTGATTCTTCATTTTTTTCGTTATTACAATATAAACAACCTACCTGCCATCTGTCAGCTAAAAATTGTATAAAACATGCTAAGTGACTATTATTACATGAAAATGTCATAATAATAAATCAAATATAATAACTGCACTCTATGCACACCCCAACAATAAACAAGCGAACGCGTTTACAAATATTTTTGTAAAAAAAAAACAAAAATCTCATAAATCCCTGCCATCATATAGTTAGGGAATGCGGTTGGTTGGAAAACCATGCGATGCGAATTCTGAGCTTTTCTTTTTTTTGTTTGTTTGTCTCCCTCTGTACATATACATATACATATATATAATACCGCAAACAAAAAGTAGCATTCCCGCAAGGTAACAAGTTAAGGATTTTATTTATTGCAGTCCAGGGACGATGGCAGGTCCTGGGGTTCTGCGAATGAGTTTTGTTTTTCTTCCTTCATTGCTTGCTATTTTAAAATTGCGTTGCAGGTTGCAACTTGTACAATACTACCTATAGCAGTGTAAAATACACATATATATGTATATACCTCCTTACGCTCCTCGTGGTTTTTAAATATTCCCACTATGATGACGTGGTGTCTCTGTTTTTGTTTTATGGCAGCCTTGAAGTTTTCTGCTGGGTATTTTATGTGTTTAATTGGACAAGTTAAGTTATAATTTGTGAAACAGATTTTTATTTAAATAATTACAAAGTAATGCTATCGTGTCTTAGGATACGATTGCAAGATTTTTTTTTTTTTTTTTTTTTCAATTTATTAATTATCAATATTTTAATTTTTCCAGAATTCTTTAATAAAGGTTTTTTTTTCTTCAAATAACTAAACACCGTCAGTCGTATTTATAAACCCATTCCAAAGTATGTCTAACTTTGGACAGCTGTCCAAGTCCAAAACCTTATTTATAATCATGTTCCATCGAGTGTCGAACTTAGACATCACTGAATACTGAAATTGGTTGTCCAGGCCTATTCTAAAGTGGGTACGTTCAATGAACAATAAATTGAAAAATAATCTTCAAATGAACGAAATGTTCAATGAACGTATCCAAATGCTCACGAAATTGACAGATTACAGGGATGTGATTGAGTGTATGAGAACATTTGTAGGCCACTGTTGAAATGCGTTTATAAATAAGGAGATGTCCAACTATTTAGACAATAGCCAGCTGGACAACTGTCCAAGAGTGTTCTAAGGAAATCTAATAAATACGACTGTGAGAGGCTACTGCATCGAAACTTCATTTTGTTTAACTTTTTGGAACTCAGTCGTACTTATTTTTTTTAGCAAATTGTTAACATAAGTGCCTGCCGACAACTGAATCTAATATACCCAAAGCGGAGCAACGGAGTTGGCTGAGCAGTTTAGAGGATTTAATATCCTTTGAAAATGTGGAGGGGTCAACCCAATGTTCTGAGTGCATCGGGCACATCAACCTATAGAGGTGTTGTGTGAGATTTAAGCGTAAAAAAATATTATTCCCTATGGAACTCTTAAAATAAATCTTAAGCTTAAAAAAAAATTCAATAACTATTTTTTTTTGATTTAAAATAGCTTTTAACGGCCTTTAGTCCACAAAAATTCAGACGTTTCGTCGCGGCAATCTCACTTGGATTTATCAGTTGACTAGTGAGGACCTTGTCAATACGCAATTTCTGTTAAGTTCAGTTCATCTAACATAGATTTCCTGACGAATATCTGGTATGAACTATATCCAACAAGACTAGAATTCCTAGTCATTAAATTGGAAGTTTATTTATACTATTTTTTTTTTTGGTCGATAAATTAAATATTTTTGACATCACTAAAGTGTGCTAAATATTCACAATTTATGGGCCAGAAGTACACAAGAATTCAAACGCGATAAAAATATCAAATATGATATTGCGATGATATAAACACTTAAAAGTGTGAATTTCGATGGAAAGCTTTATTTTGAAGTCTTAAGCACATCATAAAAAATAACCTAACTGTTTTCGATTTTGTGAGGTTTTGTAAATACGTATTCGAAAGAGAGTAATTTGTTTAGAGAAATTAAATGGGTTCATTTGTAGCTTTTTTTGTTCGTATCTATGTATATTTGAATAAGAGCAACAGATTTTGAGAAAAAAGTGCGCTGCTGCAGGTATTACTGGAAAAAAATCCAATTTTGATCTTTGAAAATTTTGCAACCCTTAACCATTGTTTAACCTTTAAGTTAAGACATTCTATTTCTATAAGTGTATTTTAACTCTTCACACCTAAAAGTTTATAAACTCTTCATAATGTTCATATATGCTATACAGTCAATCACTAATGATGGAAGTAGCACAAGTAATTAAATTGAATACCTTTAGTTATGAAATGAAAGTGCTCAGCATTCTAAAATCAAAATGCTTTCAACTAATTTCACCTCACGTAGCGAACCATTGAAATCAAGGTTAATTTCAACTCATTCATTTTTATTCAATATCTTAGTTATACTTTTAAAAGTAAACTTCTTATTCCACTGAATCTCTTTCTTTATATTTTGAATTTCCTGTAAAACATTTTTTGGTGAACTGAACACTTTTGTTAATTAATTGTAAGAACAACAAATATTTTTATTTTGCTCGCAAAGTAAATTGAGTGAGGGTTGTTGCCAGACAGAAACATCAGAATTCAAAAAATAAAATATGTAGGTACCTACTTACTTACTTACATATATTATGGGTATGCATAAATAAAATAAAATTTAATATATACTCCTATAACAACGACTGTGAGATTAAATAACACATTGTTGCTGTCGAAATAGAGTATACCAGAATACCTAAGCAGATATTCACTACTTTTCTTATTTAAATAATTGTAACCAAACATCATTGGTATATATTAATGTTAATGTTGATGGTGTGGTTCACAAAATTATCAAACTCAAAGACGATTTTTCTTCGGGGCCAGATGGTTTGCCAGCAATTGTTTTTCAAAAATCTCTTTCTCAAGGGATTTCTCCATCAATGTGGAAGGACTCTTTCATTATTGCTATTCACAAAAAGGGCTATAAATCAGATATTTCCAACTATAGGCCAATCGCCAAATTGTCATGCATTCCAAAACTTTTCGAAAGTATAATCTTCAACATCGTTTACTTCCATTGCAAGCACTTATTTTCCACCAAACAACACGGGTTTGTTAAAGGTAAATTTACGACTAAATATCAGATTTTGTTTAGATCTTCAATATCAGAACCTTTTATTACGAAATCTCTCTATACAACCTTTGTGCGACCTTTGCTTGAATATGCTAGCCAAGTGTGGTCGCCTTATCACAATATTCATATTAAATGAATTGAAGTAATTTAGTGTCGATTCCTCCGTTTTGCTACTTATCAAATTAACAATTGCCTGTGCATGCTATTATTTTTTATTTAATTTTTTTTTTACTTTTACTTTTTTTTTCTTAATTTAGAAAATTTTTTTTTTTCTTTTTGACTTTTTATTTTAAAATTTAAAATTGACAAGGCCTTCCACAAGTAGTCTCATTTTATTCAAGCTTTTATCGCTTGGTTTCTCTGCATCTTTTGTTAAATGGATTAAATTATATTTGAAGGGAAGGACTTATCAAATTCTTTTCAGAGGGATACTTTCTCAATAAACGTAGATTCTCGCATACCCCAAGGAAACCACCTAGGTCCATTACTTTTCATAGTTGTTATCAATGATGTAGTTTCAATAGTAAGATCCTGTAGGGTGCTGATCTACGCTGATGGTATTAAGTTATTTTAGAGACCAGTCTCATACTGTAGCCCTTCAAGATGACTTAAATCTTTTTTTCTAATTGGTGTCTATATAACAATCTTTTTTTTTTTTGAATGTATTTAAATGTTAGTCAATGACCAAATCACCTCCCTGCATATAACAATCGCTGAACAATGTTCTCTGAACACCCATTTAAAACGCGAACCGATTTAACCGATTTAAAAACAAAAGAAGGCAGAAAAAACACGTCCTTCTTCTTCGAAGACTAAAATTGAACTCTTTATTTAATTTAACTATTTTACAAATCTTATACCTAGCTTACAAATACATATACAATATCTTATCTCTAGTTTCCTATAAAACTAAACTAACATTAGGGTTGTAAAGTGGATAACAACGATGATGTCTGACGCATCCCTTGTTCATAACAGAATGCTAACAGATGTGTCATAAAACACAATCTGCGAGATCATTTACTGTTTATGACAAGGTTCAACGCAACACAGCGTCGCCATCCACTTTGATCTTAAACTATATTTACAATACATTCCTACTGTCTAAATATAATATATAAATATATAAAGATAACTTAACAATCGCCTTCTTCTTTTATATATGATTTCTCTCGAGAAACGTCGGAAAGTAGCCGATGTTCTATTTTTACACCAGTTGCTGGATGGTTCTATTGATTCTCCGGTCCTTTTGGACAAAATTCTTATTAAAGTTAGAAATTACAGTTCTCGGAACTCTGATATTTTCTATCTAGATTTTCATCGTATACGAATTATCGTTTAAATGAATCCTTAATTCGTATGAAACATGAAGCAAACCGTGACCATGATGTTTTCGACATAAATTGCTCAAAACTTATACTAAGGCGCAAGTTATATGGGCGTTTTCAACAATAGTCACTCACTATTTTTTTTATTTTTTTATGTGTATTTATGTAAAATTCATCTTATTGAATATTATTGTATATTTATTTATATGTAACTTTATTTATTTTTATGTATAGTTTGTTCAGTATGTTTTGGTAGTGTGTTAGCCTTATTTTATTAACTTTCCATTGGTCCGTTTTGTCGAATTGAAAATTTTGACATTTCTCGACGTTTCGAGGTCCCAGGAATCTGAATACATCAGATGTCTGCATGTGTGTGTGTTGTGTATGTACGTTCGTACGTTTATGAGCCTTTCTACCGTTCTCGAGAACGAATAGAGATATCGACCTCGAATGTATTTTATTTTACAAATAATAACTTCGAAAAACGCAGAAAGGGTTCACAAAAAAAATCAATTTGGGGGTTTTTTACTACAGTAATTTAAAAAAAAAAATTGTAAAAAATGTTTCGTCTCAAATATTTCGAGAACAAAAAATGCCACGGACTTCAGGTTAATTTTATTCTACACATAATGACGTAATAAAGAATTGAAAAGAATTTAAAAAAAAATCAGCGGATAGTTTTTTTTTAGATCAAAAAAATGTTAAAATTTTGTGAAAAACGTGTTTTGGTTATAACATTTTGAAAACAAACAACGATATAAACTTCAGGATAATTTTATTCTACACACGATGCCATATTTGGTTACTGATATAAATTTAAAAAAAAAAATCAACTGATGGTTTTAAGCAAAAAAAACTACAAGAAAATACTAAAAAACGTTTTACGGATCGAATATTTTGAAAACAAACACTAGATTAGAAGACAGGCCAATTTTATTCTATAGATAGTGACTTAGTCAATAACTGATAAGATTTTTAGAGTTATTCAAATGACGCTTTTTTTTTAAATCAACAAATTTTCAAACTAAAACCACTAAAAACATTTAAAAAAATGTTTTCCACTCGAATATCTCAAAAACAAACAAAGCTATCGACTTCGGAATAATTTTATTTTACACACAATGCTGTAACTATGAATTGGTGGGGATTGTAAAAAAAATTAAATTGATAGTTTTTTTTAAGTAAAAAAATCTGCCAAAAATACAACTTAAAAAGTTGAAAATTATAATCCACCCCAACTTTGGTTTTCACTTGATCGCATATTGAACATTTGATAAGGTCTTTTATGATTTTGAATTAGGACTTTCCTTATAACAAAATAATATTGGGTGTTCAATTTCCACGGGCACCAATGGGAAGTTACGTATGGATCGCACTCCAGCCTTTTTTATTTTTTGTTATTACTAACAACTAACACCGCGCTAAATGATGCCTGTGACAAGTTGGTATCTCCGATGTATTTAAAGGTGAAAAAATCCGAAGAGACAATGTTACACATTCTTGCATTAAGAGTACTGAAAGCGTTAAAAATAGCTTTATAGTTCAAGAATCTACAAAATTCCTGTTCAGAAAATCCATCCACTTTAATGACATTACGTGTTATAAGGTACTTCTATAAATAGAGTATCAAATTTAAGCTAAGAATGTCATCCAGTGTTCGACTTTTTAAAAAATTCAGTAGAATATGCAATTTCAATAATAAATATTCACGAGATGTCCGGGAAATATTGCTTTATTATTATTTCTAATTATTATAAAACTTAATCTATTACCCGCAGAATATTTGTTTTAATCTCCAGATTCGCCAGAACTCAGTATCTAAACGCACCCATTTACAGTCAATTTAGGTTAAGTAAGGTTATGGTCATGACATATAACCAAAACACTCATGATAATATGATTGATTGAAGTTGAATGTATTTAACGTGAATAGATAAATACCTACTTAAATCTTTTTTATATAAAAATTTATATCAGCATATCATCGTTTAATATTAATATCAAAAGGTTATTGACCACAATTTTCTAAAGTTATTTCGGATAAAACACATAATATTGATTATAAATTCTGATGATTGATTTCAATATTGTGGCTACAACATATCGAATGGTATTTATCATCAGCATAATATCCTTTATTTATAGGCCCATTAATCATTGCAATAACACTGTATCCCAAAAATACGTACAACTATAAGAATAGGAAGCTTTAGTCTTAACAATCGAGAAAATATTTGAAATTCCTTGAAAAAAAAGAGAAGTATTTTTATACTGGTCAAAAGGGATTCCAGTATTATGTTGAGAAGAAGCTGATGGTGATTGATGAATGATGGTCAATATTCTTTTTTTATTTATTAGCATTAACATTAAGCAAAGATATTTCGTTAAAAAAAATATATAAATTACATACAAATACATATGTACAAAGCTGTAGTTATGGATCAAAATATATTCAAGATGTCCTTAAAAATATGTGTTTAGGCTAAAATGACGCAACGAAAATTTCTTACGGTTTAGATGATATAAAATACATAAAATCAATTTAGAAAAAATTAAGTTCTCATATAGATATATGTAGGTACAGATCGGTTTTTTCTTTAAGGAATGATCGAAATATTTTCATTTCTTTAACAAAACGAGCACCGTTTTTTGCATATTTACTTTAGGGGCGTTCCTTTTAGGCTGGCTACAGCATCTACTTCTACTCTGTGGTTAAAGTAATTCAAAGCACTTTGATAATGTAGGAACGAAATGAATTCAAGCATTAAAGCCACACCATTAGTAAAAAGAAATTGCATAGTAAATTTATTGCTGTTAATGTTTCATTAATCTATAAAATAAAATACGAATAAAAAAAACAAAAATTACATCTAAATTGAAGTTAGTTTTATCTTTAATGCGTTCTATTATCATCAACTGAGAAGTACTAAAAAGTACTTTGCAAGACCCAAAGGAACACACCTTTTCTAACATTACTTTAACCCCACCTAAAAGTTACATAAAAGATTATAAAGGGTATTTTTTTTAGAGGTATAGAACTTTAAGTTGGCAACACTATTTTAACTGGCGGCCATTTTGTCAGCTGTCAAGTGATTTGTTTTTAGTTTGGTTTTGGTCTGGCATTTCAACATGAATAGACTGATGACGCCTGAATAACCCTTCCAAATTGTTGTGAATGGGCTCGAAACGAGATTGCTGTTGATCCCGATTTTCATAAGAAAATTTTGTTTAGCGATAAAGCTCACTTTTGGTTGAATGGATACGTCAATAAACAAAACTGCCGTATTTGGAGTGATGATAATCCTCAAGTGTATGTTGAGACACCGTTACATCCACAAAAACTGACTGTTTGGTGTGCTTTATGGGTTGGTGGAATAATTGGTCCGTACTTCTTTAAAAACGATGCTGGCCAGAACGTTACATTCAATGGTGACCGCTATAGAGCCATGATTACTGTCTTTTTCGTTCATCCATTGAACAACCATCATGATGTGCAGGAGCTGTGGTTTCAACAAGACGGCGCAACATGTCACACAGCTCGTGCCACAATTAATTTATTGAAGGAAACGTTTGGTAACCGCATGGTTTCACTTTACGGACCCGTAAATTGGCCTCCAAGATCGTGCGATTTAACGCCGCCCCTTGACTATTTTCTGTGGGGATATGTGAAGTCACTAGTCTACAGCAATAAGCCCGAAACGATTGACCACACTTGGAGGACAATATTCGCCGCGTTATTGCCGATATACGGCCACAAATGTTGGAAAAAGTAATCAAAATTGTACCTCCAGATTAGACTACGTCCGAGCCAGCCGTGGCGGTCATATGCCAGAAAACATATTTAAATTATAATTCCAGAAGATTATCTTTCGAATAAAGTAAATTTCATGTCAATTTAAAAAAATCACCTTTGTTTTATTCCATTTCAAAGTTCTATACCTCTAAAAAAAACACCCTTTATAAACATAAAGGGTGGTTAAATTTTAAGGGCCGATGATGATTTTGAATAAAACACAAATTATTGTCATTTCTTTTTATTATGATAATATTGGTATGGTTCAGTTATGTATGGAACAAAATATCGGCCAAATGGCCGCCGCGACCCCGGCGGCACACCTCCATCCGATGGTCCAAATTTTCGATGACGCTGAGGCATAATTGAGGTTCTATGCCGTTAATGTGCCGAATTATCTCATCCTTTAGCTCTTAAATTGTTGCTGACTTATCGACGTACACCTTTTCTTTCAAATAACCCCAAAGAAAGAAGTCCAACGGTATCAAATCACATGATCTTGGCGGCCAATTGACATCGCCACCACGTGAGATAACACGGCCATTGAATTTGTCGCGCAAAAGAGCCATTGTTTCATTAGCTGTGTGGCAAGTGGCACCGTCCTGTTGAAACCACATATCGTCCACATCCATATCTTCCAATTCGGGCCATAAAAAGTTCGTTATCATCTCACGATAGCGAAAACCATTCACAATAACTGCCTGACCGGCCTCATTTTGGAAAAAATACGGCCCGATGATGCCGCCAGCCCATAAACCGCACCAAACAGTCACTCTTTGTGGGTGCATTGGTTTTTCGACAATCACTCTTGGATTATCATTCGCCCAAATGCGGCAATTCTGCTTATTAACGAATCCACTGAGGAGAAAATGTGCCTCATCACTGAAGATGATTTTTTTTTAACGACCATTTCCATAATAAGCCTGAATAACTTTAACGCGTTGCTCGATTGTGTATCTTTTCATGGTTCAAATTGAGTTAGTCTGAAATTGAGAAATGTCAAATGAAATGCAGAAAAAAACTTGACGTTTAGATGTGGTTCACATTCAACATCGGCCCTTAAAATTTAACCACCCGTTACATGATTTGATTTAGTTTTTAAATTGTTTGTAGTAATATTTTACATATCATATCGAAAATTTACTAAAATCAACGCAAGAGAGAAAAAATGCAAATACACATACACTTCAATTTGGCACCCATAATCTTTTAGGTAATAGAAATTTTCGGTCATTTGAACTTCCTGATGTTTTGTTCACTGTGGCGTATGAGTTACCTTAAATTTCAAATTTAAAACCCAAAATATAAAATATTCTGAAGAAATCTTAAAACCAAATTTTCTTAAAGCAATCAAATAGCAACAAAATTACAAAATCAATAACTTTTCTACTTTCTTTATGCATATTATTTACATAAATATGTATCCTCGTTAAAATTTAAATGAAATTGGTTCATAAATTCTTTGTGTTAACTTTTATAGATTCATCGTGTAAGAACATGATCTATGAACCATCTTTTAAGCTCCTTATAAAATAAACAATGAAATTATGATGTTTTTCCGTCATAAAAATATTGAATGATAATTTAAAAACATATGAAATACGATTTCAAAATTTGTCTTTTATGTTATAGGTTTTTATGTTAATCATCGAACAAAGCTAAAGTAAAATGTTATTTGATAGCCTGGTATGAATTAGAATAAGGGAAAAAATTAATTAAAAAAAGCTGAACCTGAGGTTATCTATTAATTTGCAATTGAAACTTCTTATTATTTTTATCATCAAATGTTCGTAATTATTGTTCTTTTGCCGATAAGAAATATTATGTATTCCTTTTTTCAAAAAAAAAAAAACATTAATTGAAAAAGTCCATAATAATATCTTTCATGAATGTGGTAATCTAGGAAGAAAATTACTTATTCCTTGAGTCATGGTATTATGTAAGAAATTAATGGAATTTGGAAAAGATATCTTGACTCAAAATCATAATCAAATATAATAATGAACTCCCAGTTCAATGAACTAAAATCACAATTTAATAAAAAGGGAGTTTTATATTAACTTTTTACTTGCGATACATAGGTAAGGTACTCTGTCTCGCAATTCTGTATGTCTGTCTGTCCCTTCGTCTGTAGCCTAAACAGATTGATCGATTTTCTTTAAACTTGGTACCTAGCTTTTTAGGGCATTCCCACCACACGTTTTTTTCAGCTGTCGTACCAACTTTCTTACCAAATTATGAAATCTTATTTTTCTCAAAAACATTTTTTTACGAAAATACTACCATTTTACAAAGACAAATTTTGGAAAAAATTGTTTTGAATGGTACCTCCCAAAGAACCATTTTTTATTTTTTATTTTCTCAAGAACGATTCAACTGATTTTGATTAATTTTTTTTATTTTTTTATTGAAAAAAAAACCGTCATCTAACCACGCTAGAGGGAAATATATTGAACAGTAGTATGATTTTTATTAAATTAAAATTGTTATTAAATTAGGTGTATTTTCAACATATAATATAATATAAATTTAAATAAAAAACTCTTGAAAGATGAAACTTACAGTTTAAACTGAAAGATCGTTTAAAGTCAATATATGTACATAATTATAAATAAATTAATTGAACAATTTATGAAATTGTTATGAAATTGAAATTGGCACCAGTGAGAAGTATAAATCATCCAAATTCTTTCCCAAATCTCGATTTAATAGAAAAAAAAATTAAAAATCGTTGGGACAGTTTTTAATTAAAAATACTTTTTATAAATAAAATTAATTGTTAAATTTATAAAGTAAAATTGGAACGGCATTTTTTAATATTTATTAATGCGGAGGTACAAAATTAATTAAAAAAAAAAATCATCCACTATTTTTTTGAAATATCGTAATTAAAAAAACAATTGTAGTTTTTTGAAAATTTTGATATGCTATATTAATTAAACTTTATATAAGCTTTTTATTTAATTAAAATCGGTTTAACAGATAATCGGATAGTGGAAAATTAAAAATATATATATATGAGGTATTCTTAATAATGGTTTAGTAAAAAAAATTGTTTCTGTAGAATAATAGATTGTATAAGTATTAGTGGCAAGCAGACGGCAACACCACACCTTTATTAATAATTATTATTATATTATGTTTATTGTTAAAAAAAATAGTAACAATAATAATAATAATAAAAAATCTAATTTAATCTAATCCACTAATATTAATGCACATAAAATTTTTAAACAAAGTTGTTGGGGACATTTTTGAGAAAAACAAGATTTTCTTAAACGGGTTTTATATAATTGTACCGTATATTATTTTGAATATAAAATAATTTGTGTTAAAAATATTTTAGATTATACTAAAAATCTTCTTAGTGCCAAGTTTAATAAAATCGACCAAGTCGTTTTCGAAATATGCCTTGTGTTTTGAAAAAATAAAAAATCTCAATTTTTTTTTTGAAAAAATTGGTAAAAAATACTATCAGTCGAACGGTTTTCGAGAAAATCTATTATCAAACAAATAGTTCAATGGAAACAAATTTTTCACGAAAAAAAAAGCGTTATAAAATTTTATAATTTAACTACCCATTTTCGAGAAAAATAAGATTATCCAGACATGTACATTGTACAGTGTACACCCAAGTGAAGAGAAAAATGACTCAACCAAGGAATCATTCTACGAACTTCTCGAGAACATGCATAATATGCGCCCAAATTACGAATCCAAAGGAGTGGTTTGAATTGATTTTACAAATTTTGTTGTCAATTTTCTGTCAGAAAAACATTACAGATGGTCGATGACAGTTTGAGCAAAGTGAGTTAGTTATATACAAAGCACATTCTTTCAAAACGTCGTTTTCTTAATATCGATCACTAACGACATTTTATAATTCAAAACTAAGTCGACATTTTAAATTATCGAATAAGAATTGATGGATCTGATTTGTCGCATCAATAGTACAGAAGATACTTCACTCACACCATTACACTCATATTTGCATGTCTCGAGACCATTCCTTCGTTGAGAGTACCTAATTGCTCAGATTTCTTAGGTATAATACTAAAATGCTGATGAGACATTTGCATTCACACATACATACATTAATATTCACAAATAGAAAAAGCAAACAAATCAAATGTTAGGTGTAACAATTTATTTTTATTCTGTGACACATAAAAATGTACATAATTCGTAGAAATAGATTGACAAATAATTTATTTCCATGTCTAATTTTGTATACAAGGAGAAACACACATTAGGTCTGTTTCTTTACTCGTCCGTGGGATCCCTTATGGGATCCCAAATCTACATTTACTTTTTTTTTGGTACGAAAATTCCAGAGCTTTTGACTTTTTTTAAAATTTATTTCATTTCCCGTCCAGCAAGAATTTACCCGAACATTTTACCTATTGCCTTTTCTTGCTTATCAAACTACTAATAACTTCTGTTGTCAAATATGACGTTTACCCAAAACCAATAAAAAAACATTTTAAATGCATTTCCTTACTTTTCATTTCTGGTGAAAAATTCTACAACAACAACATCAAAAAGCTCGAGACCAAACTTTTTCCCTAAACTTTTCCAAACACACATATTATAAAGTAATGCATTTTATATTGAAATTCATATAACCATGGAATAAAAACTAAACCATGTACAGTACATACATAGTATTAAAGGTTACGTTGCAAAATTACATACACTCAATTACCTCAGTCAAATTGATTGCTTCATAAAAAAAAATTCAAATAGACTTTTTGAGTTTTTTAAACTTATACGGACGCTCGTTTTGACATTTTACGTCGCCGTAATCCTTATAAAGGGTGTTTTTTTAGAGGTATAGAACTTTGAAATGGAATACAACAAAGATGATTTTTTTAAATTGACATGACATTTACTTTATTCGAAAGATAATCTTCTGGCATTATAATTTAAATATGATTTCTGGCATATGACAGCCACGGCTGGCTCGGGCGTAGTCTAATCTGGAGCTCCAATTTTCGATGACTTTTTCCAACATTTGTGGCCGTATATCGGCAATAACGCGGCGAATGTTGTCCTGCAAGTGGTCAATCGTTTCGGGTTTATCGGCGTTGACTAGCGACTTCACATATCCCCACAGAAAATAGTCAAGCGGCGTAAAATCGCACGATCTTGGAGGCCAATTTATGGGCCCGTAAAGTGAAACTATGTGGTTACCAAACGTTTTCTTCAATAAATCAATTGTGGTACGAGCTGTGTGACATGTTGCGCCATCTCGTTGAAACCACAGCTCCTGCACATCATTATTGTCGAACAATTGATGAACGAAAAAGTCAGTAATCATGGCTCTATAGCGGTCACCATTGACTGTAACGTTCTGGCCAGCATCGTTTTTAAAGAAGTACGGACCAATTATTCCACCAACTCATAAAGCACACCCAACAATCAGTTTTTGTGGATGTAACGGTGTCTCAATATGCACTTGAGGATTATCATCACTCCAAATACGGCAGTTTTGTTTATTGACGTATCCATTCAACCAAAAGTGAGCTTCATCGCTAAACAAAACTTGCTTATGAAAATCGGGATTAACAGCAATCTCGTTTCGAGCCCATTTACAACAATTTGGAAGCGTTATTCCGGCGTCAGTCGATTCATGTTGAAATGGCAAACCAAACTAAAAACAAATCACTTGATAGCTGACAAAATGGCCGCCAGTTAAAATAGTGTTGCCAACTTAAAGTTCTATACCTCTAAAAAAAAAAGCTTTAAAGTTAAAAAATTGTTAAATAGTATCATGCTAATAGTTTAACATCAGACTTCTTAAAGTTGTGTGCCAATAAATGCTTTTAATATATAACAATATATCTAACATAGTTTCCTGAACTATGTATTAAGGTTTCGTGCGTTGGTAAAATAATTCTCAAAATGAGACTAACATGCGTGTGAAAAGAAAAAAACTTAGTTTCTACTGAAATCATTGGTAGATAATAAATTTAACTTTGTAATACATCAGAAATTTCAACTTCTGGTGTTTCTGTTGTTCCATTCTTCTACATCAAATGTCATAGGTATTTTTTTTAATTTTTTTCTAAATCAAAATTAAATGGTTTACGAATGCATTTGGGATGCTTCTAATTAAAATAAAAACACATAGTTCAAGTACATAGCACTTCAGCACTATTTAGGAGAATGTAAAAGCGTCACTATTGTGTATTTTATTTATTTAAAGCGTATATACATAAATACTTAAATAAATAATGTCCCTTGATCCAATGCAAATTTTGAAAACATGGGGGATGATTAAGCGCAAAGTGCACTGATTCCTTTGGATAAGACTTTTAATACACCAATAGTGAATGTTGAGTAATAATTTATTTTCCAAAAGCTGCATTCTCTTTTACAGAAATCCCTACTCTTATGTACATACATATATACTAAAAGTATGTATATATAAAGCTTCTTATGGTTCGTTAATTTTTAATCATGGTAAAATGCACACCAGACAATTTATAAATTAAATGCAAATTTCATTGGAATGTTTCATTCAATCTGCTTAAATGTTACTACCAAATTGCATCAGTCTGTTTAATTCTGAGAGAAAACTTAAATCGGCATTATGGAGAGATGTCCCTGTAGTTTAATTTGTAAAACTATTTCTCAATGATACTGTGCAATGTTGAAGGTTGAAAACTATATGCAATTTTAAATACTGTTCTGGTTTAAAACCAGATTATTTTAATTAAATAACCTTGATCTCAATGTGACCGAATTGTTTGTTATCTGAACCAGAAGCAACTGAAACTAACTGTTTTTTTTTTTGGTATGGAACTCAGGACACTAAACAGTTGAGTTGAAGAGTAAACTGTTTTAACAACATATACATATTTGAAATTAGTTGAAAGCAAAAATGTACACAATTTTAATTAAAAACAATGTTAAAAGAGCAAAAAAGTGCAAAAAATTTACAGATTTCACTCATAGAGTAACTATGTGGACATTGAAAATGACTTGTATTACGTCAATAAAACAAAAACATGTCTAATCTTTGTGATTTGTATTTTGTATACTATTGTTGCATTATAACTTCACAAACTGTCTTAGAAACCATTCTACAGTCTGAAGTACCAATTTGTATATTTAGTGTCACTTCCCAGTTGGCGGTTAAATTAATGTTGTATAATTTTTTTAATAAGATCTTAGTCTTAATTGTAGCTTAATTTGCAATTACACAATCATACTCATTTTCATCCGCACTGGTACAGCACTTATACACGAAATTAAAGTTACATACCATCTATCTTAACGTATATCTAGGTATTTGACATTTTTGCTTAGCTTAGCTTTGCAGAAAGGTAACTGAATTACAGATCGATTTAAGTATACATCATAAACGGTTCAACTTAGTTCTCGACTCAGTTGGTTGTTGTTGAATCAACTCGCGAGTTGGCTTGTTATTTTATCAATTTGACGGTTGATGAGAAAATCAAAAGATTTTGAATTTTTTTCAAATTGATTTACAAGTATTTCAAATCATTGAACTATATACATATATTGTATAAAGCCAAGACATTTGATTTACTGTCCAGCCAAACCTTTTTTTAAATCGAGACAAAATTTACAAAGAATTTGATGCGAAGCTCCACCTCACTGGTAATTGTTTTTATTCTATAATATTTTATTTTAAAATATTTTGAACTCATCTTTTAATCAATTTAACAATATCGAGTCGCGTAATTTACCCAAAAGTTGTCTAGTATATTCTACGTTCTTTAGGTTGATTTAGAAAAAAATAAACTTTTTTTCACATTTTACCTTATTTTAAGACTTTAATCCCAAACATCCGATTATTAGAGTAGAAGTTAGAAGCTAACCAAGACCTTAACCTTGATGATTTGTCCCTTAGAACTTAAGTTATGATTTTATATAAGAGGTTCAAGTAGGTGCCTATGCATATTCTAGGTTAAACAATCAAATTGATTTAGAAGTTAGTAAAGTTTTTACCCAAACGTTGTCTAGCATATTCTAGGTTCTTTAGGTTGATTTAGAAAAAAATCAACTTTTGTCATATTTTACGTTAATTTTGAGACTTTAACCTCGAACATCCGATTATTAGAATAAAAGTTAGAAGCTAACCAAGACCTTAATCTTCATGATCTGGTCCTTAGAACTTAAGTTATAATTTTATATAAGAGGTTCAAGTAGGTACCTATGCATATTCTAGGTTAAACAACCAAATTGATTTAGAACTTAGTTAAGTTTTTACCCAAACTATGCATATTCTAGGTTCAACAATCGATTGATTTAAAAGACTGACATTTTACCTTAATTTTAAGACCTTAACCTCAAACATCCGATTATTAGAACAGAAGTTATAATCTAAACAAACCAACCAAATCCAACCTTTACGATTTTATTATTTGTAAAATACCTACTACAATTAATGTTCATGCACATACAGTGCCATAGCTAGGATTTTGGTTCGGGGGGGGCTTGCTTCCAAATTTTACCAGGAATTCTTTAAACAAAAAACTATATATATCCCAATTTATTGATTTTTATTAGTTTTTAAATTGTATGTACTCAAACGAACATACCTATACTTAAATTATTTTTTTATACACACATTTTTTCAAAGCAGAAGACGTTTTGATTTTCTTTTTGACATGAGATCAATCACCTTATCTGGATCCACATTAATATCTGAATGAGCAGATATCATAGCAAGTGAGCTTAATCTTGCATTCCCCATAACTCTTCGGGACACTGTTTTAATCCTTTTCATAGTTGAAAAGGTTCTTTCAACACTAGCTGTGGTCACTGGAGGCGTGGCCAAAACCGTAAGCAAGAAGTTTATACCTCTAAAGTAAGTCTTGTCACATATATGTATCAAGCAATTTTAAAACTTCGATAGAAGGATCAATCGACGATATTTTTTCGCACCAGAGAATGTACTCAGCTTTCACAGCTGACAACGAAATTGCATTATCAAAGTAACATGTTAGCTTTTCCATTTCGTTGACTCACCCAACCGCAGAAAAACCTGGGAGAAGAGCTTGAAACGATGGTAGAACGTCTTCGTTGATCATGAATCTGTCCGTAAGATTTTGTATTAACGAATCTATTCAAGGAATCAATTCAGACACTCTAAAATAGGATTCAGTAGAAGAGGTTTCTGGATTGGAACGCGTGGTTTGTTTCAATGAAGTTCTTGGAGTCTTAATTCAACTTTAAATAAGTCCTCGGCAAGGTTAGATACGGATTGAAAAGCCTCTCTGAAAAAATCTTCGGCTTTTTCTCTGATGTTCTCAAGAGAATTCAGAACTCTTCTTTGGTGCGGTCGATTGCAGAAACGAAATCTGAGGATTTGTTCTGTAGGAAAACTGATAAGGGCAGCGTTAAACTGAACAGCTTTTCGCATACAATGGGGCTAACTAGGAAATCACATTTTTGGACCGCTGCCAAAAGTGTTGATGCCTTCGAAGACATCGCCCACGTTCTGCTCGTTATTTCTTCAAGACTTATTGAGATGCATTTGAAGAGCTCTACAAAGGAAATAATACTGTATATTAGAAAGTTTTAGTTTTTATTTTAGACTTTCGGGGGGGGCTTCAGCCCCTCAAGCCCCCCCCCCCCTGGCTACGTGCCTGTGCACATACCTACATGCATACCAGTGGCGAGGCGTCCATATAACTCGATCCCTGCCGAGTTACCTTTTACATTTTCTACTATGCAACAATTTTTACTAATTAATCAGCAACATAAAACCCATGGGATAAATTTAATTTGTATCTATTCATTAGCCTGCACGAGCTGCACACTCCACCACTGCGATTGAATTTTATTTTCAAGCCACACACGAAAAAAAAAAAAACACACACGTCATTTTCATTAGTATGTGTATTCTTTCCACACTCTCCGTGCTCTGTGCACAAGCCAAAGCAAAGCAACCCGAAATATGTCGGGTTATAAAATCTGTCGCTGGATAGAACAAATTTATTTCCTTTCTCTTTTCTTCCTTATGATTTTCTGATTTTGACTCGACTCTGTTTAACACACGTTCTCTTATGCAAAAGAATAACACGCTTTTTTCCGACTTATTTGGTGATTTTTGTGAGTATCTTCTACCGCTGCGCTGTGCTGTGGTGGATTAATTGAGTAGGTCAGTTCTCTTAGTTACTTAATAAGTTTCTGAGTTTGAACGTCTCGTTCTCCTTTCTTATGCAAGCAAATAACACGCTTTTCTTCGACTTATTTGGTGAATTCTGTGTGTATCTCTTATCGTTGCGCTGCTGTTTAACAAGAGTAGGATAGGAGCTGTTAAACAACAGCAGTCTGTAGGTATTAAAAGAGCTGATTAAATTTGCTGCCGTTTGAAAAATTAAAATTCAGTTGGTTGTTTTTAATGTTCAATATTTTCTATATTTTAATTCAGATATATAATTATTTATAGAAAAAATGTATTTATTAATATTTTTTTTTCAACGCATGTTTGTGAATTTTTCAATTTATTTGTTGATTTATTTGGTTATTTATCTAACACATTGAAGTTCCTTATTTTTCGTCATATAAAGCATTAATTTTAATATTACCTACATTTGCCAGAAACGGTTTCTTTTATTAAGATCCTTGTAAATTTAAAAATTAATCATTTGTTGTTGGTACCTATAAAAGACTGGCTAAGTTTGTCGTGGAAAGCTGATCTGCAATGCATTATTTAATTTTGCCTGCGTATTAATATGTTTTAGAACTCATTTACGTTTGCAGGTAATTAATTTTTACATCGAATTACCATTTCAAATTATTCACGCCACGCCACTGATGCATACATATGTACATACCTACCAGCATACATACATACCTACATAAACATAATATATGTACATATATCATTTTTGTGCCCGATGCAAAGCCAATTTTGTTTGCCACGTGTTTTTTTTTAATGCACACACTCCACCGTCTTCTCCCTTCTAACAATATGTTGTTTGTAGGTACGTACCTACATACATACATATTTTGTTTGTTTTTTTTTCTTTTGCCGTGATGAAATATAGTTCTAAAAAGACAGTTTTTCAAGTTTCTAGTATGAAATTTTTTACGATTTTGCAAAAATTTTTATGCAGATTTGTAGCCTGTCATTTAAACTTTAATTATCTAGCTTAATATTGAACATCCAATAATTATAACCAAAGTTATAGGCTTCTAGGTGGGCTCAAATCGAGCATTTTTCGAATTTAATAATTCCTCCACTGAATCTCGTCCGTTGGCGATGATCAAAATTTATGTACGCTGGCTGAAATTCATCACTTGTGTTTTTTTTCTTCATTTTATTCATTTTGGTAGTTTCTTTGGTAACACCAACCAAAAATTCAATCGTTCTCCCCCTATACGCTAGAGTTCATCCTCTATCTTTGTTCATTTTGGTAACACCATACTTAGATCAAAACGACCCTATAAACATTTTCAATGTTAATATATTTCTGGATCAATTTTGATCAACCGTTCAAGATAATATTGATATAGCAAGTGTTGCCAGATTAGAGCTTTACTCCTTTAACGCAAATCAATTTATCAGGGGGTAAGGATAGAAGCAAGAATAATTTAGACAAAAACTAAAACTTATAATAACCATACAATAATGGTGTACATTTTTAAAATTAACATTGTAAAGGGTTTTCCAATAAGGACTTGACAACTTTTTTTTTTAAATAAAACGCAAACCATTGAGATATTTCAAAAACTTTTTTATCGGCTTGAAGTACAATCAAATCACATTTATCAATGGAACTCGACTTCGTTTATATGGCCACCGCGGGCACGTTTCCAGCGGTCGATTCGTTGGACCCAATTTTTGATGACTCGGCCACACATTTCGGCCTAAACGGCCGCTATTTCGCGTTCAATGTTAGCTGCGAGCTCTTCCAACGTCGTCGGCTTATTGGCATAAACCAATGACTTAACGTAACTCCAAACAAAACAATCTAGAGGTGTTAAATCGCACGAACGACGTGGCCAATCGACTGGTCCATTTCTTGAGATAACACTCTCATCAAACTTACTCTTCAATAAATCGATTGTAAGGTATGCTGTGTGGCTTGTGGCACCATCCTGTTAAAACCACATGTCGTCCAAGTCCATATCTTCCAATTCGGGCCAAAAATATCGATAATCATGGCGCGATAACGCTGGCCATTCACATTAACGTGACGTTCGTTATCGTCGACGAAAAAACATGACCCAATAACGCCGCCGGCATGCAAACCGCACCAAACAGTTATTTTATGTGGATGAAGTGGTGATTCATGAAGCAATATGGATTTTCACCTGACCAATAACGCATATTTTGCTTATTGACGAACCCTTTGAGCCAAAAATGAGCTTCGTCACTTATAGTGCTTAGTGGATCGGAATGGTAAGCGGAAAATTTTATATAATTTAAGATTTATTAGAATTTTTTGACAAAAAAAATTCTATTTAGATCGGTTTAGCAGATAATGAGAAATCAAAAAATTCTTATATGAGAGTTACTGTTAATATAATAGTTAAATGAAAAAGTAGATCGTAAAAACACCGAAAAATGTTAATCAAAATCGTAGAAGTCGTTTTGGACAAAAATAAGATTTTCTTCAAATGTTTTTAAATAGTTGCTTGGAAGGTGTTAATTTTGGCTATAAGGTGCCAGTTTGATTAAAATATATCATTGATTGATTGACGTAATTACGAATTTCGATTAAAATGGCAACAACAGTTTTTCGAGAAAATTCGACCAATATAATTGACTCCATTTTTTGTATTATCTTTATCTTTTTTTTTTAATATAATTGAATTTCAAGCATCATATACAAGGATTAAAATAAATAGAACAAATTTTTAAGTAAGTTGAAAATTCTGTTTAAAATAATGATGATTCTAAGAAGATACATATAATTTGTGAATATTCCTTTAATTCAAATTAATTAAATATATTTTCCTTTTTCCCTTTTAATTCTCTTTAACCCAATGAATTTCAAAAAGGACTTCATAGTCAATAAACTCACTTAATCATATTTATTGTTTTTTGTTTTTTTTTTTTGGGCTGTGGAGTTGCTTATGTATCCCTTTAAAATTAAATTCTAAAAAAAAAACCATAAAAACTTAAGAAAATAAAATTTAATTGTGCAAAATGGTTTTAAAAGGTCTCAGGACAATTTAAAGAGGTAAAATTAAGCATACCTATATTATAAAATTAAATTGCTATACCAACACCTAACAGCACACGTTATGAAACAGATTTATACAAAAATATTTTTATTAATTATTACGAACAGAACAAACAGGATATTAGAGCAGTAAAAAATTGAGACATTAAAAATAAGTTATGCCACCACCACACAGTACTTTTTTCACAACTTATTTTGGTGTATTACTAGCTGACTTGGGCTCACGTTCCTTCGTTTGGTTTAAATATAAAATTGAAAAATTAATTTTCTATACGAATTCAATATTTCTATTTTTAATATGGTTAAAAAGCCTTTCGTTATACTTAGTCAAATAAATACCACTAAATGAGCACACAACTCCTCAAAACTTTTATTTAATTTCTAACATCAATTTTCGATAGTTAAATATTTTTCAACTTTTATCATTTCAGATAAATTATTTTGTAAGTAAAAAATTCAACACTCTGAATTTATGGATTCATATATATGTACCTAAATATACTATTGTTCTCATTTTTTTTCCAACTATGGCTTCTTCGGTTGATAAATTATTTATAAAGAATCCCAAGTATGACACCTGATGTATCATACACTCAAGGACTCAAGCTCTTTCCAACATAACAAAAAAAAAAAAAAAAAAACAATGTTTGTCTGAGATAATATTTTCAAATAGTATACCGTTTCTTCTGACATCGACATGGAAGAATATCAAGTCAAACCAAAAGTAGGTACAACTCAATGGTTTCACCCTGCTTATAGAAGAACCATGTATAGTATATATTTCTTATAAATAAGTAGATATCCTTGCATAAAACAAATATACAAGAACGTGTCGCATTTCAATCTTCCAATAAAAATGAAAAATATCATTTGTTGAATAGAAGTATGCACGACGAACGACACGACGGAAACATGAGCTCTTGAGAAAATAAAATCCACGAAGCATGACAGGGTTGCAGGCACAAACATGTACATAGCATACATACACATATATTTACAACATTTTATCAAAAAATGTTTACCAAAATTAAGTCAATTTTCAAAAAACAACGTCAAAACCGTAGTATGAATTTAGATTTAGATTTTATTTACTGTAGCTGAATTATTACATTATTTTTTCATTAAACTTATATTGCACAATTTACAGAGATTTGATATGGAGCTACCTTACCACTGAAAAATTTATAACACTGTTTTTAAATATTACCTAGATAAATAATTGATTGAATGTAAAGCTACAGAAAAAAACCTTCTTTTAAAAGTTGAGATAGAGAGAAGAGGAGGAAATGAAAAAAAAAGAAAACCTTCATCAAATCAGTGACTTTTTACAAAAAATGTTTTATGTGTACAATGTACAATGTACAGTACATACATATCGCTCACCGCCTGCAATAATGGCACAACGCATTTTTGTCAGTTTCGAGATACAAGCGATTTAAATAATGCTATCCTGTAACGGATTTGCCATTTTGATGTGAAAAGCATTACTTACTTATAACTTTTTTTTCGGGATTCAAAAGTGGGCGGCATCCGCCTTTTTTTGGGAAAGTGTCATTATTGCATTAAGCAATGTACATCGAAAGTCTTTAAGCGCCATTTTCGAAACCATAATGACACTATCTCTATCTCTCGTAATTGAGAAGAAGTATCAATGTTCCGCTATTACAGAAATGTAAAGGGTTTAATTTTAATCATAATGGCGTCCACAGTTCAAAATTCAATTTTTTTGGCCTCGTGCCATTATTGCAGGCGGTGAGCGATATGTATAAAATATAACAAAATTAAATAAATAAATAAATTAACAAATGAATAATAAACAAATAAGTTAAAGACAAATAAATAAATAACAAAATTTAATAAATAAATGAATAAACAAATACATAATTTAACAAATTAATAAATAAACAAATTAATTAATAAGATAATATATAAATAAGAAAATAAGTAAGTAAATAAATAATTAAAGAAATAAATAAATAAATAAAAAAAAATTTATAAATAAATAGATAAATAAATAAATAAATTAAGTAATTTAATATCACAGATTTGTTTATATAAATAAATAAATTAATAAATAAACGTTTTTTGACAAATAAATACAACAAAAAAAAAATAAATTTTTTTAAGTTTATAAAGTCAGATTTGAAATGAGGTAGTTATCAGATGAACTATAAGATAAGTTGTATCTATTGCATAGATTTGATATTCTGCAAGGAATTCTTTCAATGTTTGTTATTCTATGTAGTTCATCTGTTGAATAATGCCAAGGCAAATCAAGCATCATTTTCAAAATTTTGTTTTGCATTCTTTGTAACTTAAATATTACTTTTTGCGCATTTTCCACACACAGGTGATCCGTATAGCATGATACTTTGAAAAATTACTTTGTATATAATTAACTTATTTTCATCACTAAGCTTGGAATTTCTATTAATAAAGGGATATAGCATTTTTATTGTCATGTTAACCTTGTTGGTTGTTTTTTGGATATGTAATCTGAAGGTTAATGTTTTGTCAAGATGTACTCCTAGGTATTTGGCACTGTATTTCCATTCCGTCTGTGTTCCATTCCACTAACTGTTAACCTTCGGCTGGGTAGAAAACAAGCTTTCCTTTTTCTGGTGAAAAAGACGGTTTGAGTCTTTTTGGCATTTAATTTAATTCTCCACTTATTGAGATAGTTATGTACATCATCCAGTGCAGATTGCAAATTGGTTTCAACAACGGAACCAATCGAATCCGCTGAATAGATGCAAGTATTATCTGCAAATATAGCAATTTCACATTCCTTAAGCTTAGGAAAGTCAGATGTGTAATATGAATTTTTCTTACCAAAAAATGAAATGTAATATTATTTCAATTTCTTTCGACATATCTAACATGTACGAAGTTTAAAAAGTTCTAAGCGTGAGCCTTACGTCTAATACGTTACGTGTCACACATTTCGTTGTTATTGTAATTGTTTTAAGATTGAACGAACAATCACAAAACTACAACACTTGAACGAACATTGATGTTTACACATCTTAACCTTGAGTCCGGAGGTGGAAACTCACACATTTTTTTCTATTGTTTTTGTTTTGTTTTTTGTAAATTATTGTTTGTTATTTATTCTTACGGTTTTACCAAAACGACATCTAACCACTATTTTATTTTAGGCTACATAAATACGTTCCGAAATGTCAAATTGATGCAAAGTGAAATTTATGTAATGTAATCAGCCTCACAGTGCTTATTTCTGTTGCAAGTAAAAATATAAATGAAAAGAAAAAATGTGGGAAATAAAAAAATGTCAACACTATAAGTCTTTTTTTTTTTTTTTTTTTTGTTAAATAAACAAAAAGCTGTGCAGCTGTATTGATGGGCACGTATATAAAAATTAGCATGTTACGACACTTTTTGCAGCTATTCCAGTTTCAGCACTCTATTATTTTGCACAAAACCAATATTACAAACAACAATTTCTATAAATATTCTAATCCTACGATTTACGTTTAAGTTAAACGAACTTACATCAAAACTCTTCTTAAAATCTAAAATAATATATAATCTACAAGTTTACAGATCTCACAAAAAGGTCATGAACCTTTTCCAATTATAAATGTGTGGCTAAAGAGTAAAATTTGAAACCTACATAAATGTTCTTAAATAAATTGAAAATCTGTCAAAATACATTATACACTACACAACAAAATGCCTTTATATAACAACAAAATATTAAATGAATAAATGGAAGCCATCAATCGAGGACAATCATCAAGAGGAAATTCTATATCGGAATTGTGTATGAAAACCATGTTGATTAATGACAAAGCTTAGCGAATGTTGGTTAGCAACATTAACAGAGGTCAATGAACTCCTACATATAATATAAGAATCCTTATTTTTGTATTGGTTACTTGTCATTGTTGAAAATTCAATTTTATTCTATTGAAGAAACCTCAAGCAAACAAACGATAAAGAAACATTTTCATTTAAAAGATGTTGTTACTGTGGTAAAAGCTTTATTTTTGTAATTTACGCGCAATGAATGGTTTCATGAGTTATGACTTGAAAACTCTTCAATAAATCGATTGTAAGGTGTGCTGTGTAGCTTGTGGCACCATCCTGTTAAAACTACATGTCGTCCAAGTCCATATCTTCCAATTCGGGCTAAAAATATCGATAATCATGACGCGATAACGCTGGCCATTCACATGGCCCAAATACAAAACAAAAACATGGCCCAATAACGCCACCGGCATGCAAACCGCACCAAACAGTTATTTTTTGTGGATGAAGTTGTGAATCGTGAAGCAAATGTGGATTTTCACCTGACGCATATTTTGCTTATTGACGAACCCATTGAGCTAAAAATGAGCTTCGTCACTGAAGATGATTTTGCGATTAAATTCATCATCTTGGCGCATTTTCTCCAGAGCCCAATCGGAGAACGTACGTCGCTTCAAAAATGGTCCATGATGAAAATGTTGAGTTTACTGAATAAATTGACAATGACAGATCGATGATTAGTGAATGGGTGCGTTCACAAATTAAATTCAAAGTTGTCAAGTCCCTATTCGAAAACCCGATATATATGTAAAGTAAAATAACGCATTCAACATTCGCGCAGTGCGGTTAAAAAAATAATTTTTGCACTTGACAGTATACATATCTACGTCCGAAATTTTGACTTATAAGTAAACTTTTAGAGATTTTTGGAAGCGCGAGTATTATGGTTAAATTCTTTGGTGCAACTGATGCCAGATCGGAAGTGTATAGAAACGTTAATTGCATTGTGGAAGGAAAGCCTTAATACTTTGCACTCTTTTCAGCGACTCGACGTCGAATATGTGATGTGGTCTTTTTAAAGTAAAGATATCGAGGATTAAAAGCTCTTCAGTATCCTCGATGCAAGTGTCAGTCAGACGTAGGGGGTAGGTTTTTAATTCTACATTGAATCCGAATTTACTACCTACATGGAAACAGAGCTGCAACCAAAAGGCAACAAATGAAGCTGGACAAGTTCGTCAACTTTTATCTTTTCATGTGCAGCCCTTTAATATTTTCAAATTGTAAGAGAAAAACTGGAAGAAATAAAAAAGTTATCTCTGCCAATTTTGATGGAGGAAAACTTTTTTGATCCGCCATATTAAAGCGAAGCTTTTTTTTTACGCAGACACGATATTATGATTTCAACAAAATTAAAGACAAAAATAAATCTTATCAAGTTCTTGGTTTAAAAGAAAGAACAAATCAATATACACATCAAACACATACCTTTGTATATGTACAATTATTTTTGTATATTTTGTTGATACATATGTATTCTTCCAAGGTACATGAGCTACTTTTTTCACAATTGGCACACGAAAGGGCTGAAAAAAACCACTCACAGACAATTCCAGAAATGGAATTTAAATAAGGAAAAAAAAGAACTCAACAATTTGTTTTCATTTTTTTTTCCTTCCTTTTGAAGGAACGTTGAGCAGTTTCTTTGTCTGTCTTCAAATGCACCATCTATTTCATTCTAAGAGATTCTATTGGTTGTTTGCTTTAAAGAAAATGTAAATTTTGTTCGCATGTATATTTTATTATTTATTTTTACTGATGTCATTGAAAGATGTCTCTTTGAGCATAACGTTCATGACATTTGGCATGTTGTGAACATCATTTAAAAAAAGATAAAAAAACGTTGGAAATGAGATTGGAATGAATAGAAAAAAAAAAAAAAACTTTTTGATAACAAAAGTGTAAGTTTTCCTTCCTTTAACCCTTCCGAGGACATTTATACGATACTTTATTGTGGTACTTGTCATTGATTTGTATAAAATATGCTATTATTAAAGAAGTTTATATAAATTTCTTCGAAGATGTATCAAAAGGTTAAATTTAACATTTCCTTAACAGGTGTTTTCAATAAAAAAATAAATTAAGAGTAAAATTGAAATTAAAAAAGTTCTTCAAGAAAGTTTAAAATAAACAGTTATTTTTTGGTATACTTTGGTTTTAGTAGGTTCCTAGGTACCTATGTATGTAAAGGCCTTCTGCCTTGTCTATCTGGAATGTTTTCTTAGAAAAATTTAAGGCTGAGAATCATGTCTCAATTATAATTGAAAAAGTCTCAATCAAAAATTGTATTCGATAATTTAATTATTAAGAACGCTCATGGCAAAGCTGATTGTTTGTTTTTAATTAAAGAATGAAATTGAATCTTATAAGATCTTAAAATTTTGTATCATAGAGAGCATCAGAGAAAAATGGCTCTTGGCGATAGAGATTTTGTGATTTTAATCAATTATTTCTAAAAATAAATATATCAATATTTTTATTTCTAAGATTCGCAGTTTTTTTTTTTTTTTGACAAAAAGATTTCTATGAATATTGTGAATGTAGATTTTTTTTGTTTTGATAGGTGATGATTTACATATATATGGATGTGTATTTAAATATAAATATTTGTTTGTACTATTCATCAGAGAACATTATATTTCATGGGACTCAAAATTCGGAATGAAATTTAGAAAAAATAAAATGCAAGACTGGGTCGTACGAACTTGCTCTTATGGACAATTATGTAATGAGAATTATTAAAAATGAAATTATTTAAAACCTATTCAATTCATTTTAAAGAAAAAAAATTAGTTATTAGGGCAAATATATTTTATGCCACCTGCCAAAATGTAGTTTAGATAAAGAATGGTATTTTTAAATTGTTAAAAAGACAATATACATATTAAATTAAAATTAATTTGATCAAATAACTTCTAAAATTATGTTCACACCAACGCGATGTACACTTTCCGATTTCTTTACCGTTGCGGCAATGGATCACAGGACTGGATACGAATTTTATTTTTTATTTTCTAATGAATGTGTTTCTTTATTTATTCCTAATATTCGAAATATTTGGAACACCGCGCTATTGCATTTCTTTATTCACTGGAATATTCCTGATAAACTATTTTGTTGTTTCTTAAATTCTTCCAGAATTATTGGAATGCGTTTTTTTTTATTCCAGTCAAGAGGTATAATGCATATGGAATATTCTCTACTTTGACAGATACATTTCATATTTTTTTTATTTTAAACAGCTTTCAAGTAAACGACTCCGCTTTAGATCCACGCATGTAGCAATTACAACGTATGTATGACTCCGTTTACGGATCCAAACATGGATCCGCAAAACTGCGTTTGTCAGCTTAAATTAGTATGGAAATTAGAATCACCACGGACCCATTTTGTGCATGTATTCTGAGAGAGAGCTTACCATTTCAACATACTCAGTGAGAACAGAAACTAAATTGGATCTAGAACGGATCCAAAAATAAGAACCAAACGAAACAGGTGTTGAAATGCGAAAATCGAGTACAAAAAACAATTTGTGACATTTCACAACCAAAATAAAAAATTGTGATTTTATTTTAAATTGTTTTTTATTTTTTAAGTTTATTTTTTTTTTCGTTTTTGATTAACAAATCTAATCCTAAAGAAAATTTAAAAGAGGGCTTTTATCCAGAAAACAAAATATTGTATGCACAAAATAAAAAAAAATATACATACCTACATAATGTGGTGATCATTTATGGTGTTGCAGTATTTAGGAATTACACTAGATAGTAAACTCCTCTGGAGAAAGCACGTAGAAACAACAGTCGGGAAATCCACACAGGCCTTAATGATATGCAAGAGACTTGCAGGCAAATCTTGGGGTTGCAAACCAGACATCCTCAGATGGATGTACACCATGATGGTAAGACCCATCATTACCTATGGTGCAGTTGTTTGGCATAAAAGAACCGATTTATTAACAACTAGGAAAGCGCTAGACAAAGTTCAAAGGCTCGCGTGTATATGTATCACTGGAGCAATGAGAACCTGCCCTACAGCAGCTATGGAGGTAAGCCTTCACCTGTCTCCTCTAAACGAGGTTATTGGAAGCGCTGCAAAAGGAGCTATCATGAGATTTGCCAAAGAGGGAACTGGAACTGGAAAATGCATAAGTCTCAGTATTAGAGACTGTTTACCTAAATCCACAGTGACAAACCTTATTAACATTCCTAGAGATAGCATGCTTAAAAAATATAACTTCGAAAAAAACTTCCAAACAAAGTTAAGTAGCAAAAAAGAGTGGGTAGGTGAAACAGTTAACTACACACTGAAAGCAAATGCCATCAAGTCGTACACTGATGAATCGAGAACATCTGAAGGGACTGGGGCAGGAGTCTTTGGGCCTAGAGCCAAACTTTCCATCCCGATTGGACAGTCAACAAGCATTTTCCAAGCCGAAGTAAATGTCATAGGAAAATGTGCAGATCGAAATCTCGAAGTGAATTATCGAAAACAAAACATTGCCATTATGTCGGATAGTCAGGCAGCGCTCAAAGCTTTGAGCTCATATACCATTAACTCCAAAATAGTGTGGGAATGTGTAGGCAGGCTAAATGAACTTGGCAAAAACAATAATGTCACGTTTCATTGGGTACCTGGGCACGTACATAGACGTTCAGGGAAATGAAGAGGCAGACTCCCTAGCTAAAATAGGAGCAAAGACCACCTTAACGGCACCTGAGCCCTATTGCGGCTTAGGAGAGAATGTTATCAAACATAGAATCAAAAAAGAAGAGGAGACCAAAAGATCCAAAATTTGGAAAGAACTCCCAAAACTGAGGCAGGCCAAACTCCTTCTTGGTAACTATAACCAAGAAAGCTTCAAGGACTGCACCAACTTAAGTAGAAATAACCTAAGAATTATAACGGGCCTCCTCACCGGCCACTGTAAACTCAGAAGGCACTTAAATATTCTTGGCCTAGTAAGTAGTGCCACTTGCAGATTCTGCAATACCCATGAGGAAACACCGAATCACATACTAGGAGTTTGCGATGCACTCATGTACCAAAGAAATAAACACCTGGGACCCTACCAGGTGGAAGAGAGCAACTTATCCGCTCTGAGAATACCCCAAATACTCAAATTCCTAAAAGAAATAGGTTTGGAGGAAGAGTTGTAAGATGAGTAACCGCGTCCAGCTCCATATGGGGGCACAATAGATCTATAAGTCGCAGTGCAATTACCCCCAAAATATATTCATTCATTCATTCATGGTGTTGCACTTGCATTTGGTGCGTTGTTTTTTTGTTGGTGGATCCTGTCCTTTGAATAATGGGAAAATTTTATGATCACTTAAATTAAATAATTCACTTTTGATTTAATTTTTTTTTTTCTGAAGGGAATTTTTATTGAACTGTTGTGCTTGGCACTAACGTTTACACATTGAAAAAAGATTACTGTTTTTGTAGTTTTCTTTCTCTGTTTTCAGTCCATAAATAATATTCACCATTAGTTTGTTGTATACACTCTCTCTTTCGCAGTAAAAAAAAAGTACTCTCGATTCTGTTTTTTTTTGTGTGCATGCATATACAGAAAATGTGGTAATGTGTGTAATGGTACGTTTGAAAGGATCCAAGAAAGACCGACAAAGTTGGGTCAGTGAATCTGCTTGCAGGGCAACTATGTTGCCTTGTCTTGTCTTGTCTATATCTGCCGTCTGCCATAAATGAAAATGAATTTACCTATATTATTATGAATTTAATCAAATATAAATGATTGAGAATTGATGATAATTATTTTTGTACCTTTATGTAGCTCGTGTATGCGTGAAAAATGAATTCACAATTTGCTTAACTAAAATTTTTTTTAATTTGTTATCATTGCAACTTTGATATTTCGGTAATTCTTTTGCGTTTGGCCTTTTTTTTAAATAATCGTGGTATAATTTTTTTTTGGCATGAAAGCAAACAGCTGATAGTTATGTTAGTTTCTATTAAGATCTGTGTCTTTATTTATTCCATTCTGAATAGATATTTTGCCCCTTTTCTGTCTTTTGTATTCTTTATCCGTTCTTTATCAGTTTGAATATCAACGTCATATTGTATAATTTCTGGCAGAAAATTCTTTACCGTTATTTGGAAGATCAATGCATGTGCATATGAATGTTCAAGCACTTGCCTTATGAGGTGAGGGAATCTTTTCAATTTGACCTTTTCCTTTTGTCAGATCGTTTGAAATTTCCTTGTCTAAAAAAAACTTATTCCTTAGGAAAAAGTCACAACCCTTACCTTTTTTTTCCAGGTCATCATCATACAAGTATAGATGCATAAATATTTTTGTCTACATAAAAATGATGGTAGATAATTTCTATGTTTACATTTATGAAAGTAAACATATAACACTCAACTATACACTAAACTCAACTCAATAACAGGACTCATAAATCAACTATTGACAGCTTTATTAACACGCCATCTTTATGTTTATTGCGTGTTCCTAGGATAACTACCCCATTTCTGACATAACCTGCCTCACACATAATCTAAGTAAACTTAAAGTACATCGCCGTATTCCTATCATCATCATCCAATATCGTAAGGTGAGTTAACTTTAGTTCGGAATATTTTGCATAAAGCTTATGAATGAAACGAACCTCTGCCGCTGTATATTTATGGGAACGAAGCGCTACGGCACGCAAACATTCAACTTTTTTCTTTATGAGCTTTTGAACAATGCGGATTTCGTATACGTATCGTATACCTCATTCTGTTCCTCCTTTTAACCATATTGCCATGCCATAAGGCTAAAGACAATAAAGCTATGCAAAATAGAAAACTGTCCTCCAAATGTCAGTCTTCCGTTGGGCTCTTCCACACGAACACGATACAATTCACTTTTAAAGTCATTCGGTTGTGGTGTTCTGTCGCAGTGTTTTACCGTTATAAACCTCAGTTGGTTAAAATAACTTCACATTGTGAGAGACAGCTATGTCTAACCTTACCCAAAAGGACGATGATGACGACGACGACAAAAAGCACAAAATGTCAAAGGTCAGAGCCGAACTTCCTTATCTCTTCGAAAAGGAACTCATACAAAACCAGAATAAAAGGATTTACATTGTCGATGAATTCATGGCCACCGAACGAGGTAGGTATTGGGAGGGTTGGGGTTTGGGGGCTCTAAAACTAAAATCAGTAACGGTAGAAGATAAAAGACAAAAATCTCATGCAATATATGCAAAATATCCTTCTTTTTGCAGTGACACCCATCGAGGGAAAGTTTTATTCGAAATTCAATGATGCACATATCAAGGGCATTACGGAAAGGCAATATTTCTGGAAATTGGCAGAGGAACGACGTAATGGATCAAAGATCCAACTAGAGTTTCCTGTTTTAGAAAGTCAAATGTACGGATGGCTGCCGAAAAATGTCAGCAAGGTGGCATTAAATAGGATCAACTATGTGCAGGCACCAAAACTTCGTTGTCCTATGACTGTCTATGGAGAAAAGATAAGCTCTGAGCGAGTGACCGAACGAACAAAATTTGCAGGCGAACGATTTAATTTGATGTAGATTTTAAGTTTGGTTAAGAGTGAAATAGGGGCAATTATAAATTTTAAAAAATGTAAAAAAAAACTTAATAAAATGATCTTTGTTTTACGGTTTTAAACAGAGACACATGGTCGGTCTCGTCTTGTTTTGTGTCTACGTAGTCGGAACTATGGACATGTTTAAACTCAGTTTGTGTAACGAGTGGAAATGTATCCGAGAAAGGACATAGTTCCTGGAACTATTTAGGTCCGAAACTACACAACTCGAGTTTTTATGTGACACTTGCAGGTAATTTACATAAAAGATGATAGTTCTTGTAATGATAGAAAATTTTGCCCGAACCTTGCATCTAGTATAGGACAAGGTTTTTTTTTTATTAACTGTGTAGTGTGCTTCAGTGTGCGTGTACGAGATTATTTTTGGGGCTGTAACCACTCACCCCCATTTAGCGGCTGGGGGGTAAAAGTTTATTCGCTATATCTAGAGAACCATAAGTTCGTCAAAAAAATTTTACCTCAGTTTTGTAGAAAATTGAATTCTCTACAATTTAGATTTACAAAATTTACCAAGAAATCAAAAAATGGAGAGTAAAGTGGAGTTTCAAAATTCTAATAAATTTCTGCGTTCCGCCATTTTGTAAAAGGCGCTGTAATGTAACTGCCTGATGAACATATTGGCGACGGAGCTACAACTGGAACTTCAGCTGGAATAGCTGTCAAAATATTAAATACAATACACACAAATCCAATCCAATGCGAAAAAAATTATTAATTAATAGAAGAAAATATCGGGAATTAAGAAAAAGTGAATAATAGGGCCAGTATTGTTTTTTTTTTTTTTTAAATATACAAAAACCTGTAAAGCTGCATTGTGGGCACGTAAAATATATCATATACGACATAGCTACTCCAGCTCCGGTTCCAGTTACAGTACCTGCTCTATTGTGTTCAGGCAATAACCCGTAAAATACTTTATATACTTTTTGGCTCAAATAAAATTGGGATCAGATAAATGTTAAAATCTAATTGTGTTTCCAAATTTTTCGAAAATTTTTTGCCAAGAACCTTTTGAAAGAAAGAGTTGTCCAAAATATTTGCTGAAGATTTATGAGAATATTCTTTCCTAAAAATTAAAGCGGAGAAAATATCATTTACATTTTCAAAATGTCGGTAAATCATGGAATGTACATGGTAACCAACATTTTTTTAAACGAATCCATAATTTAAGTTCTTAATCATGGAAATCACTCATCATATGATTTTCGTTGATTAGTGCCATTTAGTTAGAACCTTTGAAAGTCATGGTACAGATTTAACCCAATGTGCAAAAACTGGCCCTATAGATAGATAGATAGATGTATTAATCTAATACACCTCCTAGTACAATGCCATAGATCCAGAAGTGTGTTGTTGCAGCTATAATATTGTGAGTTCATAATTAAACATATTTCAGCAAATTGAATTATGACGTCTCCGTTTAATTTTAAAATATATAATTTGTAAGATTATACATACTTTTAGTCGTTTGTATATAAGCTTTGAATTAGTCCTTAATTTCAAAGGTAGTTAAATAATAGGAGTGTTTTTTTGCAAGTCCATAAAAAACTACATCGGAGCAAAGATATTTACACGTAAATACAACAACAACTTAAGTACATATCGACTTAACTAAGTCCAGATAATTTTTGGGACTTAACTTTAGTCCAGATAAAAACTTTATTACTGATATTGTTTCGATATTGATAGCTTGCATAAAAAAAAATAAAATAAATAAATTGGTCGGCGCGACAGCTCGTGTAGAACCAGGGCCTTGTGCCTTACAACTCTCAACAATTCCTGTGTGTGTGTGTTATTGGCAGGAATAGAGGGGACCTACAATTTTCTGCCAAATCCGAACGGCTAGAGTGAGAAGCACTTTTTCATTACAAGAGATACTCTTGGATGATTTATCTATTCCTCGCCAGAGGCAGTAACCCGTGAAATACATTTCTGTTTTTAGGTGGCATAGGCTGGGAATCGAACCCAAGACCTTCGTCGTAACAGTCTAATGCAAAAACCACTCATCCACGGACTGCTAAGGAAGTTCGTAAGGAAACCTCAAATTGAATGAGTCATCGAATGAAACAATTTTTTTCATAATGGCTTGAAATTAAGTTCTATGATTTTTTTAACTTCTCATTGGAAGTTATTGTAATTGGTGCGATTTGTCGAATTGAAAATTTTGAGATTTCTCGACGTTTCGAGGGCCCAGGAATCCGAATCCATCATTTTTAGAGAGATGTCTAAATGTACGCTCGTACGTTCATACGTTCATACGTTCATACGTTCATACGTTAATACGTTAATACGTTAATACGTTTGTACGTTCGTGAGCCTTTCTATCGTTCACTGTATCTCGAGATATCGACCTCGAATGCATTTTATTTTACAGATAATAACATCACAAAGTGCAGAAAGGGTTCCCAAAAAAATTCAATCAGTGGGTTATTTTACTACGGCAATTTAAAAAAAAAGTTGAAAAAATATTTCATCTCGATTATTTCGAGAAAAAAAATGCCATCGACTTTAGGTTAATTTTATTCTACACATAATGACGTAATAAAGAATTGAAAAGAATTTAAAAAAAAATCAGCAGGCAGTTTTTTTTTTAGATCAAAAAACATGCTAAAATTTTGTGAAAAACGTGTTTCGGTTGTAATATTTTGAGAACAAACAACAATATTAACTACGGGATAATTTTATTCAATACACGATCCTATATTTGGTTGCTGATATAAATTTAAAAAAAAAAATTCAATTGACGGTTTTTTTTTAAAGCAAAAAAACTACAAGAAAATACTAAAAATCGTTGAAAACGTTTTTCGACTCGAATATTTTGAAAACAAACACTAGCTTAAAAGCCGGGCCAATTTTATTTTATACATAGTGGCGTAGTCAATAACTGATAAGGTTTGTAGAATTATTCAATTGACAGTCAAAAAATCAATCAAAAAATTTTCAAACTAAAACCACTAAAAAAAATAGAAAAATGTTTTTGGACTCGAATATCTCGAAAACAAACAAAGCTATCAACTCCGGAATAATTTTATTTTACACACAATGCTGTAACTATTAATTTGTGGGGTTTGTAAAAAAATTAAATTGATAGTTTTTTTTAAAGCAAAAACATCTGCCAAAAATACAACTTAAAAAGTTGAAAATTATAATACGCCCCAACTTTGGTTTTCACTTGATGGCATATTGAACATTTGATAAGGTCTTTTAAGATTTTAAATTAGGAATTTCCTTATAACAAAATAACATTGGGTGGAAGTTACAAGTATGGGTTGCACCCAGCCTCTTTTTTAATTTTGTTTCATTAAGCAGAATAATTTTCCATATGAATTTTCTCTTTATTTTGATGCCGCATTGCTGATTAGTTTTTTTTTTGCATTCTTGCCACAAAGCTGAAAGGGTAGTGATGACATATTATAATAGTGATGGGCTTGTTCACTGTGATGACTTTGGTAAGTCCTGATGTCGTTTTTTTCGTCCAACTCCATATGGTCTTGCAAAAGAACATGTTTAAATCAAATCGTAACAATACGTTCAAACTTGGTATAGTGGCTCTACAAAACAATATTTGTTAGAAAAATCATAAATAACAAATCAATTTTTGTTTTCTGTTTTAACAAGAACAAAGTAATGATACTTAGGATATAAAGCAAGTTATTAGATTCGTAAACAAAACGGAACTCGATATTTTAATCAAACTTGTTATTACGATGATAGGAATGGTGTTGGGCTATAGCCTTAACTTATAAGTCGATTTTCCTTAAACTTGAGGGGTTTGTTTTGACATTCTCGATCGGACATATTTTTTTTTCATTTTTGATTGAGACCAAAAATAAAGGTACCTGATATAAAATGTTTGTACCATTTTCTACAAAAATTATATTCTTATAATCCGAAATTAATGCTAAAATTTCACTGAAAACACTTTAACTGTTGATCTAATGTGTCAATCACTTGAGAACGCTCATAGTCATAAACAATGAAGATAATGACCTTGTGTCTATTCAGTTGACGCAAAAAAATCTGAATTTTTTATATGGAATGCTTTGCAAGAGAGCCAGAGAAAAAATAGCGGTACTTTTTGAATTATTCTTACTGATTTCCTTTCTCAACATCATAAGCAAACAGTAAGCATCATCAAATGATACATTAAATCATTAGGTTTGGAAAAACAAGACAACATACCTTAGAAAATTGTTGTGCTTATTCAGTTGAAGCGGAGTGTAAGTACGATCTTTTTAAAACGGATAGATATTTTTTCGAAATTTATTTCTTAACTCTGCATTAATAAATACTAAAAACTGGTGTCCATTTTTTTTAATTCTATAAATACGAAAATATTTTTTTTTAAAAAACCATTCCAACGATAATTTATTCTCATTAATTAGACGTCAGATTGTGTACATAATACAATCTTAAATTTAACTAAGCACATTAGAGCAAGTAAGTGCGACCCAGTCGTGCATTTTATTTGTTATCATTTGCGTGTAAGCATTTCTTGAGCTGGCTAATCACTTTTTCGAAAAATACAATTAATATTATTTTTTTAAGCTGAGTATTTATTTAAAAAATCATATGTCAATCAAAATGACTTATACATTAGTGTTTTCCTTGTCCTTTGCCAGTTTAAAGGTTGTTAAATATTTATCTTTTTAGTATTGAATGACGAAATTTTCCGAAACTAAATAAATTAATGTAATATTTAGCATTTGGAAATTTTTGCTTTTTTTCACTCTAATTATATTTTCTTTTACGAGTATTAAGCCAGTTAAATTTTCTTCCACAACATCAAGGCCAATTTGAAATGAAGACCACAATATTTTAACCAATATTCCATATTCAATTCTCTTTTGTACAAATACAAACAAATACTGCACTATGGTTGTCCTTTTGCAGAATACAAAATTTGATTTGAGTATTTCGTGTAACATGCCATCAGATAATTGATTGAATCCAATTCTTCATTGAATACAATGAAGAATGTATTATATATTTAACATCGATTGTTCATTTGATATTGTGACCTAAAAAAAAAAAACAGTTTAGCAATGAAAATGGTTAAGTGAGTTTAGTTCAGTTGGGCTTCAAATATCAACTGCTGTTAAATCGAATTTTGACTGACAATGAAATAATAATAATAAAGTTTGTATAAACAGAAAGAAACACCAGAGTATCGGTAAATATTTTAATTCATTTCTAAATGGAGTCTGATGCAGTCGGTGGGCTTTGAGTTACACTAAAAACCACAAACTGACATTAAAATCGCGTGCTAGGTACATATGTAACTATTTATGTATATGCAGGCATGTGTATATTCTTTTTGACCGGAAGTGTGCTTTTCGATAGACAGCTTGAAAAATTAAAATTGGTGGTACATCATTTTCTACAATTAATACGTAAATATTTCAAACCATGTTGTATGGTTTTGAAAACCTAACTTATAAAGGCAGCGCATCAAGGTTTATAATGTCGGGGAGATGTGCAGAAAGTATAGGTTTTACATTTGAATGTTGGAAGTGACTTTGAAATTACTAAACAGTTTATACTTCTAAGACCAACAAAATCCAACTATTATAAAAAGCAAAAATCTAGAAATAAAATAAAGAATAAAAGTAAAAAATCAAATGCACAACTGGGTCGCTCGAACTTGCTCTTATGTGCAATCACACTGTGGTTTTAAAGTCTTAATAATTTTAAAAACTTTTCATCTGATAAAAGAAATTTATTAGTTATCGGAGCTTATTTTATGCCACCTGCCATAGCCTAGTTTAAGCAAGTATTATGTGAGTACATAAATATGAACAATATAGCACCTTGCTGTCTTGTATTTCGAACATATGCATGGAATTTACAGTTTAGACTGAAAAAATGTTAAAAAATCAATAAAATTAGAAATAAATTAATTAAAAAAAATCTGAAATTGATTTGACACCAACGCAATATACACCAAGTGATTTCTTACACAAATCTTAATTTATAAGAACATTTTTTTAAAAATCGTTAGAGCGGTTTTTTAAAAAAATATTTTTTTTATATTTTTATATATAAAATTTTGAATTTATTTTTAAGTAAAAAAATTGGTACGTCAGTTAAAAAAAAAATGTCATTAAAATTGGTTCAATAATGAGATAGATATGCAGTTGAAAACCCAAAAAATGGTTATATGAGAGGTACCATTTTTAAACGATAGAGAAATTTTTTTTTGTGGTAAATCGTTCTGATATTATATTAGTTCACATAAAAATTTTAATCAAAATCGTAGGAGCCATTTTTGAAAAAAGATTAGTTTGTCAATAATGGTTTTTAATCATTTGTACTGGAGGTACCGTTATTTTTGGTTATAAGAAAAAAATGTATTTATGTAAAATCTGCTAGATAATGTCAAAAAACTGCTGGGTGTTAAATTTAATAAAAATTCATTAAGTCGATTTCGAATTACGTATTAAGTTCTCAAAAAAAAATTTTGAAAATTTTGGTACATAATGTTTTTAAAATTATTGTAAACATTATCTATAAAAAAATGTATCAAATTCAATTTAACCGTTTTTGAGAAAATTGAAAATCAACAAAATGGTTCTATGGGAGGAGGTACCATTTAAAACTTTTTTTTTGATTTTTTTTATAAAATGGTACCATTTTTGTAAAAAAAAATTATTGATTTTTTTTTAAGTTGTGGACACGTTTTTGAGAAAAATAAAATTTTGTTTTTTTGCAAAAAAAAAAAAACATTTTGGTGCGGCAGGTACCGTTATTTTTGGTTTTTAAAAAAAATTAAAAAAAGTGTGGGGGAATGCCCAAAAAACACTAGGTTTAAAGTTAAAAGAAAATCGATCCCGTTTAAGCTACAGCCGAAAGGACAGACAGACAGACAGACAAAATTTCGAAACCCACTTTTTTCGACTTCGCTATCATCGTATTATCAGATTAAGTTTAAATAGTATTGGATATCAGAATTTTCAAAAAATCACATTTTTGATTTTTAAAAAAACTTTCAAAATTATTTTTTGAAAATAAGTAAATGATTTTTTTCAAGATTAATTTTTAAATTCTAAAAAATGACACATCAATTTTGTTCTTAAAAATTTTTTCAAAATTGTATAGGTTTACAAAAAAGTTAATTTTAATTGCGAATCTATTTAAAAAAGTATGAAATAGAGATCTTAATGCATGCAAGAATTCGTTAATACCCCTGATAAAAATCGTTAACAATTACCAACAAGGATATATTATGTTTATACTTTGTAACAAAATTGTACACTCGGGCGTATACGTACTTTTTGTACTTCTTTTTTAATTTGTTGCTCCTTTTCTTTATTTTCTTTGTTTGTCATGCATCTGTGATAGAATATTGTTTTGTACCGAGTAGGATATGATGAATTGTTTTATTTAATCGTGCGATTTTTTAAAATAAAACAACTAGTTTTGATTGCAAAATCGGGATTATAAGAAATGGGTTTATAAAAAACAGTATTGTATAAGACACGGGATTATAGAAATCTGGATTTTAAAAATGCAGGATTATAAAAAACAGGATTTTAAGATTTTAAAAACTGGGATTAAAAAATCGGTATTTCAAAAATAATAAAAAGCAGTACCTACATATATCGAAGAAAACCCATTAAAAATATAAACATTTCAAAATTTGTAAAGGTACTTGAAAAATTGGGTTAGAATGAGACGGGTTTTACAAACTCAAATGCCGCTAATCGCCTTCACCCTTTTTTGTTTTTTTTTTGGCACACTCTATCAAAGATAATTGGAATAAAAAATAATGAAATTGTTTACTTTGCAGTGATTTTTTTTTAAATTAATGGCTCTACTCATTTCCGAAAACGCACTATTCATGAACTTAAAAGTTTGAATTTTTTTTGAAAGCATATTAAAATCTCGGTTTTTAAAATCCCGACAAAAAGTTTTAAAATCCTGTCTGCTAAAATGCCGTTTTTTTCAAATCCTGTTTTCTAAAGTCCCGCTTATTCAAAATCCCAAAGTATTATATTTCCGAATGAAAGTTGGATTTAAAAAAACTGGGATTATAAAAAACGGGATTAAAAAAATCGGGATTTTAGAAAACGGAAAAATAAAAAGCGGGATAACGAACCCAATCGAATTTTTTTCTCTTAACCTCAACATAATTTAGATGAAAAAAAACTCATATATTTTGTGTAAAAATATTTTTCTACATACGAAAATAAAATTAAAAACTGTATTTTTGACCGCCATATTTAAAGAACATAAGCAGAAGCCCAACACTAAATCTACATTCGCATTACATTTAATAGACAGCAACTATAATCACACTAACATTGAAACTAATCTAAAACCATTATACACATTTGTTAAAAAGTTAAAATATCTATTATATGTACGCCACAGAGGAATATGTAATTTACAAAGCCTACGAAATAGAACAAGACAAAATATTGAATGATAAATTGACATTTAAGACCACACACTATTTGAAACAGCATTTCGAAACCAATATAGATAGAAGAAGACAACAAAATCATACAAATAACACATCAATTCAACAACACAGCATGAGACAAATAACTAAAAATAGGCACAAATTCAACAACACCATAAAGTAGTAGTTCGCCCGAAGATGGAGTAACACTCTAAAACGCGTTGCTCAGAACAATTATAATTTTAAGAGTTGTAAAATTTAATTTTTATAAAAAAAAAATAAAATAAATAAAAACAAAATTAAATATTTTTTTTTTACAAATTTATATATTAAAATAATTAAACTATTCGACAATTTCTTCCCACTGTGCATCGTTAAAAAAAAAAAAAAAATTAATTTAAAGCAAATTTTGTCCCCATAATTCCGATGATTTGTGTTTATCATGTGATAAGCCCATGGGTAAAACAAAAATATAAATTTAATTTCTACTCAATCTAAAGTAAATTCATTAATCGCTGAAAATAAAATTCGATGTATTACTTTTTTCCCACTTTCAAGTTTATTTATTAATTTTGATGGTACACAAAAAATGGTATTAAATTTATTTGTAAATGCTTCATCAGAATAATTAATTTTGATTCAATATTTTTTATATTAAAAATTACATTGTTGACATAAAACACTTTTATTGTGAACTATTTATTTCAAGTGCAATTTCTGCGACGTTATAAATCTGCATTACCCACAATCACAATTCCCCACATCTGTTAATAAAAAGGAAATTATTATAGGAAAGTACCTATATGGGATAACTTTTATTTAACTCTACCCAAATGAATACAGTTACCTAAAATTGGTAAAGCAGTTTATATTACCACTTACAAAAACCAACTGCACGAATAAATAATTATACTACTTATTATTGACAACAACTGTTATATTTTCCACCAATAAATAAACTCGATTTTATAATAATTCAAGGATAATCCGCAATAGCACTCTTAAGTTTTTGTCTTCGCTATTCACATCAGTACTCTTATACTTATGTAAGGACTTGCGCCAACGGAATCAATTCGGAGTGACAGTATTGTGACTATGTTCATATCCATCTGGGGTTTTTTTCCTGCAATCCTAACCTTAAACCATTTCAGATGTCGGTTTTTTATTCATTAAGCTTTCTGTACTAAATTCGAGAGATACAAATTATTTTTTTCCGGATAAATTATACCATTTATAAGTTATAGGTCCTGAAAAGGTTAAGTTTATTGTTGAAATAGAATTTTAAAAAATTCGTTTATAGCTCCATTTTTACTCTCCCATAAAGGCTTGTCACCTTTTTATTTTTTTTCAATTTGTTCCCTTTTTTCTTTTTTTAAATATGCATCTGGTATTATGGTATCTTTGGAAAATTTATTTGTCGTCGTTGGCGAACTAAAAAGTATATTTTTTATAGAAAATTCTATGAAACATTTATAAAATATTATCGAAGTCCCATCCATAATAGAAAAGTTCCTAACTGAATACTGACACTGGGCCAATTCAACCGCGGGAAAAAATTATTTATAGGCGAGAGACTTGAAGTATGCGGAATGTTGTTTATCCCGTGTATGGTTGAAACAAGTTGTGTATGAAAAATTTACAACATCAACATTTTACACCTCCAAATATATAAACCTGGTCTTAAAAAATATTCCCCACAGTTCGTATATACTTTGAGATCCGTCCAGTTTGACCTACATAGTTAAATTTAAAAAAAAAAAATTGAATGAAAATTAACAAATTTTAGTGATTTTTTGGTTTCTTTTATTACTTACAGAATACAATTAAAAAAATATAATACTATACAACATCTAGATATAAGATTAAAAGACTTATAATAATGTTTGTTCCTTTGCTTTTGAAAGTGGCCCAAATATACTCAGTACCACTGGCAGTAAGATCAAGCCATGTGCTGCTCCAATCAATACTATTCCCAGGTACATTCTGAAGTAATAAACTTGAAATATCTGTGACTTTGAAAATGCCAGCACGATAATTCCAGCAAATTTGGTTAATGTTATTCCAGATAGAACACTACTTCCAGTCACTGAGAGTGCTTTACTGGCTCTCTCATTTGCAGTGCCTGCATAATTTTTGTATGATCGAAGAATGTGCGCTACAAATTCGACTCCAATACCAACGCACACAACTAAATTAACCAATGAAACGGCATTCAATGTTATATCCCAAGCCCACATCATTCCACCCATATTAATTAGAATCAAAAGCACTGCTATAAGAACCATTAAAGATGTTATGATATCGAATCCAGTTATGATGAATGTAACCAGAAATACAGCAATGAGTGAAAGTCCCAAGTCGTAAATTGTGTCATCCCAAATAGTTAAATATTGCTCGTAGTAAACAAAGAACACACAATATGGAAAGAATACAACATCGACGCCATTTTCTTTAAACATATCCTGCACTTCTTGAGCTACTCGATTAGCTCCCCGCAGAGCTGTGTAGAATTGCTTCGAAGTGACCGAAGTCGTTGAAAACTGCATGAAATTAGTATCCGTAATGTGACTTTTGCCATATTCGTCAAGAGTGTATATCACAGACTATATACAAAATTAACCTTTGAGTCTGATTCCACATGAGACATGAGATATGAGAGTACTTACATAATAGTAGGCCGGTCTTCCAGCTTTCGCACAATCAGCATCAGGAAGATCTGAGAGAAAGAATGGAATATATTTATCGAATGTTTCTGGTGTTGGTCGTAGGCCATCCTCGGAAAATGATCGCGGGCAAGATATACACTCATCAGCGTATGAGTCTAAGGAAACAAATTATAGAAGGTGCAAAAAGTTGAAGTAGGTACATATTTTCCCAAACTTACTGCTAGCACAAAAGGTTCCATCAGTTTGATTGAGCTTGCAACACGATTCAATGCTCAGCCAATCAATATAATCATCGATCCATGATGCAGCAGGGCGTGCCAACTTGGTGCTGTAATAAAAAATAATTATTTTGTAGTCCAACAAATATTTATAAAATTTCACTTACACTTCGGGATATCTCGATTGAATGTAAAGTTGCGTAGAGAGAGAGTTATTGTTACATTCTACACCACCACATATCAAATTCTGATGTGCCCTTTCTGAGTAGTTCATACCCGGGCCAAGTACCCAGTATACTGGTGCTCCCGTTGATAGCAATTGAGCCATAAACTAGAAAAAAAAATATTTTTTTTAATTGAATCTTACCAACTATTTATATTAAAATGTTACCTGAAAGTATTTCACAACGTGAGAGTCTCTTGGCATTGACAATTCTTGATCCAAGCCAAGTTCAATGGATGGTATAATCATTAAAGACAGAGCTGTCACCACGGTAAAAATAACCAATACCAACACTTTGACAACCCTTTAAGAAACGAATAACAGTCACTAAATATTCTTCGATTTTAAAATAAAGAAAAATCCTTCTAACTTACTTTGACATTAAAAATGGAGCATAGACTTTTGTGAAGAATTTTTCAAGAACACTTATATCCTCTTCATGGTGTGGTTTTTTACTTGACTTCAAGCAACATAACAAATCAAATCGTCCCGATTCAAAACGTCTTTCATCTAAGCTCATCAAAGCAACAAATGCCGTTATTTGGAATAAGAAATCCAAGGCTATTGCAACAGCAGCATACATGGCAAATGTCTTTACAGCTGGCATATCAGCAAGAGTACCTAAAAAAGAAGATAAGAAATTTATTGATTATTTTAGAAATTTAAATTTTATCAAAACTATTTATGATCATACCAATAGCAAAACAAGCAAATTCTGAAAATGCTGTTTGTAAAATTGAAGGTCCAATTTGACCAACAGCTTCTCCCACAGCTTCGGCAACTGTCAAAAATTGTGATCTATCAAGACGATGATATGTGTGAACCATAATAAAGATATTATCTACTCCTACAGCCAATACCAAAAAAGGAATAACTTCAATAGCCAACATAGTTGTGGTGACATCAAAATAGCCCCAGAAGCCCAAACTGCATACAACCGAAATCATTACAATAAATATTCCACCAACAGCCAGCATAATCTTTGATTCTTTGAAAAAGTTTGTACAACTTCGGATTTTTCCCAAAGCAATCGCAACATAAATAAACATCACTAAATAGCTGATAACCACTGTGAGAACTTCACCTTCAGAAAGTTCAACTATGGCATCTTGAATTGAACGTTCTGCACTAAAAGCAATATCCATTTTATCATTGCTATAGTTTTTCATGAAGTCAACGAATTTTTTCTCCCATTCCATGGCCGGTTTTGTTGCTTCTTTATCAACATAGTTTTTGACTAAGAAAGTTATTACAATTCCTGTTCCAAGACGATAGTCTTCACTTTCACCAGGTGCTGGTTTGGGAATTCCACCAACACCAACATTTGGTTCAATTGGCCCACCATAAGGTCCAAGACATTTTTCCAACATAGGTACTCTAGAAAAGTATATATTTTTTGTTAAGGACATTATCAGCGATTATTGAGTCACATCAATCTCACCTCAAGCACTCTTCCAATTGATTCAAATAATTCACTGTTAGCCCATCTTGTTGGTATTCCTGTTCGAATTCTTCCATACTATTTTTATAATATCCGAATATAGACTGCACCAAACATTTATCAATTTTCGGCTTTTCTCCTGGATATAAAACGGGAGCGTAACAAATTTGGTCTAATCCCAAACCTTCTTTCACACCCAAGTCTTGAATTTGTAGCTGCAGTTGAAAAACTTCACGCAAGAAATTCTTTTCAAATGCCGGACCAAAACGCATCTCTCCAGCTGCTGTAGTATGGGTGATCTGAAAATCGAATATAAATCAGAAATTTCAAGAATTTGGTCAAAAGGCACTTCCTTACGTATTCCATGTTCGTTGGTTTAATAAAGAGCTGATTAGTCCGATAGAATGGTCCAAAATGAGTATCGAAATAATTTTTCTGTTGGCGTGTTGAGCTTTCTTCACCCGACCAAAGATCTATTGGATCCGTTGTCACTTTCATATACTGCACACCATAAGCTAGAATTCCAATAACCCAAGAGCATAAAGCCAGCACTAGGACAGGATTTCGTGCACAAAATGTGCCCCAGGCTCTAAAAAGCCTATAAAGTAAATGATTCATAAACCCAAATCCTCCGCATATCCATGGGAGCTTTAGATTTATTCGACACAAATCCGAAGCACCTACAAACACTAGTCCAATAATAAAAATACCAAGGACTACTGCCACTATAAAAGTGATGCCATTTAGACCCCAGATTTTAAAACCTTCATCGTCATCCTTAGGAATTTCTCCGACCGGGCACGATTCTTCGCAATCCACACATGAGCATTTATGTGAATTTGAAAATGAACTACCACAACTTAGAGCAGGGCCTAAGTAACGGCCAGAGTCGGTTTCATCCAAAAATTTGTAGTTAATCGGAAATGGAACATACTCATTGGTCGTCTTGTCTCCCATAAAATTAAACCAACGCTGATGACTGCATGTTTGAGCATCATATACACCACAAGCCAGATCCATTGCTGGACGTCCTGTTGCGGTGTGAATGATATTTTTGCAACTGTCGTAAACTTTTTCAGTGAACTCATCGTCGATCTTGTAGTCAACAGCTTCTACATATTCGTTGTTAATGACATGCGGCACCAGAAACTCACTTTGATTTTGTGCACATGTCATCGCGCATATTGACAGACCCATATTAATGGTACAAGTTGGACAGCGGCCAAATATACCATCAGCTTGTGACATACCGCTATCCATTGTTAAGACCTGTTCATCATCACAGCAAAGTTTTAACGGTTCTTAAAAGAAAAGAAGTCAAAGCAATTAGGGAATAACTTTTAGTAGTTATTGTATTCAGCTAATCTGTCAACTTATTTAATCCTTAAATCCTAGCCTAAATCTTCATACACAAAAGCTTTTATTGTTTCGAAAACTCAAGTTTGACATACCTACCGCGATAAGGGGCTACAGCGTAAAATTATTTGACAAGCTGTCATAAATAATAAAAAAAATCACATTTAAGATGAGGCTATTTAGGTTGGACATTCTACCAAACAAACAAATAAAAAAGCAAAAACAAAATGAAGCGAAACCTTCTTCGCCAAAAAAAAAAAATGGTCCAAAGGTCTGTCTAAATGTTATCAACTTTCATGGGTTTATTATAAAGTTCATTGGTCATATGACCGTATCAAACATTTTATAAATCTTGCAACAAAATACTTACGATCACCCTGTTCTTCTTTGTATTCCTGATATAACACTGGGCACCTTTTTTTGAAGACTTCTAAAGCTTTCGTATTTTCTAAAGGCTTTGCTTCACCAGTATAATAAGTATTCACCCAATAGGATCCTTCCATATGGTGTTGGCCATACCAAATGCATTTGGCTTGAATGCACTCACATGTTAGGCCAATAAATACAACTATCACCAAAAGAGCTATATTCAAACAGAAACTTTTTTGTTAGTTTTCTTAAAATTTGTATGAAAAATAAACTTCTACCTCTCATCTTACATACAGCTGATGGCTTTCAATGTAATCTGATGATGAGAGAAATGTGATGAAGATTTCAATTATTGACTTTCATTCACGACAAGGCGATCGTACGTTTTATCGTTATAAACCAACCGAAAAGACTTTCACGACTAAAGCATTAACAAGCCTTCAGATTGTTAAGTTTCAATATTTCTTAGCAAAAAGCTTATCTGGGTATTTATTGCCTATGTACTTAAAAGTCTTGATAAGATTTCTTAAACACCTGTGTGGATTGAGAATTTGATTGACCGGATAACGCAAGTTGCTTGCATCTTTTGTATGTTTGTTTGTTTGTTATTTTGTTAACAATAAAATGTTATTTCTTAATAATAAAATATGTTTTACATTGTAACATTATCAGCTGCCAATATATGATTGATGGGTTTTAAGCTTGTTAATCTAACACTTATATATACCATTTAACAATTAAGCTGCAACCTTAGAAATTAAAATTTTATCATATGGAAACATAATAATTCCTTTCTACATATATCATAAAGTTTTTTTTTGATATAAAACAAAAATCTTTAATGCTTTCATTATTCATATATTATGTATGTAAGTATGCATAGATGTTAATGTGATAAAAGGACAACTTTCCTTCTTGAAGGAGGTTTAGTTTACCAAATACCTTCTTTTTTTTTTTTTTTTTTTAATTCAGTAAAATATGCATTAGTGTAGCACTTTTGTGTTTAAATTTGAATGAGGGATGTAAATAATACTTCAGAAAATATTTTCAGTGTTATTTTTTTGATTGCTATAATAATTGGCTCCTTAGTACCACATAATTAACATTTAGACTTTATTAATGTCAAAAATTAAACTTTACATACAATTAAAAGCGATTTTTTTTATTCAATTCACACATGGCCTTAAGAAGGAAATTCTTAACAAGCATCTGGGAGCAAATTGATTTTATTGACAAATACAATATTCTCTTATATAGAGAGTTTCATTCACCAAAGGATTTGCTTTTTTGTCAAAAGATGTGCCCTTTTCTTATTTTATTGTAATAAAAAGAGCAATTCTAGGTCAATTCTCAATCTCAACACTAAAGAAGTGCTCTCTCATGGACATCTGTGAAGTTGGCATAACAATTTTCACCTAGCTTAACGGGACCTTAACAGGAATTTGCAGTTTTTTGCATTTTTTTTTGCATTTCTATTCCGGATTTTGCAGTTCACCAAGTAGTGGGTGTAACCCACAGTGAAGTTAGTATAGTAGGTACATGCTGTTTTTTCATTAACCACGAAAGCTAGGAACTTGGAGTAAGGCTTAAAATTTGCAGTTCTTTTTGCAGTTCCAGAAAAAAATTGAAAAAAAATTTTAAGTCCTCGTTTAAGAAAAAAATAAAAAATATTATTGAATTAGTAGGTAACACAAATAAAACTCAAATGTCACTTTTCGCATACATTTTAATGGTACAAGCAATTATTTTTGTGCAAAAAAGAGCGAAAACTTGTTTAAATAATCTGCTACAATTATCGGACAGCGTACTGCAAAAAGAAAAGCATTACAATTTTGTTCGTTTGTTATTTTATTACGTTGTCACTTTTGTGTGGGATTTTTCAACTCGCATCACCGAACACCGAAGTACTACCTTAGGCAAAATTCCTTCTCTTCCATATTATTCATAAGGAAAGCTGTAGAGTGTACTTAAAAAATATGCATTCGCACGACTAAAAATATTCATTTTAATTTGTTCTGAAAGAGATACGGAAGAGAAGGAATTTTGCCTAAGGCTAGTATTCTCGGTGTTCGGTGATGTGAGTTGAAATTTGAAGTTTTTTTTTTAATTTTTTTTTAGAACTGCAAAAAGAACTACAAATTTGGAGCCCTATTTCAAACTGTTAGCTTGTTTGGTTGTTGAAAAAACAGCAATACTAATACTAACTTCAGAGTGAAGTTAGCAGTACAGGGGGTCACACCCACTATTTGATAAACTGCGAAATCCGGAAAAGATATGCAAAAAAAACTGTAAATTCCTGTTAAGGTCGCTTTAGGCTAGGTGAAAATTGTTGTGCCAACTTCACAGACGTCTCTCATGGGATGAGAGATTCGATCTGAATACACAGCTTTTTATCTGTCAAATGTCAAATGAAAAATATTTTTGTTGATTGCTGTGAACTTGTGTCGGTTCTAAATTAAAGAAAAAAAATAAACAACTTCGTTTACCGTATTGCATAACTTAAAGTCTGATTCATCCATTTCTATCATTTTTTAAATTTCTTTCTATAAATAAATAAATTATAATTAACAAAATAAAAATTATAAACGTAATGTAAACTCACCTGCAATGTTTGAATGTTTACTTCTTTTACTTACAAAAGTCAAAAAGCAAATGACAGGCATGTCAAACTACTGAAAAAAGTTTCATTGAAAAGAATTCTCGATTTTTAGAGCAATTCTTTAAAATTTGAATGAAACTCCCTATTAGTCTCTTATGTTCTTTTGACCTTTGAAAATGTGCCCTCTAGCAGCGTTGTCAATATTTTTAAAACAGCATACATATACATATGCATGTATGACACAATATTTATCATCACGGGTTAGAAAACTTTTTTTAAATAAGTAAATAATAAATAAAATAAAGTAAATAAATAAGTAAAAAATAAGTAAAAGTAAAGCAAATAAAAGCTATTCGTACTGTAGTATGAGAAGCAGTATAATTGCAATAGCCAAAATTTTCTTCGCAATAATCAACTTTATTCTAAAAAAGTGATAAATTTTTGCTTATTTTATAAATCACCAAAATAATATTTCATAGAGCTAAGGCTGCTCATGTGGAAAATGACAAGTTGTCATAATTTCTCCAATTGGGAAGTTTCCCCATACGTCAATGTGACAATGCGAAACAAACAACAACAAAGATTTCCTAGTTGGGGAGAAAACAATGCAATACAAACAAATATACTTACATATACAACGATAAATCACAATGTGCACACTAGTCGCGCCTTTGGAAAAATGTTTGGCTGTGTAAGTATGTTTGTTTGTATTGCATTGTTTTCTCCCCAACTAGAACTGCCATATATAGTACAGTTATAGATATATAGTTTTTGGAAAAGCCCAATTTTCTTACCAAGCATGAATTTATTGTGTAGGTATGTCAGTATTTTCGTTACAAAACTAACATGACAAAGCAGAAACATTTTTTTTTTGCCTCAAGCAACCATGATACGACCTTTTAAAAAAGTGGCTATTTTGACCTTCTTTTAAAATTCTTGTGAGTTGTCTGACTCCATATCTAGAAAAATACATGGAAAATATAGGTTTTTGTTAAAAATAACTACATATTTTCGTTTAACTAACAGCATTTACATAATTATACCTATTCCACATCACACACAAAGATACTGAATAATAAAGATATGAATCTTTCATACGTTTTACTCTCCAAAACCCATTTGTTTACATTGTGGTATTTGTAATTGCATTTTGTACCTATGAATAGATGTGAAATCCAACAACAGGTGGTGGGCTTTTGCAAGCCCAGGAGGAATTGGACGAAAAAAACGACCACGGGGATTAGCGACACCATCACAGAAAAAAAATTGGAGTTTTCATACAAACTATCGATAGCAATTCGATAGTTTGTATGAAAACTCCAATTTGTTTCTGTGATGCTGTCGCTAATCCCTGCCCTGTAGTCGTTTTTTTTAAATTGCTGTACTAAAGAAACCGCTAATTGAATTTTTTTTGAGAACCCTTTCTGCACTTCGTGATCACGAACGTACGAACACACACATACAGATATTTCTCTAAAAATGATGGATTCGGATTCCTGGAACCTCGAAACGTCGTGAAATGTCAAAATTTTCAATTCTACTAATCGGACCAATTACAATAACTTCCAATAGGAAGTTAAAAAACGTGGCTATACGAAAGACTACTAGAACAATAGGAACACATTATAGGGGGTTATTGTGTGTGAACAGTAAGTGGTTTACTTACTGATGTTTAAATTAATATTTTTATATCGGTTCTTCAACTTGAAAGACCTGATGATTAACTTTTAAGCAGGTGTTTATAAAATTTTTCCCTTTATTATTTCATTGATAACGATTGCATATAAAAGCGAAATTTTTATTCCCACATATGAACATAATATATAAGGCCAAGCACCTGATCCAATTTTTTCATTGAAACAAAGCAGTAATTTTTTTATTACCATTATTGATTATGATTAATATCTGAGTATAGTTTGGTATAAGTGTATGAGCATTGAACTATAAAATGTGCTATCAGAAAACTTCGTTCATTTTACAGTTTTTATCTTTTATCTATAGGTAATTATTACTTTGTTTTTATTTTTTATCAAGATCGGTTTCTAAGGGCAAATGTGCTTGTCATTTTTATTCTTGACATCAACAATAGTGTCAAAAAGCACTTCTCCTGAAACTTTATCTCCATGACTCCACCCCTGTTTATGACTATACTAAGCATCATCTGCGCGGTAAGTATGTCTATTTATCCAATAATTTAGAACGATTTTAAAGTAGATTTATGGAAAGATATGTTAGGGTAGATCTCTTTGTTTGCTTTGCGAAAACCAAGTAATCAAGTGAATCAGAATCAGTTTCAAATGTTTAACTTAACGCCTTTTTCAAATTTGTATTTCTGTCCCTTGTCTGCCCTGTTTCATAGTAGTTATGTTAACTCTTGCTTTCAGCAATGGTTATAAGAAATTTAACTTCTTTGCCACCAAACGTTTCACTTTAATATTTAGTACAAGTTACATTAACACAAGTTAGATTTCCATTGACAATACTTGTTAACTTTAACTTTAAGTCACTGAATCCACTCAGGAAGCAGTGATACTAACCTTTTCGAAAATCTTAAGTTTTCCGCCAAAAAAAAATTGGTTGGCCTTTTTCTTTTCGACCACCAGCCGAGCAGAAGAGCTCAATTTTAAGAGTTCCTTCCATCCATACAAGATCATAATAGTGGTCATATATGTACAAGAATAGAAAGAGATTGGAAAAAAATATAAAATTTTTGACAAATAAAATATTCATGTCGATTATGAAAATCGGCAATAACGTTTCCGCAGTTTGTCGCTGTGCATGGCTCTCTTTTTCTCTTATCTCATTTGAAGTGAAAGAAAAAAGAACACTATACTGAGAATCACTGCGGATCCAGTATTGCGGATTCCATAATCGGCATAATTATTTAAGGAATTAATCTTACAAATCTAACCAGGTAAATTCTAAGCATTTCAAATAAAAAAAATAGTTTTCGCTGTTTACGTTTGGAGAGAGGTCCATGCCCTCCATCTCTTCTCCTATTCGGCCTAACTCCTCGGTAGCCAGTGTACCCTCCTGGCTTACTTTAGGTGCAGCGGTGTGAGAGGGAAGTAGGGGGGGGATTACGAAGGAAGGGAGGGAGGGGATTGTTGATTGGGTTTTGGGTGCAGGAGGTGGTAGGATGTTTATGATTGGGATGACAGGTGGGGGAATGTTAGTGGATAGAGTGGTGGGTGAGGAAGGGGATGTGGTCGTAGGTATAGGTAGGATGTTTGTGGAGGAGGTTTGGGTGGCAGGTTTTGGGATTTTTGTCGCCGCGTGCTTCCTTAGGCCTGAAATTTGTATCTTCCCGAATTTGTAATGAAGTTCGTGGTCTGCCTTCATTATTGCCTCTGCTGACCGGGCGTCAATTTTGACCACTAACAATTGACCTTTGCCCTCGGCTTTGCTTTTTCAGGATCTTCCAGGCTTGGACATTCATTCCTTCATTCTGGGCCTGTATCAGGGCTAGGGATTTGTTGTCCTCCTGACCAGTACTTCTTGGAAGGAACATTGTAATAGTATGCAGCTTGGGAATGTCATCTCCGAAGCATGCAACTAGTTCAATGCCCTTCCAAGTGCTCAAATTAGCTACCCTATCTTTGAGCCAATCCGCCGTGTGCTGATCAGCACAATCAACCACCAACAGACCGGTTTTGAAGTGGAGCCCATTAAACTTTGGTTTAATTTCCCATCCCTTGGAAACTTCCTCGATTATTGCCTCTTCGAGTAGTGTGAGCTCATCTGCACTTAAGGTCTCGTTAGGGTAATCTTTTGGCAAGACCGCAATACGAATGCTTTTCGTTGCATTTGTAGGATAGGGGTCTATTTACGCCAGCTTTCGCATCTGCGGTGCTTGTTCCCGCTGCTGCTGGGGCCGCTACCTTCGGTCGTTTCGCCTCTTGCCTAAGGGGAGGAGTGATGTGGTGGCTTTTCCTCTTACCCACTTCTTGGCTTTGCACGGGACCTATACTTGGTAGCGCCTTCCTTTCGTCCACCTTTTTCCTTGCTTCTTGCGGGGTCATCCCCATATCAAGAAAGCGAAGGTACCACTTTGTGCCCGCTCCACTTAACCCCTTTCTGCACGGGTCATCTAGCCCACCCGGTTCGCCCAGTTTTGGGAGTGTGGCAATTCTTCTATTGCGGCTAGCTATTTGGTGGTCTTTTGAGTGGTTGAGGTGTACGGCCAGATGTTGGTGTTTTCCCATCACTGGTTCCCTCTTTGACCCTTTGCACATCTTCCTCTTGCCTGGGAGGTATTCTCCCCTAACTAGTATTCGATGTGTTATGGGAAACAACTTCCCCTTGCCCGGGAGGTAATCTCCCCTGACAAGTGGACGATGCTCCTTTATCTACCCGGTTTTGTATATTCCTTTGAGGCATCCTCTTGAGGAATTGGCTACATCCCGGTCTCGGATCATCCCCTCGGAGGTCTCTCTCCAAGCGATCCGCATATTCACTTGCGGTAACATCCCGCGGAGTGTTAAATTTTTTGTGGTTGTTGTTGTTTTTTATTTTTTTGTTGTTTAGGCATATGGTCCCACGAGTAGCTAGAGAAGGGTTGGTCCGCCATACCAGAGCTCCGCATGATATGGTAAGGTCTTTATTACTCTTTGATTCGACCTGTTTTCAAAGAGGTACCGTTAGAATACAGCCGGTATACCCCCTGGCTGCAAACCATCCAATAGGAACGGTCCACGTAACACCCTGGATTAGGGGGGGCAGTTCTTGGTTCGTAACTCCTCAAAATTACTACCGAATCAGGTTGCCCTAAAACAGCATATCAGATGAATCTTTGAAACTTAAGCCTTCGCACCACTTCAAGGTGACTGACACGCGAAGGACAAAGGAGTATAAAATATGTAAGAAAAAAATTTGGAGATTTTTGGTTGACAATTAGTCTGTTTTGTGACTTCAAAATGTTTACAAATTTTCACAATTATCTGCCAAAATCCATATGAAAGAAGACAATTTTCCAAACGGACAATTTATTGTTAACAATATTTAACAAGGCAGAGAATATTCTTAATCCAAAATGCTGTTGGTTGTTTCATTTTGTGAGGTTGTTCGTTTCCTAACGGCTATATTATGTTGAACCCTTATGAACACTCCCAAAGTAGAATCCATTCAAAGAGGAATCTACATATTTAAAAGTCAAAAATTAATGTTTAAAAAGCAGAAAAAGAAAAAGACGACAATAAAAACAAGCGATTGGCGGAATGATCGCTATCAAACAAAATTAACAAATTTGCGATGAAAATACTTTTTCTGTAATTTCCGAAATAACCTCATTTTGGCTATTTAATGAAAACTGATCTCCGGAGACTATTTTAAACTCAATTGGAGCTTCGTTTCTTTTTTGGTTTTTTCCTTTCGGATTCAAATATTCTTATAAACACTGCGATTTTTAATAGATGTTAACTTTGTTAAATGAAAAGGAACATCTGTCCACGCTATTTACTCCACTCCACTTATGTCTCGAACAATAAGACTGCTTTTAGACGACTGCAAATTTTATAACGGTGTTTCTCTTGTGAGTTTCTTTCGGATTGCAAAATCCATTTAAACGCTGCACATTTTTGTTAAATGAGAAGGAAATATCTCTTCACACTCTTTATTCCGCTTATGTGTCAAACAATAGGAAAAATCACAAAGAAGAAAGAGCGATAACTCTGCAAATATTTCAACCTCTGCAACTTTGTTTACCCCGGCCACCGCATACGTCCCTCGCCTATACGTGCTTAAAAATTGCAGGGGGTAATTGCAGCGTTTAAAAGCAGTCTAAGTTATACCGTTAAAATACAAATATGAACGCGCCCACTGTATGTATACTTTTTGAACATCTTTCGCATCTTTCAAAACCCTACAAATGCAGCAAAACCAGCCAGCTGATCGAACTGTCATTTATGAAAAATAAAAACTAGAACAGAAGAATTGAAATTGCGGCAGGTAGCCGATATTGTTACGTGTGCCTTGTGTTTAACCAATTATTTTTCTTTTAATTTATTATTTTGATTTTATGATTTTATACCCACTACCTGATACTTCCTCTGGATCGTGTTTCCAGTTAAATTTAATCTTTTTTCGAGCTCAATAAGAGTTTTGTAAAAGTAAATTTCCTTTTGGTCGTCTTCAATTGCATCACAAATCTCATCGTCATCATTGCAATGTTAGCAATAAGCTCCCAAAATATATCAAAAATTATATGAATTGCGTATGAAAATGCGCCGCCAAGGAGTCGATAATTCATTGTTCGCCATTAATACAGAAGACCCAGATAGAATTGATGTCGTTACGGAAGCTTCCTCCCACAGCGACCTCAATTCAACAGGGAGTCATCATTTCTTGACCGGATCTAAGACAAACTATCGTTTCACAAATCCGGATAATGAAGAGGAGGCAACAAGAATACAATCGCCTGCAAATAGAGTAAGTTTCAGTACCCATTGATTATAAATACATAAATATAAATTCGCATCTAAAATCCTTATTGCAGGTCCGTCGATGGTCACATAACATCTCAAAAATTGGCAAAAGCAAAACCTCTGTTCGAGAAAAGACCATCTACAAACTTCCCTCTCGGAAAGTTTTTGCTGTTGATGGAAAACTCATCCCATCGAATTGCGATGCAGAAATAGAACAACTTGTAGAAGAAATTGAACAGCATGATTACCTGATGCAGGACACTGCTGTTGGCAAGCAAATAAGAATGTAAGTCACGTTCAAGCTTTTCTTAAAATTTTCTAAATGATTCATGAATTTCTAGAGAAACTATTCGAGCTCTTCCACACCCGTTGTCCACAAAACGACGACTTAAACGCAAAATATCCCTCTCGGTTACAAAACATTTATCCGGTGAAAGAGCTCATATTATGAATCGTCTCAAGGACATCATCGCTCTTTGTTGCTTGAAGATTTGTTCAATTCTGGGAAATCTCTTTAGTGGAATTGAGATATGGTATGATGCAATGAAAACAATTGAAGGACACTTTGGTTGTAGTGTTGGAACATATTTTAAGTTCCTTCGTTGGTTGTTTGTAATGAATGTGGTCGTGCTGGCATTGACCTTTTCATTCATCACCCTGCCACAAATTCTTTTTAATACATTCGATGAGAGGAGTCGTCATTTGACAGACAAAATTGTAGAACGAAAGTTTTTTGATCTTTTGACTGGAGAGGTACAAAGAGTTTTGCAAATAATTTTATTTCAGATCTAAAGCGTTTTTTTTTTTCCTTAAAGGGTTTCTTAAAGAATTCAATACTCTTCTATGGTGCTTATACAAATATGACAATTACACTCGGTACTGCAAGCAGCTATAGTCTTCCACATGCATACTATGTCACAATGTTGCTTATCTATCTTGTGACATTTGTTTTGATCTCCTCAAGGTAAGTATTTTAAGGAAACTTAACTGAACTAGAAAACATGAGTGTAGGTGTTGCGTTTTAGCCGCTTTTTTAAAAACAAGTTTAACCTTTACATACAAAATGTTGATGTATAGCAACATGTACTAATAACTTTCATGCTTAATACAGGAAAACCCAAAAATATAAATCTAAAGACCGCTACAGAAAATTGAACATCGTAACAAACAATTTTTTTTTATTTAAAAAAAAGGAATCGATTTGTATTGCTTCGCAACAATTATATTCTGATAGATTATCACAAGTCCATATTATATAGAGTCATGTAGTTTTGCAATATATTTGGATTTTATTGTTTCACAAATTCTAAAGCATACTAAAACTAGATCTCGGTCGAACCAAGTCTCAAAAATGAATGAATGAAAAAACGAATCCTTTTTATTTATAAATAGTAATTTTGTTATGGGTAACTTTTCCGGTTTTGCGATAAAATTAAATGATAAGTTTTTTCTTATCGCCACGTTTTCGTAGAACTTTTTATATTTTGTCAATTAATTTTACCCAGAAAGTTGATAACATTTTAATGAAGCCTGGAATGTGTAATTACTTCACTTGAAGGAATTCACACTTTTTTATTGTATTAATTGTTTTTGCTTGAAATTTCTGAATTCTACTTTGGAGGATTTTTTATCAGTTCTGTTATATAAACAATTTGACATCAAAAAATCCCTTTCTTCTCTCTAAAATATTATAATCGCTTCTTTTCGCATTTTTCCACTTTATTCCCATAAGCAAACTATTTTTTTGTCCACAGCATGGCACGTTCTTACCGAAAAAGCTTCATCGAATCTTCAGGTAGTTTCCCTAGTATGTATGCTCACAAGATTTTCTGTTCCTGGGACTTTGGAATATCAAATAGCAAAGCTGCCAACATTAAACATGAGTCCATCTACAATGAGCTAAAAACTGTTGTAAGCGATATAGACAGAGCAAAAAAGGATATTCCAAGGCTTTGGAAGCTATGGATATTTTGCGCACGTATTGCTGCGCATCTTCTGGTTATGGCACTAATCGCTGGACTAGGCACTGCCATATGGATACTTTTAAAGGCAAGTTAATATTTACCAAATTAATCTTCAACGACCAATTCACCAAGTATTTTTGTTTTAATTTAGTTTTACGGAGAGGCTAAAGCTAAATCTCCTTGGAGATCGCTTTATGTTGCCACTGCTGTTAATATTTCGATGCTGGTATTGCAAGCATTTTTCTCTTGGATAGGAAAGTAAGTTTAACATATTTTAAAATTGTATCTTCCATCTAGATGTCATTAATGAATTATGTTATTTGCAAGAATGGAAGATTGCAGATCTCCCAGAAGAACTCTTCATGTAACGCTGATACGAACGTTTTTGCTTGAAGGAGTAATCATTGGAGTACTGGTCTTTTTCTGGTTAAACAAAAAATATCAAGGGGTAAATAATGTGATTTGTGAATCGAATTTCAAACTTATGTAATTACCTATTTATTTAGTGCTGGGAAACTGCTGTGGGACAAGAGATATATCGCTTGGTCATATCAGATTTCTTGATTAATATTTTTATCGTTCCTTTGTTGGATGTGTTTCGAGCGAATGTGGTGGCGTAAGTTATTTGAACCCTCAAACTCTTTATATTTTCGTAACATAAATGAATGCTTTCAGACGACGCTGGCCCAAAGTAGAGAAACCGAACTTTGACATATCGCAAAACAGCCTCGGTTTAGTTTTTAACCAGACCCTTCTATGGGTAGGTCTTTTATTTTCACCACTTCTTGCCTTAGTGTTGGTCATCAAAATGGCTCTCACATTCTACGTTAAGAAAACTACCATCATCTATCTCTGTAAATCACCTAAACATATGTGGCGGTCAGCACAAACTCAAACTTTGTATCTAGTCTTTACGTTTCTTTCTCTTTTGGGTGTAATTTTAACTTTGGGCTATATCATGACACAGGTACCTGTGAGTCAAAAATGCGGTCCATTTCGAGACTATGTATTTATGTTTCAAATATTTATCAATGGTGTGCTTAAACTGCAGCAGAACGACTGGGTGTGGGGGGCACTAATGACTCTTATTCGTCCTGCTGTAGTTGGTGGAATTCTTGTCGCTATGATGGTTACGGTTTATTATCTTCGATCAAAATCCCAAGCTGGAGGAATCATGGTGAAGCTACTTAAAGAAATGCTTTATCTAGAAGCCAAGGATAAGGAGTTTCTTGTTATGCATATCACAAGGATCACTAAAAATCGGCATTGGTTGTTTGAAGAGGATGATCACAACAGTAAATGTGAAGACGATCCATCGGATGAGTTTGCTGAATCATGTTCGACTTGGAGATATGAAAGACATAAGCCGAGAAATCGAAGTACAAGTTGTAGTAGTAGTAGTGTTAGTAGTACGCAAACTGTTAGCGGAGTGGGTGTATCAATGCCTTTTAACGAATCAATTGCAAAAAGCAAAGGCAATTAATGGACCGAGTCTTCCGAAATTTTATTTTTTCGTGGTACACCTAATCAAAACAGTATATCTCGAAAGTATTTATTTATTATTTTATTTGAATTACTTAACAACAATTACAAAATATTTGCTAAAATATAGTATAGTTAAATTATGTGCTAGTAAGCAAAACAATTATTTAAAGAGTGCGTGGCATTATATTTTTGGCTAATAAAATATTTTATTTAAAGTTTTTTTATTTTTTTAATAGAATTATGACAGACTGTCTTGTGAATTTCAGCTCATAATGTAATTCGACATCACGAAGAAATTATGTACCATTGCTTTCTGAGGAATGCACAAATCGAGTTTTTAAAACATTTTTATTAACTCGTATTCTCTTGTCGGTTTCTTTGAAATGTTGGAATCGCTTCTAAAATAACTTTACCCATGATCAGGGGTGGATTCGCGTAAGGAGATAGTTGATTGTCGCTTTTTTGATTGTCGGTTTTGATTATCAACTATTCGTTGCTCTGTGTAAATCGATCGCCAAATATTGTTTGTTCTTTGGCATAACTAACAATTCAGTCAAGAATTATGTCATTTTTGTTATTGTGTTGGTTTTTTTTGGAGTTTTAGTTGTTTCTCAGATCTGTTCTGATCAGTCAGACCTACTGTCTGTGCGGTTTGAAAAATTGCAAATGATGTAAAAATTGCACTTGAACTAATTTGCTATTTTTTATTCTTAAGACACACTTTTTACTATAGATATTACTTATATTATTAAAAAACCAAACAATTTTAAGCCGACCGCATTGTCGATTTGATAATCACCTTACATGGAGCAAAATTGTCGATTTTGATTATCAACTATCAACTATCGCGTTAGCCGATTCCACCCCTGGATAACAACATATATGTATGTATAAAGTTTCTGTCTGGCTAAAAATATATCTGACTTAAAAAAAATGAAGAGCGCATTAAATTTAAAAAGTTTTTATTTTTGCATAAAATTGCGCAAAACCACCTGAATATAATAACATACCTATGTATATATGTATGTAGATAATTTTAAAAATCCGAAAAACAGTGCGAAGCTTTTGAAATCATGGTGAACCAAAACTAAATAAAATCAGTAAATCATAAACCACCTTAAGGATATTCAAAGACTATAACAATTCATTTAGGCATATCTATAGCTATAGTACCTATGTACCTACTTATTTTTGTTGATTTATTTCGAGCACCATGAACCATGACCCATACGCTTGAAGATATGTGAGTTTTTTTTTTATAATTTAACGCATTTAATGCAACGTCGTAAAGTGGTAAACTGCTTAAATCTGTCAAAAGTTCATACAAATTTGACAGATTTACGCAGTTTACAACGAATTTACGTCATTGCATGAATACCATTATTAAAATATTTATAGGATTTTCCATTGGTAAATTCAGATATCAATGAAAAAATTGATTTTTTTATTGGCGAATGGAACACAATTCAATTTGATTTTTTTTGCCACTGTATTGGTGTACTTTCTTGCCTGTGAAACTACATTTTTTACAACATCTATTACGCGGTGTTTTTTTTCCTTTTTAAATGGAATTTTCATTATTTCAAAAAATTCTTCATCACTTGAATAAGAAGAAGATGATGTTGATGAATTTAATAATTCATATAAAACTGCTTCCATTTTTCAATAGGATTGTATTTATTTAACAATTTGAGCAAACTTTTCGCAAAACGAATAAATTTCAAATCAAAAACCACATTTGTCAAGCTGACAGCTTAAATTTGTATTGGTGTTAGTAAATTGAGGGTTAAATCTGCCGAAAAATCAATTTATTTTGCCCCGTGGAACGTACAATTGATTTATTTTACCAATGGAAAACCCCATTAGTTTCTTTATAAAAATATAACATCAATGTACATACATCACATACCAACCGAATATTTACCGGTAAATCTAAACTTCATCTTTTGTTTTAATTTGGGGCGTTCAATCCATTACGTTTATTGTCATCTGAATTTTCAGAATTATGAATTTTTAGAGCATCTGTTTGGCCAGCTGTCATAAAAAGTTAGATGACTTAGTTACGTTTAGTTACATTTGATCTGAATTTTCAGACAAGAAATTAAGCTTTTGCTCACCTTTTGAGTGTAAGTTTAATTCAAAATAAGCTTAACAATAATGTATAAGAAATAATTTCTTAATTTGTAAGCAATCATTGTTTTTAAATAAATACTAAATACTACAACCCAAACTGAGCTTCTAGCAACTTTCAGTTTTTAGATGAGAAGGGCACCAAGGAAGGGAAATTAACGGTCTATGATTGGTGGGAATTGGAAATTTAAAGAAAACGTCAAAAAATCTCCAGCATTTTGTTTCCTCGTGTGAAAGGGGACTAATTTTTATTTGCGTTTAATGACAAATTCAGATGTAAATACGTAATGCATTGAACCCGGCAAATGTATAACGGCTTTATGAAATGTCAACATTTATTAAGAGCACGAACGAAAATTAAAAAACAGAAAAAATAAAAATACTCTTCGACAGTGTTGTCGCTGAGGAATTTAAAAAGGTCGCATAAAAATGGTCACCATGAAAAAACTCTCGCATTAGGAAAATTTTAAAATATATGTAGATACAACAGTCGTATTTATTAGCTTTTTGTGTACTTAGACAATTACTTTTTTTCTAATTGCAAGTCGATTTAAAAAAATGTCTTTCCCGTATAAACAGAGGAAATATACTCCCCTCTGCCTACGATTTCTTACTTGCCTTGATCCAACCTAAACGCCCTAGCTTTCTTATCTGAAACTGAATGTTGTTCCTACTACTTACCTACACAAAAGCTTCATTTCCATCGGAAGTCCACTAGCCAAATAGTTACAAAACGAACTTAGTACTAATTTAAGGTTATTTTTTTGGAAACCAAAAAGTGGCAACGCTTTAAAAGTGTTTTCTCTTTATTAATTCTCTTCTTATTTCTCTTTGAACGTCGACAAACGACGAACGTCACATCAAAAAGACCGAAACAACAAAATAAAATGATAAAGAAAAAACACAACAAAAAGAATAAAACAAAAACAACACAAAAACAACATAACACGAGAAACACCGCACCAAAAAAGAATTGGAAAACACATTTTTTGAGTTGGCAATTTTTCTTTTCCTATTGCTTCTTCTGAATCCAGTAGCGGGTAGACGGCGCAGTCTTTTTTCGTCTGTCATATCGTCAAATCGTAAAATTATACATAACTCTCTTCCACAATTTTATAGTTGAGAATTAAGAACAAAAATAAATCCATTGTTACAACAATAATTTAGGACTGCGCACAATAAAAACGCATTTAATAAAGAAACAAAAGATATTGCTTTTATTTTTATGTTTTTTTACTTTATCAATAAGTTCTTTGGCACTTCATTTAATTTAAAAAGGTGAAATAATTTTCGATAAAAGTTTTCCCTTCCCCTCTTCGGTTTCGCGAAGTTGATTGTGGAATTTAGGTCAAAAATTAAAAAAAAAGTAGAAAATTCTTAAACAAAAAAGGAAAACTTGTTTGGTTAAGTGAACAAATATCCATTATCAGAGAATATACAAGGTACTTTAAGGGTTAATCTAGCTCTCGGTACCAAGGATGCAAAGTTATACCGATGCTCTAAACGTTAAGGGCTCCAGAAGTTTTGCATTCGACGTCGACATGGAGATGGATATGGAACAGACTGAAACCAAGTCCAAATCAGGTAAGAGCAGTTTTACTTTCATTCATTTTTTAACCATACGTACATATGTATATCTACCTACCTACATCCTTGCCAAGAAATGACGCATTTCTATATAAAGTCCTTCCTGAGAAGACATCAAATCTAATTGGAGTGGGCTACACAATATTGTTCGTTATCATCAAAGAGCTCTATTAAAACGAACGAGGCAATTTTTCTTATATTTATTGAATAATAGGACATTCACATGCCTCTCGTGATAAAGATCTCGATTCTATCACAAAATCTTTCCATTAAAGTTACATTTTAGTACAACATGTGTATATATGTAAGGACAAAAGGGGAACAGAAGTAAATAGGAGGTAATCCCGCAAATCGGTGGTCATGGGCGGGTAGGTCGAGGTCATTCAAAAGCTCGATTTACATACCAACTAGGTATAGGTAGGTTTTAAAACATTAGATTTAGTCTGCCGTACTTAAGAGCTTTTGATTAAGTTTAGCAATTAAAATAATACTTAAAAATATAAGCACAGCTGGTTAAGTTGTTTTTTTTTTTTTTTTTTGTTGGCTTGCACGTTGCTTTTTTCTTTTATGTTCGTTTTAGTGACAAATTTAATTGGAATTTTATCGCTTTTTGTAAATTAAGAATCTAGTTACATTAGAAAATAATATGTACCTACCTACCTACTACGTATCAGACATAACATTTGCCATTTGAGTGCATTAGGCGATCTGTGATTTATGTCCTATACCTACTTATAGGTTTTATTTTTTGTTAAGCTGAGTTTTTTTTGTACCTAGTACCGGTACCGGTATCAGATTTAAGTGGCATCCCAACTAATGTAATGAGAATTCCTTCTTTATTTCATTTCAAAGAAAAGTGATATCACTCTTTAAAGCGTGTTTGATTTGTAACTCGGTGTAGGTATACAGGTTCGTACAAAGTGTAGGTACCTAAAGACTGCGGAGGGTAGAAGGTTCCTCAAACAATCGTCGCAAACCCAGATTTTTACCTATTTACTGCCAGCTTGTTGTTTCAGCCTTACAGATAAAAGATAAATTACACTACTATACGCACTACTCATTGCTGGAGTGCTGGTTAGTTGCCACTTTGTCAGTTTGGAAAATCAGGGAACGAAAATTAGCCAGGAAAATGTCAAGGCGTTAGCATTTACTGATTCTTAAAAATATATAAAATCAAACTGGAGGTAGGTATAGTCAATTCACTGCCATATTAGAGATAAAAAGCTTTGTTTTACTTGTCGTCAAAGATCGATGAGTTGATAAACGATTTAATTAATAATTTATAATGTGATGATTTTCAATTGAAAGTTCCTTAGTTGCGAACGAGAAAAAAAAATAACTATTGTGCACACAGTCACTGGCAGTCCATGTCTTTTTGATTTCTAATTAGTTTTATTTATAATTGATTTGTTTTCTTGGTTGTGCCCTTTGTTAGAATTATTTATACAAAATTATTTAAGTATCGACACTCTTGGTTAGGCCTTACCATTCGGGAAAATATTGCGAAAAATTAATAGGTATAAACTTACCGTGAAAATATAAATAACATAAGGACTCATTTATATGTAATGTACCTACTGTATTTTTCTATGCCCTTAATCTCATATTTTAAAAAAATTGTGAAATACATACCTACCTATTTCATTCAATTGTGCAACCGGGTGTTGATTTGATGAACGCCATCCAACAAGACACTGTAGTAAAATTTATTTTAATACTCATATTCCTACCTAATCTAGTTTTAATTTAGGTAGGTTTATTTTTTTTTAATAAGAGCTTGATCCCAAATCCCACTCAATTTATATTTTTTGTTTTACATTTTCGCCTACCTACAATGTATGTATGTTTAACAAACTTAATATTTTATTAACAAAAAAAAAGTTAAATACAAATCAAGTAGGTATTTGTAGTCACTCATTTTTGTTTATCTTGTGTTTTTTTTTATGGGAACTAGCCGACGAACAACGCCTTAAAAAACACCGAAAGCAAACAAAATAAAGAATAAAGTATCAATTTTTTTTTTTTTTTTTAAATAGACTGAAACCATGGAAAATTAATTTCCAATTGTGGTTTTTGTTTGGCGAAAAAACATCAAATTTGAACTTTATTTTGTCTTTTTGGCAAGATTATTTCAAGACAAAGTGCATTGGCACTTTAAAAGTTGTAATATATATTAAATTAACGAGCCTGTGCGTGTGTCTTATACGATGTGTCGAGGAACTCATAGAATAATGAAATATTATGTTCGTGATATTATTTTTTCTTGGAGCAATGCCAGAATTGTCAGAAGTAAATTGTAAACTTATTGCCTGTATTCTGTATGTCTGCATCGGATAAAAAAAAAATAATCCTTGAATGATGACTCATACAAAAATTTTCTTTGTTTATAAAACTACTTAGATGGAAAGAAAGAATTAGTTTTCCTTAAATTTTTGTTAAATTCGGTATTTTATTGAGATAAATACAGCTATTTGTTTTTGTTGGTAGACTATTTTCCTTATCAACTGATTAACGTGCAAGTCAAGTAAATAAGCTGATTTAATGACCCTAAACATAAAAACAAACGATAACGGCAACGGTAGTCTCAGTGTCTGTCTAAAAATAGAAAGTTAATATTGCTTAATAAGCTTACTTTTAAACATTATTTCTTTTCATGAGCATGAGCACAAACATTTTATGTACATTATATTGTATATGTACATATGTAGGTATTGTTGTGATTACAGATAAGGTTTTTAAATAAAATCATTTCAATATTAGGGTTAGTTTAATTTTACATATCACTTTGATAATAGTACTGTTTTGATTAAAGATAACTTGGAATATTACAGTCGTATTTATTAGTTTTTTGTCTACTTAGACACTGTCTAACTTTTTTCAAATTGATGGAAATATGCTTTATTTAATAAAAAAATTATCACATTATTCACGGTTAAGACACTCTACTCTTGTGTCTAAGTTAGGTAGCTATAAGGCAACAATAAACAAGGTTTTTGAACACATTTTCAAAAGTAGGACAGTTGTCTTAAGTTAGACAACGTTTATAAATAAGACCATTAGATTATAGCAAGAGGATAATAATATACGCCTTACTTGACTAAGTAACCCGCGTCGAAATGATGGCATTTTGGCCGATTAAAAATATATTAAAATAATAGTAGTACAATAACAAAAAAGAAAACGCCTTTTGCAATTATAAAATTTATAAGGTGTTCTTGATTCAAAATAAAGTTTTTGATAAGACCAAAAATTGGCGTTTCATGTTGAAGATTTTAACACGTACATGAAGGGTGTTTTTTTTTTAGAGGTATAGAACTTTAAGTTGTCAACACTATTTTAACTGGCGGCCATTTTGTCAGCTGTCAAGTAATTTAGTTTTAGTTTGGTTTGCCATTTCATCATGAATCGACTGATGCCTAAACAACGCATGCAAATTGTTGTGAATGGGCACGAAACGAGATTGCTGTTAATCGCGATTTTCCCAAGAAAATTTTGTTAAGCTATAAAGCTCATTTTTGATTGAATGGCATTGTCAAAAAACAAATCTGCCGCATTTGGAGTATAGATAATCCTTAAGCCATCGTCGAGACGCTGTTACATACAGAAAAACTGACAGTTTGGAGTGATTTATGGGCTAGTGGAAACATTGGTCCTTGCTTCTTTAAAAACGATGCCGGCCAGAGTGTTACAGTCCATGGAGACCGCTATAGAGCCGTGATCAAGGACTTTTTTGTTCCTGAATTGAATCGCCTTGATGTGGGAGAGCTGTGGTTTGAACAAGATGGCGCAACATGTAACACTGTTACACAGCGCGTCCCAAAATTGATTTGTTCAAGGAAACGTTTGGTAAGCGCATAATTTCACGCTTTGGACCTGTGAGTTGGCCTCCAAGATCGTGCGATTTACCACCTCTAGATTATTTTTTGTGGAGATATGTGAAGTCGCTAGTCTACGCCGATAAGCCCGAAACGATTGACCACTTTGAGGACAACATTCGCCGTGTTATTGCCGATATACGGCCACAAATGTTGGAAAAAGTCATCGAAAATTGGACCTCCAGATTAGACTACGTCCGAGACAGCCGTGGCGGTCATATGCCAGAAATCATATTTAAATTATAATGCCAGAAGATTATCTTTCGAGTAAAGTAAATTGCATGTCAATTTAAAAAATCATCTTTGTTTTATTATTTTATTCCATTTCAAAGTTTTATACCTCTAAAAAAAAAACCCTTTACAGAAATATGTAAAGTGGGTTAGATCGGTGAAGGGAACAGGGCTCCTCACTGCTTTTGCGGATTTGATCGGCGAAGGAAAAAGAGGTATTCAACACTTTCAACCACATAATCATCGTCAGTGGAAGTAAAAAATAACAATGTAAAGTCAACACAATTAGTTCCCAGTGCAAATTTTGACAAGCTACGTGGCTTTGGTTATTTTGAAAAAAAAAATGAACTATTTACTGATTCATAGACCTGCGGTTAAAGTTAAATCCAAAGGAAGAAGTCTAAAAGCGTTAAATTACACGATCTCGGTTACCAGTTTGGGATAATCAGGCCCTTAAATCGATTGTGCAGAATTTTAATAGTCATGCACTGTCTAGGACGTAGTGCAGTTCTGTTAGAACTACATGGGTGAATTCTTTTCAATTTGCTTATCATCTATCTGTAGCCCTCACCGTTGAAGTTTTTGGCACTGTCAGTTTAATTTTGAAAGAAGTAAGGATCGATGATTCTGCCAGATTAAAACTCTCATCAAACAGTATCCTTTTTGGGGCGTATTCGGCGTTGTTACATGTTGTATGATCATGAAAATTGGTTTCCTTTCAAATAATTCAAAAATAAGCTTCGTCGCCAAAGGTAGATAGATAGATAGATATATTTATTGTAGTAGAAATATATTACATAGTTCTCTTAACCTATATTGCACAATTTACAGAGTTATGGTATTTAACTACCTTGCTACTGACAATAAGAATAATTTTTAAGCAAATGAAAATATAAAAACAAATACAGTGAAGGAAAAGCTACTAAAAACCTTCATTAAAATAGTTTTAACTAATGGGAGGCGGTGAAGCTCTTGATAGAACTAAGCTTTACAATGTATGTACAATGTACAATGAATAAATAAATGAATGAATAAATAGATAAATAATAAATAAATAAATAAATAAATAAATAAATAAATAAATAAATAAGTAAATAAATGAATAAATAAATAAATAAATTAATAAATAAATAAATAAATAAATAAATAAATAAATAAATAAAAAAAAATAAATAAATAAATTAACAAATATTGAACATCAACAAAACGGATAGTCAAATACATAGTTAATTAACAAATGTTTTAGGTATACAAACAATGAAATAAATGATAAACTTAACAAATGTCGCCAAAGGTACCCAAACCCAAAAATCTATTGGTTTTGTTTAGCGAGTTAAATAATCAATTTAAAAGATCAATAAATCCAGTGCTATCCGAAGCAGACTTACATATGAAAATACGACATAACTGTCGCTTCAAGAACCATAAGATGTCATATAATTGAAAAATACCTTTGGTATAATTGTTTTTGTTTTTAGTTCAACTTTTTACTTTTGAAATTCATTGGTTTGATTTGTTTTTAAATTCAAGACATGAAAAAATGATTTTTTAAACGTTTACACATTCTTTTTACATTCTAATACATAACTGCAGATAATTTGATTTTTGAAAATAAATTAGATTAGAATTTTATGAATGATAACGCCCTTGCTGGTGGTTCTTTTCGTTGTAAAAATAAACGGTCACCACAAATAAGCATATACAGACCTGAAAACGTCATTTCTCATAATTTATTTTTAAACTATCTTCTGACAAAACCCAAATGGATATTTTAAATTTTTAATGCAAAAAAAAAAAACAATTACATATTTTGCAAACAGCGCTACAACAACTATTGGTGGCGATTCCGCCCAGTGTCACCTTCTATTTATATTTATTCAATGCTTGAAATTTTGTGTAGAGCTCTTTATATGTTAAAACCTAGAGTAGAAATTTGAATTTTTGTTTAAGCTCATTTACCTACTCAGCTCAGCTATTAATATTTTTACCACGGAAATGCGGTGGTGGCAGTTTGGCTCTCCCCTTAATGCAAATAAAATAGACCTTAGAACACAACGAAAGAAATGTTGCCTTGCCTAAAACATCGAAGAGTTCGGAGGTGTTCTTGATTAGCGGAGCGGCAAGATTTCTTTATCGTCATCTTCTATTTTTGTATCGATAATTGATGGGTTCGTCCCAATACCAAATTTCAGATTTTCAACACAATGTTTTTCAGCGATCACCCAGTAAAACCGACAAAATTTTAAATGCGACTAAAAGACTCATTCTTTATTAAATAAATCAAAATAACATTAATGCCCGATTCTTTGAAAAAGTCTTAAATCGATTTAGTGTCCTGGTTCATATTTAAAGATGACAACTTTTTCATAAAGCTAGCATGTCCACCATTTTTGATAAAGAAAAATGAAATTGCAACCAATCGTCTGGTATTGACTGCAAATTTTAATTTTCATTCTAACTTTGCTGTTAAATTCAATTTTGTTTACCTCAAGTTTGCAGGAGCCTTAAGTTATTTCTTTATATTCCTACTCCCCTACTTGTACTTCATCTGTCTCGTTCATGGCGACATGTTCAAAATATTCCCTAACAACACGCTAATGCACTCCAAATTGTTCTCTCTCAATCGATTGTTCTCTTGGCTAAACTTGTTCTTTGTCAGTTTTTATCGAATATACGATCGGTAAGGTACGCTGACGAACAATAATTTTTTTTTTGTTTTCAAGAAAATATGTGAAAACGTAAATAAATGAATTTATTTTAGTGATTGAACAAACAAAAAAAAATACAACAAAAACAGTGCATTCTAGTTTTCAAATTCTGTGAATTGTTTCAAATAATGAGCCCTTAAAGCTTAAAGCCAATTCATACAGTCAAATATTGTGATTATGCAATTCATGTCAGTTTCGCAGAAACGCATTAATTTTGCAAATTGATATAAAAAAAAGAATTGAGACGAGAATTATTATTATTGTTGTCATTTATAAAATTAATTGCGGTAGTTTGCAAAAAGCGATTTATACCATAAAATTCTGTAAATAGATTTTGAATGAATGCCAAATTGATTTTGGTTGTTTATTTGATAAATTATTCAAATACGATTGAACATATTGACAGTTTCAAGAAGGACGTCAAAATTATTACATATATTTCATAAGATTAGGCTGTGTAAATATTTGGTTTACCTTCGCATGGGTGTTTGAATAATTTTAGCTGTAGAAAAAATTGCTTCTCTTTGATGTTTGTTAAAGCGTCTTAAGATTGCGTTATTATTGTTATTTTGATAAATTTCTATAAATGGATCTACCTATACATATGCACATACAGTATATATTTATTGCGTTTGAAATTTAAATTAGTTTATTATTTCGGTTTTTATATATGCATATACTATGTAATTCTGTATAGATTGGAATTATTCGGTAGAAGCAAGATTGGCTAAATTGATTTTTGTATTTGGAGTTAAATGTTTGGATTTGATTTTATGCGCTAGTGTGTTCACAATATTTTCAAAAAAAACAACATTCTATGCGAGTGAAACGAAAAATATGAATGGAAAAATGTTTTGTTGTTTCATTGTGTTTTTCATACATAACCCTATCTCATATTTTTAAAAATTCGGATTAGTATAAAAATAGAATTTGATATTTGAAACAGACCTCATCTTACGATGATAAATATGTCGAACAAATTGGTTCTTGCAATCTTATTTGTATGCACCTCGATCTATATTTTAAACCGCACTTTAACCTATAAATTTATGTTTCTATTTTTTTCCTTTGCATATTTTTGGTCATTATTTTCGGTAGTCCAAAAAAGTTATTACATTAATATTTTTTAAAATTTGCATCACCGGAAAATTAATTCCGAAAGATTATTTCTATGCTTAATACGCACGGCACTGGCACAAGAGTGCTGCTTTGCAACTTCGAAAATAAATTGCTCAGTATATCATTTAAAAACAAATACCGTAGATTGGATCTTTTCGCAGTCGATTTTCTATTTATGAAAATAAAAATAAATATAAAATCTATCGACTTGAATCGATTGAATGGTATGCTGTGTGACTTGTGGCACCATCCTGTTGAAACCACATGTCTTCCAAGTCCATATCTTCCAATTCGGGCCAAAAATATCGGTAATTATGGCGCGATAACGCTGACGGTCGACAAAAAAATATGGCCCAATAACGCCGCCGCGCCGGCATGCAAACCGCACCAAACAGTTATTTTTTGTGGATGAAGTGGTGATTCATGAAACAAATGTGGATTTTCACCCGACCAATATTTTGCTTATTGATGAACCCATTGAGCCAAAAATGAGCTTCGTCATTGAAGATGATTTTGCGATGAAATTCATCATCTTGGCGCATCTTCTCCAGAGTCCAATCGGAGAACGTACGTCGCTTCAAAAATGGTCCATGATGAAAATGTTGAGTTTACTGAATAAATTGACAATGACAGTTCGATGATTAATGAAAGGGTGCGTTCACAAATTAAATTCAAAGTTTAATAGTGCTAAGTCTTCTACTTGACTGATGTATTTCATTAGTATATAGAGTTTGTATTATTAAAAAAAAAAACCTTCATTCCAAGTTGTCAAGTCGCTATTCGAAAACCCGATAAAAAAAATATTTAATTAATCATTTAAATTTCTTTTGTGAATGATTGTATTGCTTTTGTGGCAGTAGATTTTGCAGTAGAAATTGTAGTAGATCTACTGTAATTGCAGAAAAGTGGCAACGCAACAGCAGTCAAAAATTAAATTTATGGAATATGAAATTATAAGGTCGCGTTTGAGTAAAATTTAAAAGCGATCCGGATTGGTTGGTGTTGTTGTAATCCTATAGGAAAAGACAGCTGATGAACAAAAAAACTGTTTTCCAAAATAAATCTGAAAAATATCCTAAAATTTTTCAGATTTTTGTGTCTCTCACTTTCTGTGGCAATGCATTAAAGAACACGTGGGATTTCTAGTTTGTGGTTTTTGCTTTTACATAGATTCAGATTTTTACAAAACAAAATAAAATATAAAATATATATAAAATTCAAAATACTTTTTTAAAATTATAAAATCACTTGTTTCTTGTTGGCCCCATATTTTTTTTTTTGTTTGTCTTGTCAGCTGTTTTGACTTTTGACAGCAAACCTATCCAATCTGGTGTTGGTCGTTCGAAAACATGTCCAATTTAAAACGATCTTAGATACCCTATCGGCCTATCACTCGAACGCGGCCATTGTTATTGTTTCAGCCTGTGTCTTCACAGTCAAACCTAGGTTTTGGACCAATTCTTGTTTTACAGTAACATTTTAAAATGAAAATAAAAAAGGGAGATTTTAAGATTTGTAAAAATGTAAGAAAATATAGAAAATATAAAGGGTGTCCCAAAATTCACACATAATTTAAATTTTGTGCCATTTATGCGGTAAAGTGTTTCCAACGTAAAAAAAAACTATGGGTTTTCTGAGAATCATTTAGTGCTCGACCCGAAAGCACAACGAACAAAGTCCAAATAACTAAGGGCGAAAAAAGTGCTACATAAAAGACCTCAGATCGATTTCAGGGCAACACAGTTCGCCCCAAGTTTAACATCAACACTTCTGAAGAAAACCGATACACTTCTCAATAATGTTTTCTTTTTTAGTCGGTCTTTTAATGTGATGAAAAAAAATTGCATCAGTAACTGTCATAATAATATGGCATATGTTGTTAATAAAGGGTGTATTTTTTAGAGATATAGAACTTTGAAATGGAATAAAACAAAGATGATTTTTTTAAATTGACATGCAATTTACTTTACTCGAAAGATAATCTTCTGGCATTATAATTTAAATATGATTTCTGGCATATGACCGCCACGGCTGGCTCGGACGTAGTCTAATCTGGAGGTCCAATTTTCGATGACTTTTTCCAACATTTGTGGCCGTATATCGGCAATAACACGGCGAATGTGGTCCTCTAAGTGGTCAATCGTTTCGGGCTTATCGGCGTAGACTACCGACTTCACATATCCCCACATAAAATAATCTAGAGGTGGTAAATCGCACGATCTTGGAGGCCAACTCACAGGTCCAAAGCGTGAAATTATGCGCTTACCAAACGTTTCCTTGAACAAATCAATTTTGGGACGCGCTGTGTAACAGTGTTACATGTTGCGCCATCTTGTTCAAACCACAGCTCTCCCACATCAAGGCGATTCAATTCAGGAACAAAAAAGTCCTTGATCACGGCTCTATAGCGGTCTCCATGGACTGTAACACTCTGGCCGGCATCGTTTTTAAAGAAGTAAGGACCAATGTTTCCACCAGCCCATAAATCACTCCAAACTGTCAGTTTTTCTGTATGTAACAGCGTCTCAACGATGGCTTAAGGATTATCTATACTCCAAATGCGGCAGTTTTGTTTTTTGACAATGCCATTCAATCAAAAATGAGCTTCATAGCTTAACAAAATTTTCTTGGGAAAATCGGGATTAACAGCAATCTCGTTTCGTGCCCATTCACAACAATTTGCATGCATTGTTCAGGCATCAGTCATAATGAAATGGCAATCAAAACTAAAACTAAATTACTTGACAGCTGACAAAATGGCCGCCAGTTAAAATAGTGTTGCCAACTTAATGTTCTATACCTCTAAAAAAAAACACCCTATATTTACAACGAACGAAACGCTCAAAACTAATTTTAACTCATTAAGACCCGTCTCGTCTTTAAGTTTGTTAAAAATCTCTAATTTTGTTAGACGAAACCAATACTTGCCCTACAGAGAATTCTAGATCTTCTATAAGGTATTTGTCTGTATTTTAAATTCATTCTAATTTAAGCAACTTGAGAACTTACTCTTTATTTACATTAAGTGTTGAATTAACTTAGAAAATCAACAATTGAACATCATCGACTCAGTCAATACACCCAAAAACCATTGTTTGTAAACATTACGGGGGCTCGTAACACTATATATTCATTTGTATAGAAGTTTGACGGATGGATGGAATGGGTGTGAGAATATTTTTTATCTTAATCACCGTTCAAAGTTGTATACATATATTTTGCGAGTATGTATGTATATATGGTGTTCTCTCATTATCTTCTAATTAGCGGTTTGCAAATTGAAACGGTTTATAAAAATATAATTCGTCTCTTATATGATAAACACAATTGCAAATAGCATTTAATGTGTGTACAATATTGTCAGACTGACAATTATTTTCTTGTTTCGTGATAATAACTTATCGAAGAGAGTATTCGCGAAGCTTTATTTAGTATCGGATCGGCGAGAATGCACTGTAGTATTTGTTTTCTATATTCGTCGTTTAAAAGATAAAAAAAAAATAATTTTATTTCAAAAGATTTGAAATTCTATAAAAGATTCATTCATTCAAAAAACAAAAATAAATAGACTGTTAAATTACAAAAAAAAATTGTTAAACTTAAAAAATAGTGACTTTCGGAAGCACTGATTTTCATTTTTGTGAGAAAATTGTGCATTACGTAATTTTGTATTAACTCAGAACTGAAAGTTTAAATTATTGTGAAAGAGAGTGATTCATTTAAAGAAGTTTTATTTCAATACAATAAGAAAATAAACAGTTGTTTTAAATTGAAATGAGTTCTCGAGGTGTCCGGATTACGCTTGATGTCAGAAGGCAGTCGAATTTCGATGCAGATCAGTATACACCTGTTACTCCACTTAGTTCTCATTCAGCGAAATCTGCACCAAAGTTTGAACAAAATTCAAGTGAGTTTGATTTGTTTCTTTGATTAACAATAATTTTATAAATAACAAGACAAGTCAGTTTTTTAAGAAAATCGGGACTGCAGTTGCAATCAACTTCTTGGTTAGCTGAAAAGTAAATGAAACAAGAAAAACATCCCTGCAAATAAAATCAGATGTTTTTATTTTTGTCATCAATACAAGCGAAGGCAACAACGGCACTGTGTATTTTTCTGTAAATTTGGTTTAATTTTTTAACCAAATATATGAAGATTCCAACCCTTCGTACGTTCCACACTTTGAAATCCATTCGTTTCCATTTTTGTATATTTAATTTCATTTGTGTCCATTAACATTCATGGAAAAAGATAAACAAACGTAACGAATGCAATGAGGAGGAGGACAAATGTCTAATATGTTCGTTTTAACACATTCTTTATAATTTGACGGGTGCAATCCAGTCCAGTCATATTTTTTTTTTCAAAACGAGGCTAATCAGCGTGTTACGGTCAATGGTACCTATACGCTGTAGAACCATGCTTAATGAACCATGTCGTTGAATAACAAACATGAATGTGGAAAAGATATGATTCCAAAAGGATGGCGCTACTTACCACCACCTACATCAAACGCGGTGCTTAAAATCTCAATGACCTTGAGAAAAAAATTATAAAAATGTTTATGGCTGACCCGTGCTCGCGTTGCTTCGCAAAATACCCCTAATTTAAGTATGTATGTATGTATATTATTAAAAAAAAGTTTATTTGCCTACGTTTTGAGAAAAATCAATCCCCTTTTTTAAAAAATTATTTGTTTGTAGAACCTATGTACATATTTTATTTTTTTTTTTGTTAGGTAGGTTCATGTTTCACAGACGAAAAGAATCTTTACACTCCTTTTTTTCTTTTCTTTATCATCGTAATATCATGTTCGATTGCTATTTCACGTTCAATTTTTTTTAACTTGATTGCACTTTAAAATGTATTGCCCTCATAATTCTTCAGTACCTAGGTATGCAGAAAAAAAACAAATACGTTACGTACCTACCTACTGCGCTACGCTGTTATAAAAAAAAGAGCCAAGAACTGAGTGGAATCAGGAATTTTAGCAAAAAAGGAAACAGATTTCGGAAGAAGATTAAATTCAAAAATGACTCAACTTCAATATTTTTTTCTTTTATCTTCAGCCTTTCACTCGGCTTATTTTTACACTGCTTCGCTTCTACTCAAATTTTTGTTTGTTATCTGAAGTCGATTGACAGACACATACACAACAGCACCCATTTTGTCATGTTCTCCGTCTCACATTTTTTGACGAATCCATTAATTGCCCTGTCCCTATTATAGATCTTACATGTATGTACAATGTACATATATTTATAAGTGAAAATGTGTGTCAACCTCAAAAAAAAAGTTGACAAAAAAATTAAAAAAAATTAATATTCTGATTAAAAAAAAAACAAATTAGAAAAATAAAAAACAGTCTTAAAAAATCTTATAAATAATTATAAAGAATACTATAAATATTGTTTCAAATAAATCAATTTAATACTTTCTGAGTTTACGCCGGACATAATAATATTGCTTCGTCTTTATATAATAGTAATGAAAAGATTTTTTTGAAAAAGTCAAAAGTACTAATAAAATGGATTTTTTTATTTTTGTTTAATTTTTTTGTTTAAAATAACTGACGCATAATTTTAGACAATTTAGCACGATGTTAAAGCATTTTTAGTATGATGCTAGGTTAAAACCAGGACTTTCCAAAGTTTAAACGATCTAGCATCGTATATTACCTTTTTAACATTTTATTAAAGTTAAAATAACCCAATGCCTATTTCATCATTTTAGTAGCATACGAAGTGCATTTTATGTATGTCACTTTGAAATTCATAAATATAAAAATAATTCCATTTTTGATGTGTAAATATCTATGTATGCCGGCGGTATGGTAAACTAAGAACGTGGACATTTCTGTAGCACATTACGTTGTGTTGTATTACGTTACGATACGTTCAATATTGGGCACTTTCCGTCGTAGGTCAAACTAAATCGATATTGGGTTGAAATTTGGTTTGGTTTCATAAGTAGTATCATGCTATAATACCTTAACATCAGGCTGTTTAAAATTTTGCACCAAATGTTATTTGAATTAATCAAAAGCATCAGATTCCAAAATTGTAACAAAATCAATCTTTCTAATATAAGAGAAATAAGTAAATAACTCAAAAATAAGGAAATTATTTAAAAAAAAACTTTAGAATTCTAATTTGAAATGCTTTTTTAATCCAATTGCTCTTAAAATAACATGCACAAAATTTTCGAATCATTCCGTAATTTATGATGTCTTAAAATAAAATACAAAATAAAAAAATTATTTCTCTAACGAAGTCTTTATTTAGTCCTATACGCAGTTTTTTTTGTTGTAATATGTATTTAGGTATTTTTTTCAGCAAATTCTGTTAAGCTTTAAAAGCCATATATACTGTGTGGTTATTAGCGCCAATTAAGACCAAAACAATTCCGTCGAATAAGTACAGATAAATTGGTTTTGGCAGTTGACTAATTGAACACTTTAATCATTAATTGTGATGTTGGTCTTTCTGTTGTTCTGTCAAATTCCTTATACGTTGGTATTCAGTAATTACATTTTTCACCACTTTGTTGAGCTAAAAACTTAGTTATACACTTTTTTAAAATTAAAACCTACGTAAAATTCTATATTTAATAGACCGTATCAAATAAATTAAGTTGCAAGATTTATTGCCACATATAAACAAAATGTTTTAATTGGGCAACATTCTTACAAAAAATGTATTTAATGCATTTAATTCTTTAAATTTGTATATTTTTTTCTTGCAAATAGGTATAAATGATATATTACAGATACTGGCAGTTTTATTATGAGGTCTTTTTCTTTTTCTTTAACTTTATAGCACTTGTCAAATTGCTAGATTTCATGGTCGGGTTTAAAAACTCGTGAACATTTACAACTAAGAATTCATATTTCTGAATTTTTCAAAGTTCTGAATGACCAGATGTCAGATGACTCTAAAAATCATTGTACTTTTTATGTAACAAGTAGTTACCGATGTTTCCCAACTGCGTTGACTGATTTATTATATCAGGACACAACATAATCAACTGGTTTACCCTAAAATTCGTATCGAAGCAATCGTTAACGCATTGACAGTATTTAGCGTTGACGATCGCACGGTTTTATAACGTTAAAACAGAACTAGCAGACCCGTGCTGACATTGCTTCGCAAAATACCCTTAATTTATGTATATATTATATATATTTTTATATAATATTAAAAAAAAAAGTTTATAAGTTTTAAGTTTTAAGAAAAATCAATCCCCTTTTTTAAAAAATTTACCCGATTTGCCATTCCAGCATAGTTGAGGAACATTAGAAATGAAAAAAGCTTTATGTATTTATGTATGTACATTGAATGTCAAATTTAAATGTTGAGCAATTTTTCTGAACATAGGTACCAACATCATAACTTTCCTAAAAAGGGTCAAATACATGTGGTTTAAAAAATTATTGTTTTGTATTAAATTTTTGTTTCTATTAAATACGCAATTTAATAAGGTTTTTCATATACATATAGTTTTATGTGACTGTGCAATGATATAATACAAAAAATGTAGTCCGATATTCTAGCTAAATTTTAAGACCTTAATAACGGATTATTAGAACCGAAGTTATAAGCAAGCCAAACCAAACACAATGTATCTTTACAATTATTATACCGACTACAAATTTACGTAGGTACATATGAACATTTAGCATTTTTTTTCCGACTCGAAGCAAATTTGCCACGATTGTGGTTTTTTATTGCACAAACTCCGCCGCCGCCGCCGGCTTTAGAATACTATATTCCTCTCGCCAATTGGTGGTTGAAAGTATTTTAATGCTTTTTTTTTAATTAACTTCCTCGTTGAATTAAATTATTTGTCCGATATTTATTTTCATGTTTTTAGTATAAAATTTTGAATGATTTCGAAATTTTTTTGCTTTAACACGCCAGTCATTTTTCCTTTAATTATATACCTTAATATTGAAAATCGGATAATTGGATCGAAAGATATAAGCATTTAAGTAAACGCAAATCGGATATTTTTCGGATTTCGCAAAAATCATCATCAAAAACATACCCATTTTTTTCCTACGAACATTTCTCCTTTTTTTCTGTCCGTTTTATCATCTTCTTCGTTTTCTGTTTCCTCAAACTAGTAACAACAAAGCATGAACGAAATAATTTTGTTTATTTTGTTTATTTTGTTGATTTTGTTTATTTTGTTTATTTTGTTTATTCCCCTCACGTTTCGCCCCCTTTGTCTACTAGGCGTTTCATATTTTTTTGATTTTTTTATATTGTATGCCTCCGTTTAAACATTTCTAATGTTAAAAATAATTTGTTTGTAGGTACCTATGTACATATGTATGTACATATTTTACTTTTTTGTTAGGTAGGTTCACGTTCGACAGACGAACAGAATCTTTACAGCGCCTTTTTTCTTTTCTTTATCATCGTAACGATTGCTATTTCCCGTTCATTTTTTTTTAACTTGATTGCCGTTGAAAATGTATTTCCCTCATAATTTTTCAGTAGGTACGTACCTACCTACTGCGCTACGCTGTTATAAAAAAAGAGCCAACAACTGAGTGCAATCAGGAAGTTTAGCAAAAACGGAAAAAGATTTCGGAGGAAGAGTAAATCCAAAAAACGACTCAAATTTTTGTTTTTTATCTCAGGTGCTCCGTCTCACATTTTAAAATTTTTTAGTACATATTTCTCAGCTTGTAGGTATAATTAATAAAAGATTTGGGGCTTAAAATTTTGCGTTTAAATATTGACTTTATGCAACAATCTCTATTTTTGTAAAGTATCCAAAAAGGTTTGACGTATGTATAAGTGAAAATGTGTGTCAATCTCAAAGAAAAATCTCTGACAAAAAATTAAAAAAAAATTATATTCTGATTAATTAAACAAATTAGAAAAACAATAAATCTTATAAATATAAAGAATATTATAAAAAAATATTATTCAAGTAAATCAATTTAATACTTTCTGAGTTTACGAGGGACATAATAATATTGCTTCGTCTTTATATAATAGTAATGATTTAATTTGACGTCAGAGAAGAGAGTAAACGCGTTTACCATTTGCATAGTTTCGGTTCTGGTTTTATTTAGTTACACTTACCTACACCACACATAAATATCGGAACACGGTCAGGACATAAGTCGCAGTTGCCTTTTGAACAACCTGAGAAGATTATAAATTCACAAATAATTTTGTTTTGGATTATAGGCTTATGATCCTGCGCCAATATTTATGTGTCTCAAACATTGTGAAATAGACCCTTTGAATGAAATATATCTAGATTATAATTTATTTATGTACCTGCTCTGCTGTACGAATACGATTTTAATTGACTGTATACGAGTATATGCATGCATTTTTGTTTTTATTCGCATGCAGAATCGAATCGAAAACTAAACAAAAACCTAAATATAATTTTGTTTTCATTAAAATGCTTTCAAATATTTCGTCTAATTAACATTTTCTTTTTTCTTTTAATATTTCCAGGCAGTGACAATGATGTATCAAGTGGTGTTGTTTTAGTTTCACGTCCCGAAGAGGTGTCCGATGATGCCTTACCAAATGAAATTTCCGCCCCATATGAGGTGCCACAATTCCCCATCGAGCAAATTGAAAAGAAATTACAAATTCAGCGGCTTCTCAATGTCAAGTAAGTATATATGTACATAATGTAGACAAATAGGCAGACTCTATATTTAATATATATACAGTTGTAATAACAACCCAGCCATTCGTATAACAGCTTATTTTTACAAATGTGTTATAGAATGAATATCCGGAACGTCAGTCGTGATCCAAACAATATATGTATTGAAATTAACCTATACCTACTACATGTGTATAGAATATAGCAATGGCTTTTTTTTGTGTTACGTGTGTGTATGTGTTACGTGTGTGTTTCGCTATTCCAACTGGGTTGTCACCTCTCGATAGCTTTGGAACTCGTAAAAATTTAAATATTAAGATGCATGTTATGACTAGAGTCTAGGGAGCTGCTGGCAGATAATAAGGTGTATAATTTAATTGTTATTGATATCGATTCTATAACTATTACAAAAAATATTAACAAATACCTTAAAATAAAAATGGGTTGAAATGGCGCCAGGTTTTTGTTAAATAGATTGCGAATTGTGGGGATTCAAATATCATCAGGCTCTCGTAAATGTATCTAATGTTACCAACTTTACATATTTTTACATAAATGTTTTGACAGTTAATCATTTTTTTTTTATAAACTTAAGTGAGGCTGGCAAGAGACGAAACTTTGACGTGATTTAAATTTGTAGGTCTCATTCTGGTCTTGGTCTCCTTCGGACTTGGTCTGGCATTATAAAGATCTATACATTAATATTCCTAGACGTGGAGAAATTTACAGATCTGCCAAATTTACCAGCAGGACGATTGCATATTTGACAACATCAATATATCTGCGTCAAAAAATGTCGAACATTTTTAACATTGATGTTAATTTGACGTTTTCCAAAACGGCCTTATTTTTATATAAGGCATATGTTAAGGATCTCGGGGATCTTATTTGAATGAATGAATGAATGAATGAATGAATATTTGGGGTATTAATTGCACTGCGACCTTGAGATCTATTGTGCCCCCCTTTTAGAGCTAGATGAGAGTGCTAATTTACAGCTCTTCCTCCAAATTGGTCACTTTGAGGAACTTTAGTATTTGGAGTATTTTAAGAGAGGATAAGTCGCTTTTTTCTATCTGGTGTCGGCCCAGATATCTATGTCTTTGATGCACAAGTGCTTCGCAACTACCTTGGATGTGGTCAGGTGTCTCTTCATGGGTATTGCAGAATCTACAGATGGCATTGCTTTCTAAGCCAAGGATACTTATGTGTCTTTTAAGCTTGCAATGGCCAGTGAGGAGACCCGTTATTATCCTTAGATTGTTCCTACTTAAGCTGATACAGGATGTAAAACGTTCTTGGTTATAATTCCCAAGTAACAGTTTTGCCTGTCTCAGCTTGGGGAGTTCATTCCAAATTTTATGTCTTTTGGTCTCCTCTATTGTTTTGATTCTATTTTTAATCACGTTTTCTCCTATTCCACAATAGGGCTCTGGACCCGTTAAGGGTGTTGTTGCTCCTATTTTTGCTAGGGAGTCTGCCACTTCATTACCCTGGACACCAACGTGGCCTGGTACCCAATGAAGTGATACATTGTTATTCTTGCCTAGTTCGTTCAATCTGCCAACACACTCCCATACCAGTTTAGAGCTGATGGTGTATGAATTTAGCGCTTTGAGTGCGGCTTGGCTGTCTGACATGATGGCAATGTTTTGATTACGGTATTTCCTTTCGAGATTTTGTTCTGCACATTTACCAATGGCGTTGACTTCCGCTTGGAAAATGCTGGTGGACTGACCCATCGGCAGGGAGAGTTTGGTTCTAGGCCCAAAGATACCTGCCCCAGTGCCATCTGTTACATGAAGAGGATTCACCAAAATTTCTCAGCTTTGCTGTCAAAATGCTGACGAAAAAAATGGTTACGTTCAGAAGGACATAAGTAGGTAAGGCAAGTTTCTAGTCTCTAATTGGTCAGCTGTCAAAAAATTGCCACCCAATTAAGGCCACTTTATTGGAATATATGACCAATAAGTATACAGTAAAGACTAAACAATTTGTGGGTCAAAAACATTTTTTTGTTGATATGTGAAATGAAAATAAAAATTAAAAAATGATAACGCCGCCATGACCGCGCTGTCGTGCATTTATCAGTTGGGGAATGTAATTTTCTTTGTATAAATCACTTGAAAACCAAAAATAAAACACTCGAGAAAACGTGAACTATATCAGAAAACCAAGTCAGTTCACATAATGTGTTTGGGGATTTAAAGCAATTAAATTAAATTAAAATGTTCTAGAAGATAAAGTTTTTTCGCTCTCACTTAAAAATTAAAAATCAATGAAATAAGTTACAATTTTTTTTTAAATATTTTTTCATGGACGTTATAGTTTAGAGTATTCACATTTTAAAAGCTTTTTTATTTTTCTAACTTTTTTTGGTGTTCATATTAAGCTATAGTGTTCACTCTAACGCGACTGTACTGTAAATATGATGCTTTTTTGGTATATTTGTCTTTATTTTGTTTTTAATTCCAAGTTTGTTGACTTTTAAATAAACAAATACATACATACGTCTTGTTAAAAAATATGTATGTATGTATGTATTTGAATTAACAACAAAAGAAGAATCTGTGTGAATAAGTGATATTTTATTATCGTTATTATTCATATTATATAAATACAAAACAAATGTTTTTGTTGCTTATAAAAAAGATATTTTTGTATAATTTTGGAATTCTCCTTAATCGCAATGTTAAAATTAAAATTGATTAAAACCACGAATGTACATCGTAACAAATACTATTTGTACTATAAGAAGAATATAATTGGCGTATCACCTCCTCCCACAAAGGTCTTTCTCTTTAGTCCTATTTTACTCATTTTTTTTTTTTTTTTTACGAATTATTTATTTCAGTTTTTACTGAAATATGAGATATCTTTAGTTTTATTTTCTTACTTTCTGAGTAATGATTCCGTTATACTCTATCAAGTTAGCAAAATTTTAAAATTCTAATATTTAGAATTATGTTAGTGAATTTTTGTCGTGAATGAAAAAAAAATTAGTGGCTTTTGTTTTTGTTTTTTTTTTTTTAATAATAAGTTAAGAATGATAACTTTACGGTCAAGTCCGCAAATGGGATCAAAATTGTACAACTGAATTAAATTGAGTTGAATCACCTCACCAAGACGAAAAAATAAATGACAATCACATGTGAATATGGTTTATGTGACAAGCAAATCACTTATATCACCTTAGCCGATTTCACCCCTGTATCAACATCAAAATCGAGAAATTGTACACACACTTTCTTTGTATACATACATATGTTGTATACAAACAAATATTCATACAAAATGGGAAAGGATGTGAATTCTAGTCGAACCTTGTTTTATACTCTCAATGAAACATGGCTAGTGTCGTCGGCAAGCGTATTTATGTTTCCATATAATCAGCATTAACTGCAATCCTATTACGATGTAGAAGTGGGGAGGGGAACTAGGACTTTTTAAAAGGTTATTGGATGCTTGCTCGAAGAAGGACCTGGTGATCTCTTGAAATTGAAGTCACCTGGAACAACGTCGAAGTCACTCGAGCATATCCCCATTTTTATTGTAATCAAGTCAAGATAAATAAAAATATAACATAAGCCAAAAAGGAAAAAGATAGTACTATTAAGGTATATTACAAAAAAAGAATTTTACGTTATGCTGGCTTTTTTTTCCTAAATTGCTCATTTTATTAAAAATCAAAGTTGTATTCAATGTGAATTTTTAACGTTGATATTTTATTACAAATGCGGAATGCATATTTGTTTCTTAATTACAGTGAAATTTATATATTTATCGCAAAATCATAGGAAAAAAGGAAATTGTTGGGTATCACCGTTGGGAAACTTGCTCCAAATGTTTTCCAACACTGGTCTGGAGGAATGGAGGGGACCTGATGTGAAAGGCAAATTAAAATTAAGAACTTCACAAGAAGTAGTCTTATTTACTTTGCTTTGGCTTCTGGTCGTTAACCAGATTTTAGTCAAACTTAGCCTTAGCGGTGTCAAGGTCGTGGATTACGCCGCCGACGATATTGTGATAATGACCGCAGGAAAATTCATTCTCACACTGTGTGAGCTTCTGCAAAGATCTCTTGATAAGCTGAGTGACTGGGCCAGTAGTTGCAGACTTAATATTCATCCACTTAAGACAGAGTTGGTTCTGTTTACAGGGAAACGTAACATTCCAAATATTGAACCTCCGACCATAAATAGGACACCGCTCCACATCACTGGTATGGCAAAATATCTTGGTGTGGTACTTGATCGTAAACTTAACTGGAAACAAAAAACATAAAAGATAGAGATAAGAAGGCTTCCGTAGCATTTTACACTTGCAGTAGAATTTTTGGTAAAAGATGGGGTCCCAGCCCCAAAACCATTCATTGGATGTTCACATCCATAATAAGGTCAATCCTGACATACGCTTCTTTGGTTTGGTAGCCAGCTCATGATAAGACAGCCAATCTCAAAACTATGACTAAACCTTAAAGACTTGTGTGTATTGGTACAACCAGTGCCATGCATGAAAACCACTCCAACTGCAGCCCTAGAAACGTTTCTTTCACTTGCCCCGATCGACTTATTTACAAAAAAAAAATGGCGACCAAAGCTTAAAAAACCTTTCAGTTTTAGAAGGATCCTACCAAAACGGCAACCGTGCTTAAACAGTGCAATAACTGGAAAGAGGGCCTTTTCGGACATAAAAGAAACATAAACTTCACTGGCAAAGAAATTCAAACGGACTATACTATAGCGCACATCGATTTCTACCCTAATAGATATCCCCACAAGGGAACTCTGGACGGAAAACCGGGTCATTAACGCCAATCATATTTCGGTATTTACGGACGGTTCCAAGGCGGATGAGGGGGTAGGGGTCAGTCATCTTTTCAAATTACCCACCCCTAAAAAGATCGATAAAGCTTCCAAACTTCTGCAGTGTCTTTCAAGTGGAAGTGCTTGCAGTTTGTGAGCCAGCAAAGACTCTGTCCACGTATGGACTAGTAAATAAGAGCATCAATACATCGACAGTCAAGCGGCAATAAAAGCAATCTCATCAATTGTCACAAAGCCCAAGCTGGTTATAAGATGCCGCAAAGAGTTGAAAATACTCAGTGCAGCAAACACAGTTACCCTTCGCTGGGTCCAAAGATACTGTGAATAGAATCCACCAAAGCTTTCTCAGAGCTACAAACAATAGATGGTCAGAAATTGACACATGTCGAGTCTCGAGAAACCTATGGCCGGATCTGTCCAAGAAGAAAAACTGACTATTTACTAAAGCTAAGTAGACCTCAACTATCCCTCTTGATTGGAAACCTATAACGGGTCACAACTCAATGGGAACTCACATGATCAGAATGAGCTTCAGCACATCTGACTTATGTAGAGAGTGTCAAGATGAAGAGGCGGAGGAGATCTCCTATCACTTCCTTTGTGAGTGCCCCAGCCTAGCAAGAACAAGAAAGACAACCCTCAGACAACCCTCGGTGAATACTTCTTCGATGATCGCGTTTTTGCGACTGAAAAACATTTTTATAATTCATCCAGAATTCAAGATGGTTCAGGGAGGCAGCCCACACATAAAATCGACTAGTTCCTTTCCCAACCATTCCTTTTACCCTGTTACCTACATCCTGGGGAGCACAATGGATCTATTGAGATCCGAGTGAGGTAATACGGCTGCCGTATTATCACCCCTCCTAACCTAACCTAACCTTCAGTTCAAACATCAAATGAAAGCATCCAAACAAATTTATGAAAAATTTCCATTTCAGTTAAGCGAAATTAATTGTGCGCAAAATCATAATAAAAACATAAGAGCATATCATATATTAATTTGTAGAAATAAATATTACATTAAGTTGAATGCTGTTATTATCAAATTTAGCTCAATTATCTGCATGTGCATTACACAACCAACAAACATAAACAAAAATATGTATATTGACACTAAGCAATCAGGAATTGATTTGATTTATTTGAAGTAAAATAAAAAAGGAAAACTATACAAAACCAATTATTATGTTGAGTTCTTCATCTCCTCGATTCTTTGATTGGACGCTGCTTAATGTTTAAAAGGCACGTTTCAATGCATACGGCATACGGGCTGTTATCACGTTCTCACTAAAGAACATGTACATATTTGTTTTTTTTTTTTTTCTAAATTTTTTATTCATTGTCAATGCGAAACTATAGTCTCTTAAAAAAAAAAACAGTCTGAGCTTTAAGACAAAATTCAATTTCTTGTCATTTTCTAAACGAAAATATACCATCCCAAAATGGAAGAAAACTATTAACAAAGCAAAGATCCGTGGGTTTATTTATTTTTTTTTTTAAGTTTGAAGAAAACAAAATACAAATTGTTTCGACTTTGGAACATGAAACCTTTCATAGTCGTCCCCCACCTTTTCCATTTTTCTTTAAATTTTTCTATCTGCTTTTCCAAAAACAGAAACGACTTTATTACATTTATGTATAGGTACCTACTTCGCTTCATTAGTTTTTGTTTTGTTTATCAATTAAGATTCTATATTTTAAGTGACTACTCCTACAGTTGGTCTGAAGGCGTCATAGACAGTCGTTTCCTTACCCAGTAATAAATTTCATCAGTGGTTGATTTACTACCTATAAAGATTGATAATTGACAGTCGAAAATTTCTTAAAAAGCCCTTAACCTATTTTGTTTGGAAAAATTTTAACCAACAATTGTTCCTACCTTACTTGCAACAGAACACGCGGGTCATAACCTCTAACCATATATTAATTAAAATTACCCTTATACGATAGACTTTGATCGACGTTTTATTTTGCCGTGGTAATTCCATTTGTCAAAGAGAAAAGATGGCTAAAGTCTGTCGCTAATAGTTTAAGAGGGTGCTTTTGTGGGGTGTTATTGAAATTGGTGGGAGGATTCACGCCGGTCGGTCGGTCAGTCGGTCGTTCTAATGACATAATTCCGGGTAGAAAGCACGTTTTGTTTCGGGGTACCATTTCTACGGATTATATTGATGACCGGTATTTGTGTATGTCTCTCAAGTTCATTATATTGACAAAAGCGGTAGTATGGTCGTTGCAATTCTGACGAACGGTCTATTCGAGCTCTCTATAAATGCTACCGTTTTACAACACAGAATTGCTCTACTTTGTGCAATTTTAAATAAATTATTCTTAAAATTGATGGTTGTTGAATTTATTTCTTTATTCTTGCATGAAATCAAATAAAATAAAAAAAGTGAATCATTATAAGTGATTAGTAATCGAATCAGTGATTGTAATTTCATTATTGAAATACTGTATAATATAGTAATTGTTGTTATTACACATGGAGCTCGTAATAATGTTTTAATTATATGTAACTAAATATTACAATAGGTACACAAATACCTGTATGTATAGTGAATATAAAATGTCATTGAGATTTATATACATGTAACCTAATTAGTAGTGTGACGTTCTTTCATAAAATTTAAAAGAAACATTTATTTTAATTTTGTTTTTGATTTAACATTAAAAGCATTTGCATACGGAAATGGATAAGTAGGTTTTTGTATGTGTTTCTTTTATGAGCTTAAAATTTTGTGTTGCATTAATAATTTTTTTGTTAAAAAATTGAAAAATAATTAAAACATTCATACTTCTGATTAAATGTTAAGAGAAAAATTATTAAAACTTAAAAGTTTGAGTTTCGAAGTCTTAAAATAACTTTTCCTTTGACAAAAAACGGCATTTATTTAACAAAAAAAAAAAAACAAATGCAAATTGTTTGACCTTAGAATGTGTTTTCCAATAAAGGGATAGGTAGAAGAAATGTGAATAAATTTAGTTGTGTGTGGGAAATAAACGATTCTTTTTTATTATTTGAAAGGTCTTTTAATGAAATTATGTGTGGAATATGACTTTCTCCATCCGAAAGAGATACAACTTTTGATGACTCTGACACACAGATCAGACTGAATTTGAGCGATGATGGCACAGGTTACTTTGGACTTTGAGGCAATGGTAGGTTGCCACTTATTGACGTAGTCCTGCGACTTAAAGAAAACTCACAAGAAAAAGTCTAGTAGTGACAAATCGCCACGATCTTGATGGCCGATTCACGTCGCTTCTGCATGCCCTTAAATCACTCGTTCAGAATGTTCATTTTTACATCAGTGTGTAGCTGATAGCATTGTCCATTTATAACCACATATCGTTCCTATCGATGTCAACCAATTTATGTTAAGCAAATTGGTTATAAGCCATCGATGGTATCGTCCCAAATCCGGCAATTTAGCCCGTTGACGAGCTTGTTCATTCAAAAATGGGTCTCGTCGCTAAATATAATTGTTTTTTTTTTTTGTTGTAATCATGGCCCGCTTCCAACTGTTTAAGAACTGGTGATTTCATCAGCGGCCGCCATGCAATTCGGCATTTAAACGAACGTTTATGTTTACACATCATGACCGAGAGCCCCGGCACTTCCACGTTTTGTTTTTTTTTTTATACGTAAGTTTACTAAAATTTTCTACCATTGTGTACAAAAATAAAACTTCCTAAACTATAGCTGTAGTAAAAGAATGTCTAGGTATTTTAAAATAACCAAGGATGGATGGATTTAAACGTATACATAGCTTGGAATTGTTTTTCCAGCTTAAGAACAAAAATATCAAAATTATTTCACCCATTTCTATAAAGCTTTGACTTGTTCTTATTTTAAGAATTCTCTTTAGTCATAGTTCGAATATGTGTTTTTTTTTGTATGCGTGTACCACGTATGTAGGTTAGGTTGAAGTGGCTGGCGGCGGAGAACCGACACACTTAGACCAATTGTTGGCCCATGGATCTGAGAAAGCTTTTCCTTACTCAATTAAACCATTTTGAGCTCCTTATGAAGCGTGCCAGATTACTTAAAGAAGTATTTGCTATAGATCACTGTTATCGTTGTAGTAGAAGTCTCCCAGATGGATTCTACGCGTCTGTGAAAGAGCAAAGAAGGGGAGGAATTGTTTCCTCCTCTTCAGCAGCTTCTGCAGAGGCTGATCTTTTGCCTTTCTGCATCAGCGATTAGTTTTTCCATTGTATTGCCAGGGAGAGGGCCAAGATGGTCATGACCGAGATATGCCGATGCAGTGTTGGAGATGGATCTGTACTAACTGGACCATATTGGCTACAAGTAAGTTAGATCGGCCTCCACAACAGTCAGGTTTTGGTCTTCAGAGGATGAACTTAGAAGTTCTTCCTCATTTAAAAGATCCATTTTAGTGGAATCTTCGGTCTCCATGACTCCATGTCGGATAGACCGTCTCGTCAGCGTTAAGGAGAAACTCCGCTGTGACCAAGGGTTTCCCGGAAGCACCGTCATCTAAAGATGGAAAGACGATTGATGCTCCAGGATCCCGGATCGCAGCTTCGTCGTCTTCAGGATGTGGAGGCGGGCAAGATGCGTCGCAATCATCTTTTTTATAAACCCTAAGGGTCATGGTTTCAAACCCAAACCTAATCACACCTTTGGTCTGGGCCAGAGGAGCAAGGGAGTCCTTAGTAATTACAATGATTGCACCCATGATTGCACTCCATAAAAACCCCTTTGCTCCTCCAGTTTCGCGACTTTCCAGTCATGATTGGGTAGGGATGGGTTGGATAGCTTTATAATTTGGAGTATTTCATCCATACCGGAGGGTTCGGCTGCGATCCAGGTGCGTGCTCTTGGCCTGCATGGGATATCCTCCTTAGCAATAACCTCCAGATTCGCACCTGGCCATACCATACCTCCCCTAGTCTGCTAATCACCAGCGTATATACAGATCGCACGACCTCCGATCATCACAAGCGATAAGTTTGACCAATTAGACAACTTTTATTAAATTTGAATTTTGAAAAGTTCTCAGAAATATTGTTTGTTTTTATATTTTGGCTTTTTGAATAATTCTCATCAAAATGAAAAACAGTTATTAAACTGACACTTCCCATCTTTTTGTTTTACCTTAAATGATTTATCTTCTCATTTAACCGATGCCGCCTACAATGCGTCAAATTTACCACTAGAATATGAAAAATAAGTTTTCCTTGTTGTGGCAAATGGAATTTTCATGCCACTTTAAGTGGCAAAAAATTCACGAAAAGTTCAGAACTACACTACATACATACATATATAAAGACAACACGCCAACTTTGTTCAATGTTCAATTGGCATAAAACAAGGGCAAGTCATAAGGAGACACTCAGACTGAGGCAGCATATTCTAATCCATGTGCCTACTATCACCCTTACCCTTCGTGTTGCACGATATTTTCTCATTTCTTCCAACACACAAAAAATAAAAAGAAAAAAGAAGAACATTTTGAAGGGGATGTGTACGAAATAATTGTATAATTAAAACAATTTGAAACGCAATACTGTTGTGGAAGTTTTTTGCACGCGCCTTGATCATAAGTCAAAATTTTCTTTCAAGAAGGGTTTTGTTTTTCATCTATTGTCTTATTAATTATATGAAAAGGACACTTTGTTGTAAATTTAATTGATAATTTTATTGTATTTATTATGGTTTTTGGCAGTGCCGGAATTCTTGATAAATGAGTTGTTTTATTTTAATAGCGACTTAATATTATAATTCATAAAAATTGTACCTTTATTCGTCGATAGGTTGATGTAGCTGTTAAGGCCGCACATTTTGTGATTATCTCTCTATATTTGCTGCTTATGAAAATGGGACTAAAAATTACTCTAACCACACAAAACTAACATTATGTTAATGGAGAAGTTTAAATACATAAATGATTTTCGGCATACCATCTATGGTCAGTTTGTTGGTGGATGCGTTCAGGTCTATATCGAGCTAAATCCCTAACGGGTATTCTTATTTTTACTTAAGAAGAAAATATTGGCGCAAAATTTTAAACGATTTAGTAAGATGTTAAGACATTTTTATCATATCGACAATGCTTTAACATATTACTAAATCTTTTAAAATTTTGCGCCATTGTCTTTATTTTAGCACATTTATAAAATGAGTGAGTATAGCTATAATTTCGATTTTTAAAATTTCCCCGAAAACGGCTCTAACGATTTTAATTAAGCTTATTACCTACATGTATATTTATAAGGTCTGGAACACTAGGCAACTTAGTTGCCGAAATCTTTGATTTGCTAGCAACAAGTAATTTCAGTTAAATCTCGATACCTAAATTAATTAATTCTTTTACGCTCGGAAACTAAAATGTGTTTTTTTTTAGAGGTATAGAACTTTGAAATGGAATAAAACAAAGATGATTTTTTTTAATTGACATGAAATTTACTTTATTGGAAAGATAATCTTTTGGCATTATAATTTAAATATGATTTCTGGCATATGACCGCCACGGCTGGTTCGAACGTAGTCTAATCTGGAGCTCCAATTTTCGATGACTTTTTCTAACATTTGTGGCAGTATATCAGCAATATACGCAATTGTGGCACGAGCTGTGTGACATGTTGCGCCGTCTTGTTGAAACCACAGCTCCTGCACACCATTATTGTTGAACAATTGGTGAACGAAAAAGTGAGTAATCATGGCTCTATAGTGGTCACCATTGACTGTAACTTTCTGGCCAGCATCGCGCATCGTTTTAAAAGCAGTACGGACCAATTATTCCACCAACCCATTAAGCACACCAAACATTCAGTTTTTGTGGATGTAACGGTGTCTCAACATGCACTTGAGGATTATCATCACTCCAAATACGGCAGTTTTGTTTATTGACGTATCCATTCAACCAAAAGTGAGCTTCATCGCTAAAAAAAATTCGCTTATGAAAATCGGGATCAACAGCAATCTCGTTTCTAGCCCATACACAACAATTTGGAAGCGTTATTTAGTCGTCAGTCTATTCATGTTGAAATGCCAAACCAAACTAAAAATAAATCACTTGACAGCTGACAAAATGGCCGCCAGTTAAAATAGTGTTGCCAACTTAAAGTTCTATACCTCTAAAAAACACTCTTTATAAACCAGACTTTTGAAACGAATTTTATTCTTTCTTTTGCTTCCGTTTTAATTTTTTTTTTGTATTCCCTTCATTGTGGCATTTGTTTTTTTTGTCTCTTATTGTCTCTTTTTATTCTGGGACATCATGTGCAATCCGGTACTTTTAAATAGTTCAAACAAACAAAATACAATCAACAAAAAAAAATGATAAATGAATTGAGCTGCATTATAACCATTACATATAATAAATATAAAAGTATTTTAAAGGGATGATAATAATTAAGCAAAAATTAGCAAAACAAAAATCGAATTGTTGGAAAGAAGAAAAATCAAACATAAAAAAATGGAAACTTTTGGCCAGAGACAACATTTTTTGTGAATACATTTTTTATGACATCGAATTTTGATTCAAAATTAATTTACAAATTTATAATGAAAAAAAAAAAAAATAACGGACAACTTATAATTGAGAAGCTGGGGACCAAAAATGGCCTGTGTAAACTATATATATTTTTTTTAATCTAATAAGTCGAAATCCTTATGAATTTAAAGAATTATTCTATAAGTTCATCAGTTCATGCAAATCTGGCCCTGACTTAAATGTGCTTTGCAGGACAAAAGAATCTTTGATATGAATGTAGTTGTTATTTTTCAATAGAAACATTTTTAGTGCTAGCACATTATAATTTTATTGAATTACACTTTTAGGAATAAATAAATAAATTAATCATCATATTTTAATGTAGGTACCATCCATTAAGCATCTGGGGGTAGATAGATACACCTTTTATAATGGCCTTTGACTTCTGGCCAAAACAATAATTTAATAATATTTATGTATATTTGTTTCTTCTTCTATATCATTATATGTTTATATAAAAGGTGCTGCTGCTGTAAATTTATTTAACGGCTGCAGTTTTCTTTTTTTGGCCGAAGTCGAGTGACGTATATCAAAGCTATAAAATGTCGTTTGTCAATGACTCTTATAGTTTTCATAATGACAGGTAATTCCTTTTTGTTTTTTCTTTAATTTCAAATAAAATTCAATCAAAATTTATTGAATAGTGAAACATCTTTTAATATAGAGAATTTGTTGCTAATCATGTTGTAGGTACCTACTTTGTTAGATATTTTTTAAGAATACTCGCATCAGTTTTTGTTGAATTTCAGAGTGTTGAGTATCGTTGTAAGCTCTTTGATCAATAATTAACGTGAGGTTCAATATTTGCAAAAAAAAAAAAATTCAGCACTTATAACGATAAAATACCGAGTGATCTTTTTAATATTTGTTAAGTTTTTTTGTTTGTTTTATTCTTTTGTGCAAAAATTTGATTAAAGCTTATGGCGGAAGAAAGATTTCTTTTCTGCGTCAATACTGTGTAAGAATTTGATATAGCAACAATACTCACATAAACTTGTATACGTAGGTTTATAGATGTTAAGAGATAGATATACTCCAAGAAGAATATTAATTTTTTCGGCAAGTGATCAATGATGGGCTTCGTTTGCCCGCTCATTTCCCTCACACCCAGATAAGGGTGACTTTGAGTTTATTTATCATGGCTCACGGAATTGGCTAGATTAATTTATAGTATGATGAAGGAGAATTAAAGGCTTTAGCAGCTTTAGTAGAATCAGAAAAAAATTCCTGAATCAACACCGCACTCCATTTTTAAACTTCAATAAAAGTAGTTGTGTTCAAATCTCCCGTCACGTCACAATAAACTTCATCCTTTCAATCCTTTCTGGATTGAAATTCAACTTTAAAATACTTACTCAAGATCAAATCAGGATTACAATTAAGTATATTTCTAAATAACACTATAAGAATTCTATAGAATTATTGTAAAATCTTTGTCAATTAGAAATCTTTTTTCAAAAATAGTTTTTAAATTGGTGAATTATTTCGCTAAAATTCAAACAGATAGATACAAACTACATAGCTACTATGATTTGGCACGATTACAGTCACATTTAAGTTACCAATGTGGGTCGCACACAGCTTCTTTTTTTGTGTTCAAAATTACATACCTGGCTAATATGTGTGAAATCAATAACTGAATTAAAAATGGCAATATTGGCGCAAAGTTTTTAACAGTCTTTTGTTTAGGTATCAGAATGATACTACTAAACAATTTTTTAAATTTAAAGCTCTTTACTAAAAAATTCTTAGTTTTAAAAATTTTCTTTATTAGTCTTATACTAAAACTATTTTGTTAAAAACTTCCAACTGAACACACCTAAACCAGTGACAGTTCATGCAAAAAAGTATAAACAAACATAACCATTTTCACATACATACATAAGTAATAATTATTGTCAAAGTGACATTTAAAGTTAGTATATGATACTAAAAGATAAAATAGGTACATATTTGGTGATTTTAACTTAATAAAATGTAAAAAAAATAGTAACTTGTTTAAAATTTGGAAAATCCTGTTTTTAACCTAGCACGTTGCTAAAAATGCTTTAAAATCCTTCTTAATCGTCTTAAATGCTTGCCATTGTCTTTTTACATTAAATATTTACATACAAATATTTAAAACAAATGAAACCGATGTTAATTACAAAGCAGGAAATCAATAAACTAAAGTGCCAGCTAAAATATTGTCTGTAATATTTTTTAGAGTAAGATCCCGTGTTTTCATTTCATTATAGTTGAGTTACTTTTGTTGCTTCTCTAGGATGCCTGTTTGTGAAAAGTTTGGACTTGAGCCTTTCGATGTTGCTGTTGTAATTTTTGTAAAAGTAAAGAAACACATTTGGGATGTTTCTGATTTGTTTCTGGGTAAACGTCACATTTGACAACAGAAATTATTAGCAGTTCGACAAGCAAGAAAAAACCACAAGTTAAAAGTTCAGGTAAATTCTTGTTGGCGGGGAAATAAAATAAATAAAAAAAAAGTAAAAGGCTCCTCCATATTCGTGCCAGAAAAAGTAAACAAACACATTTTGGGTAGATTTGGGATACCACGGGATCCCGCGGGTAAGTAAAGAAACAGACCTAATTTTGTAACCGGATTTGAATCCATTTCAAGAACTATTTTACATTTTGATAAAAAGAATGTACGGTAGTGCGCATCTAAAAATTAATCAAAAACGATTGAGTGATGTATTTTTTCTGCTCTTCCATACAAAGTGCACCAATGTGTAGCCTTTTTCTTTAAGCCCTATAAAAAACAATTTTTCATCATTTCAAGAAGCATTTCAGATGCACGTTAAAGATTCATACAATCCAAAATTAGTACAGTGTTGGTTGGTATTAAATAATTACATTTGCATATATATTTAATCTTGCCTTTCTACTTGGAATTTATAACTTTAACATTTATATTTGAAACGGCTCATGGCTGCTAAATTAGGATTTTTTAAAAATAATTTTCCATTATTAAAAACAGTCCAATTTTTGGGTTAATTTTCATTCAAAATATCTATAAGATAATTTTTCATAATGAAATTTTATTCCAAAATGAATAATTAAAAAAATGCCCAAAACCATGTAAATTATTTTAAATTACAAAATTAAAGATTTTTGACTATTCTTCATTTTTTGTTTGGAGACATTTGTCATTGGTCCACATTTCACGTAGCCCTTTGAAACATTGGATGCCAGACAAATCAAAAAAAAAATCGTCAAATCTAACTTTAAAGAGGCGCCCAAAACTCGGTTTTTCTTTATAACTACCCCAAAAGGAAAAAAAAACAAAATATTGCTTGTAAATTATTGAAAATTTACTCGTTTCAATAAATGAACAAAATTAAATTTTTTCCATGTATTATGGCTTTATTACAATCTGTCACTCCAATTTTCCAAAACCTTGTTGATGGTTTCGGGCTGTAGCTCACGGATTGCTTGGATGATATTGGCCTTAAGTGCTTGAATTTTTCATTTTCATTTTTAATTCATTTTTATTTTTTCCAAATCTTATAACTATCTTAAAGCTAGACAAAAATTCATAAAAACTAGCCTACTTATCAATAACTTACAACTAACTTACTGGCCCTATGCGGGCGCTCTAAGTTAAACTATATATATATCTTAATACTAATGCCTTTCGGCCTAAAAACTATTTTAATACTAAAATTCTTTATTGTTTTTATTTTTCACCAAGAAAGATGGATAAAAAAACTTGGTATTAAGTGCTTGAATCGTGTCCGGATTGTTGACATAACATCGGTCCTTCACGGTTGATGCCACCACTCCACAACCCGCACCCGCACCAAGCTGTCACTCTCTGTGGATGCATTGGCTTCTCGACAATAACGTGCGGGATTTCCGATCCCCAGATGCGGCCATTTTTTTCTTAACGTAGCCGCCGCGATGAAAATCTGCCTCTTTTCAAAAAAAGGAGCTGCTTGGGCTACACAGCACTCACTTTGGAAATAAGTTTTCAATATTTCCCAACTTTGTTCAAGCGTAAAGCGACTCACTTCGTTCCGCGGAGGTATGATACTGACTTTCTGCCAAGATTTCGAGCGAGCGGGAAACAGCTGTCATTGTCAAAATAACCTATGATTTAAAAAAAAACCACTAGATGGCCACCCCGTTACATTATGAAACAACTAGAATTAGTTAGTTAGAAATAAACTGTTTTTTAATGTTTACGAAATTGTATTACAATGTTATAATGACAGAGCAGTGTAATTTGTTCAGTTAATAATAAATTTAAATTCTTTATAAATGAAAAAAAAAATACTTTAATCCAACTGCTATTTAATTGATAACGTAAAATATGTATATTTAAATGATTTTTGTCATATATGGATCATAATTAATTATCATTATCATTCTTCTATTTTCTTTTCAGAGGCAAAAGTGGATTATCTGTTATAGCTGATACAGTTGACGATCGTTTACCCATAGATGAACATGATTTTGTTCCCAATTTTCAGCGAGTATCAATCTCTGGTGAGGATACCAGTGGTGTACCACTGGAAGATTTGGAACGTGCATCAACACTTTTGATACAGGCATTAGAACTTCGAGCACGCTATATGTCACTATCCGAGCAGTCATTCCCAACGACAACATCTCGTTTCTTAAAAACCGTTCACGAACGTGATCGTTTCAATCATATTGAATACGAGGATCGCAAGACAATCGCAGGTAATGTTTAAATTTTTCAATTACAACATAAGAAAATTCAATTAAAAATGCAATAATACAATTCTCCACCAAAGAAAAAAAAAAAGACCTACTCAAGTTTGAGAATTTATTTATTTTTCGTCACAAAGTCACGATTTTAAGATTAATGAAACTTGTATATAATGGGCACTTTTTTTTTAAATTTTGTATTTGATAGTTTATCTTTTTTTTTTAAAAATTGTTTGTTTTTGTTTTATTATTTATTTACTTTTTTTTTGGTTTTGTAAAAAAAAAAAAAAAACAATTTTATTTTTTTTAAACATTTTTATAGAACTTATTCGAAAGATCAGTCTTCCCAGTCTATTGAAAGGTAATTCGTTTATCGAACAAATTTCAAGCGAATTCTTAACGAGAGGCATGTCATTTTGTTCTGCTTTTTTTATATTTTATTTATTTATTTTGTTTATTTTGCTTTTTTATGTTTTTATCTTATTTTTTGTTTTTCTTCCTTATTATTTTTTTTAAAAAATTATATTTGAAAATTATAATTAGATATTTAAAAATAAATATCAAGTTGTTTGTTTAACAAAAAGATGAACCGATTGTTTCAAATTTGTAGCGACCTTTCTATACTTCAGTCCACTTCATTAAATAAGATAGAGTTATGCGCATAGTTCCCATTGATTTGTATGAAAAAAATCTATATGTTAGATTAGCTGAGCAAAACAAAAAATTGTGTATTTATAAGGTCCTCACTAATCAATTCATTATTCGAAGTGCGATCATCGCGATGAAACGCAGAACTAAGGCCGTTAAAAGCAATTTTTAGCCAATATATCATATCTACTTATCATGCGTATTCTACTTGTCTGATTTATTTCAGAATTAGAGGGATAAATGACTTTATTAGCTGACCTTTGTTTTTCTGACTATAAAAATTGTATTTTTTCCAACTATCCCCAACTTAGCCATAGGTTGGAAGTATCACCAAGCATAACTCGTAAATAAAAACAAGCTAGTTTTTTAATTATATTTATTATAAATATATTTTTCATACTTTAGCCCTGGTAGCTACTGCAAATAAATCTTATATTATTCTGTAATTAACTTACATTGTAATTAATTTATAATAATAATATTTTTTATAAGATTAACAACTCAATAAAATAATAAAGATGTAGTTAAATTAACACGCATTGTTTCTAAAATAATAAATTGTTACTTATAATGAATAATAAATGTGGATACCATGTATGGCACTTTTTTTTCTAAATTATATATTATTATTTACTTTAACTAATAGCGGATATCAACTTTTTTGAATTTTTAAAAATTTAAGTTAAAACTTAAAACTTAATTGTTTTACCTACTTCCTAAAACTCCCACAATTTCTACTATTTTAGAACAAATTTACCGAAATCCCGTTCTTTTACGCATAATTGTGTTTATTTTAAGGCAGAAGAGAGTGCTAAACAGAGAGAAAATCATTTTCCCTTTTTTGAAAATTCAGTCGAAAAAAGGTTTTAGGTCAGAAATGAAAGTTCTATCAAAAGCTACCTTTAAACGTTAAGTCAAAAACAACAAAATAAAATATGAAATGGCTGTTACTTTTTGTTAAAACTTGGAGGATGTGAAATTTTGTTTATTATTTGATCATCATCAAACGGAAGAAAGTAAAATTTAACCAATTAGATAAGCACCACCAAGGATTTTTTATTATTTCCGTCCCAAAAATATTTTTTTTAATTTTTTTAAATAATATTAAGTCTTTTTTCCAAGCCCAAATGGAATTGCACCAAAAAAAAAACGAGGGCGGTCTTAATCATTTAAGTTTTTGTTTTGTTGAATTTTTAAAATTTCAAAAGAAAAATAACTGCAAAGAATTTCTCAATATTTGAGTTTTTTTTACCACAACTTAAAAAAAAAAAAAAAATCAGTAATTTTTTTTTTTACAAAAAGGCAAACAAATTTTTCCGAAAAATTTTTATAAGTGGTACTTCCCATAGAACCATTTTTTTGATTTTCGATTTTATCATAAACGGCTCAACTGATTTTGACCAATTTTTTTTAATAGAAAATCTTTCAAAAAGTTTTATATACCTACCAAAATTTTAATTTTTTTGTCGGGTTTTGAAAAAAAAATTTAATAATTTTTATTTTGAGAACTTAATAATTCGAATATGACTTCACCGATTTTTATTAAACTTCGCACCTGCCAGTTTTTTAACATTATCTAGCAGATTTTAAATAAAAATTATTCTTATGTCCAAAAATAACGGTACGTCCCAATTTCCTCAAAAACGGCTCCTACGATTTTGATTAAAATTTTTATTTGATCTAATGTTAGTACGATCTTCTGTATTATTGGAAAAAAACAAAATTTATCTATCGATTAAAAATGGTAGCTCTCATAGAACCATTTTTTGGTTTTCGACTTGTATCTCATTATATTATGTTGAATCGATTTTAATGAAATATTTTACAAAAGAGCTTCTAATAAGTTCAAATAATATTGCATACCTATCAAAATTTTCCAAAAAAATAAGTTTTGGATTTTTGAAAAAAATTTCAAAATTATTTTTTTTTGAAAATTCGATATTACGAAAAAATATTTTAAAAATAAATTTTTAAAATCTGCATTAATAAATACTTAAAATGGTGTACCAATTTTTTTTTTTTCTTAAAAATGTTTTAAAAATTGTATACATTGTATATAAAAAATATTTTTTTAAAAAACCGCTCCAACGATTTTTAAAACTTTTTTCTCATAAATTGTGTAAGAAATCAGATGGTGGTTCATTGCGTTGGTGTCAAAACAGTTTCAGAAGTTGTTCAATTAATTTATTTCTAATTATATTGATTTTTAAACAATTTTTCAGTAAAAGGTGTAAGTACCTTGCATATTTTAAAACCACAACGTGATCGCATATAAGAGCAAGTTTGTGCGACCCAGTCGTGCCTTTTATTTTACTTCGTTCGCAATGTTATCTGACGCTTTCTGACGACCAAACGAAAACGCCATTACCTTTTGATTTAGGAATTATTAATTCAAAAAAGCTCTTAACGGCCTTTAGTTCACAAAAATTGGCGTTTTTTCTCAATTGGGCTGATCAGTTGACTAGTGAGCGCCTTGTCAATACGCAGTTTTTGTTAAGTTCAATTCATCTGACATAGATTTCATGACGAATATCTCGTATTGTGTATTGTAAAATTTCAATTCAGTTTTAGTGTCTAAGAATTAAACTCTTTTATTTAAAAATTAAAATATTGAAATATTGAAAAACCCTTTTTCTTTAAAAACTTAACTTTTCAGAGAAAAAACTTTTTAACGAAACAACTAGCTTTGTAGCAAAACGATTCTTTTTATATTTTTTTAAAAATATGATTTCTAACATTTTTTCAACGACATACTCGGCGTTTTTGTCCCCAAAATAAAAATGTTGGCATTGAATTTTTTGCTTGCCAATAGGTCTTCGAACGTTAAAAAACGAATTTTTAATTTACTCAACTCAAATTAATTTTCCCTTTGCCAAATTGTGTTTTGCCGCCACTGGTACATTGAAATTTTAGTGTTTATACGGATCAGATTATGAATATTTATGAATTCTTAGGTCAAATCTTAGTTTTGGAACAACAAAGTGTGACCAAAAATCTGATAAAACTCAAAAATCATTTAAATCCAAAGAATTGGTCAATAAAACAAAATATTTAATGAAACTATGGTAATAAGTTACCTTACAAAAAGCTGTAGGTTAGGTTTATTATTCTAAACTAAAAATTGGTTAAAAGTATTAAAAACTGCTGATGTTTTACAAATTATTTATAATAAAAATATAATTATTAATAATATAATGATACATATTAATTTTTAAAATTATTTTGTTATTAATTACATATTACTTTATTTAATCTCTCCAATCTTGATAGATATACAAAATTTGTTTTTGTTTTTATTAGTGTATATTTTTTTTTATTATCTTTATATTTTATTTGCTACTCAAAATCACGTTTTTCTTTCTTTCTTTATTTTTTTTTTTTATAAAACATTTCAAAATGAAAATTTTCATTGTACGCACTATTTCAATGCTGCACACTTCATTCACGCAAAACAATAGAAAAACCAACTAAGTTCATAAAAAATACCACCAACCTATCACAACAAACCCGGTTTTCGACCCGAATTTCAATAGATATACATATGTATGTATGTTTTGAATTTTTGTTATTTTGAATGACTAACACAGCATTTTCTGCCCAAAACGAACAAGAACATACACCTACACTATGACTCATGATTCTTGTCCAAACGAATTTCTAAGAGTGAATTGACAATGAGTTAGAAACATTTCGTTTTGTTTGCTGATTGACATTTTGTTTAATTGTTCTTTTGATCCTGTTTTCGTTTTCTTTTTTTTTAATCTTTAGACCATTCCAATTTATTCATTAAATAATCTCTTTATGTTTTTCATTGGTTTTCCCCTATTTAGACCATCCTATACATCCACCAACAGAGACCGCTAATCCTTGGGATGTTGAGTTTCCTTCAAACAAAGGATACACCATCAAGGCAGTTGACGGTGTCTTTAATCTTTTTCAAGATGAGGTAAATTATTTAAAATTAAATTAAAGTTTTAATTAATAAAAAAAATTTAATTTAATTTCTATCACCAAGGCGTGTACATCTCTTGTCAAATATGAGTATCCAAAACTTAAGGATTTTGTTAATGACATGCAAGTCATGTGCAACATGATCGCTGATGGACCATTGTAAGGCACAAATATTCTGCACAAATCTATTAGTTATTTATCTATATTTTTTTTTTATTTTAAGGAAATCATTTTGCTATCGACGTTTGAGTTATTTGTCGTCAAAGTTTCAATTGCATGTTCTGTTGAATGAATTACGTGAACTGGCATCTCAAAAAACAACTGCTCACAGAGATTTCTACAATATAAGGTAAAAACATTCAAAAATAATTTAAATTTTAAAATTTTACTTTCCAATTTACCCACTTCGAAATATCGTTTTGTTTTTACGAGCCTCTAGAAACTTTTTTTTTTATCATTACAATAAAGGGCTAGTAGGGGTAATTTTAGAGAATTTATCTTGGGATTTGTCTTAGCTGCTTCTGGATAATCTTGTCTAGGCCCTTACTATTTACCGTTATATCGAATACAAAAATCAAGCATAATACGGTATTTTTAAGCATGGCTCTATGGGTACACCTTGATAAATTCACTGCTTCTCTCTTCTGTAAAATGCCGTATGCGGCATAATCTACGATTATTGATTTTTTAGTTCAGAACAATTTTCCTAAAGTCGATATTGCCGATATTCGCTATTTTTTTATATATATATAAAAATCTTCATAAATTTCACAGAAAAGTCGACACTCACATCCATGCAGCATCGTGTATGAATCAAAAACATCTTCTACGTTTTATTAAGAGAGCCATCAAAAAGAGTGCTAATGAAGTCGTCACAATAACCAAGGGCCAACCAATGACACTGGCGCAAGTGTTTCAATCAATGAATCTGACAACATACGATCTTACCGTAGACATGCTGGACGTGCATGCCGATAGGAATACCTTCCATCGATTTGATAAATTCAATGCCAAATATAATCCAATTGGTGAGTCGCGTTTACGTGAAGTTTTCTTAAAGACAGACAATTATTTGAATGGAAAGTATTTTGCACAAATAATTAAGGTAATTTATTTTCTTAAAAAGAGTAAACTAAATGTATAATGTACAATTTATATTGTCATTGTGTTTAGGAAGTGGCATTTGATCTGGAAGAATCGAAATACCAAAATGCAGAACTGCGTCTCTCAATTTATGGCAAATCCCGTGATGAATGGATCAAACTAGCCAAATGGGCAATCGACAATAATGTTTATTCAACAAACATTCGTTGGCTTATTCAAATGCCACGTTTATTGTGAGTCCAAATATCAACCTATTTTAAAACTATTAACTTATTTTGTTGAAATTTCTTCTTCAGCGATATTTTCAAGACAAACAAATTGGTCAATGCATTCCAGGAAATTTTAGACAATATATTTTTACCCTTATTCGAAGCCACTAATGATCCCAACAGTCATCCAGAGCTACATCGTTTCTTGCAATATGTCATTGGTTTTGATTCAGTGGATGATGAATCTAAGCCAGAGAATCCACTATTTGATGGAGACATTGCAACACCACCAAATTGGACTGATGTAGACAACCCACCCTATGCATACTATATCTACTATATGTATGCCAACATAAGTGTTTTAAACCAGTTTAGAAAGTAAGAATCGAAGTCCACTTACATGGTACAATATTATTTATACATATTTAAATTTTCAATTTTTTACAGAGAACGTGGTTTAAACACATTTGTTCTTCGACCACATTGTGGTGAAGCTGGACCTGTACAGCATTTAGTTTGTGGCTATCTTATGGCTGAAAATATCTCTCACGGTTTGCTTCTTAGGAAGGTTCCTGTTCTACAGTATCTTTATTATTTAGCACAGATTGGAATTGCCATGTCTCCACTGTCAAATAATTCTCTCTTCTTGGACTATCATAGAAATCCTTTGCCAGAGTATTTAGCTCGTGGTCTAGTCGTATCGGTTTCCACCGATGATCCATTGCAGTTCCACTTTACAAAGGTTTGTTTAAATTTTACACTCACTGGATATATTTTTTAAATTAATTATTTAAAACTACAGGAACCTCTAATGGAAGAATACAGCATTGCTGCACAGGTGTGGAAGCTAAGCTCATGCGATATGTGTGAACTCGCAAGGAACAGTGTTCTCATGAGCGGATTTCCACACAGGGTGAGTTTTAAAATAAAAACGAGTTAAGAGACATGCGAATTTATAACAATTAAAGGTGTGCTTGAAATAAAAGGGTGCCCAAAGTATGCCACGGACAGAGGACCCTAGACCTACGGGACTTCATACACAGAACTTTTATGAATTGGCATTTCTTTAGTCACTACTAATATGTACATATAATAAACAACAATAAACAATTTTAATCTTTCAGATCAAACAACATTGGCTTGGACCAAATTACACACGCGAAGGTGTTGCTGGCAATGATATCACTCGCACCAATGTGCCAGATATCCGCGTGGCTTATCGTTCGGAGACCCTTTTAGATGAATTATCGAATATTTTCAAGGTACATGAAGCTCCTTTAGCAACCATGAATTAAAAAAAAAGAAAACATAACAAAACCAGGAACAGTCTATTTTTGTATACATCTGTTCCGATTAGACCAAAAGAGAGACCAGTAGAGTCATCTCGTGATGTTAAACTTTTATAAAAAATATTGTTTTTATTATTTTTTTTGTTATAATAAATTTTTATGTTTGAATTTGTAACTGCACGTAATTATTTATATTCCTTTCTCCAATAATATTGTATTGAATTTAAATATTTAACAATGCAAAACTATAAACAAGAATAAATTGAAACAATTAGCTAAACTTTTGCATATATATTTACATGCGAAATTGTTAAAAAATGATATAATATATTAAGCAAAAAGTAAAACAATTTGTATGTATAATCACAACTTTTGAATAAAAATAGTTATTACAAATGAATTTATTAATGAGTACTAAATAAAAATGTTTTAATTTAACAAAAAAAAATCACGTTTTTTTTTCAACAGTGACAGGTTGGGACGAGATATTGGATTCCAAAATTCCGAAAGCTAAAATGTCGAATTCCGAAATCGGAGTGAATCTCAAACTTGTCGTTTAACGTAAAAGAGGTTATTTATCTCGGAGATGGTGTAGGTATACTTTGCTTTTTGGTAAAAAGAAATACTGCCATAAAGCTTTTTTTTATCTTTGACTTTCTTGTTAACGGCTTAACCGATTTTAGACCATTAAAGTTAAAGCATCCTGCAATTGAAACAGAATTTTTCGCATTTGACACTTTTCCTTGGAATTCAGTTTATTACAAATAATACACATATTTTTGCTTTTAAATTCTTTTCGAAAACAAAGTTCATCAAATTATTTTATTGACAATTTAAAAAAATAAACATAAACACATAAAAATATTAGTTTTGCATTTCACTGTTACTTTTTGGCTTTTTTAATACTAAGAAAAATAAAATTTAAATAAATTAAACTCTTAATTTCTTTTTTACAAATTTATATAAAAAATAGCTTAATAGTGAAGTACAATTAATAGTCTACAAAAATACAATCGAGTTAGATACAAAAAAACGCAATCAAAACAACACTTTGCATTTTGTGTTTTTTTTCGACATTAAAAATTACATTTTGCACGAAAACATTGTTGGCCTTTTTTTTAAAACAAAAACACTGAATTCATAAAATTATCGTCTTTTTAGCTCTCTACGTGTTCTAAAATGGTGAATTCATTCCAAGTTTAGTTCCAAAGTCTAATCTTGCTCTTCGTTGATATCTTGAGTTGACTCTTTAAAAACGAAAAATCACAGTGAGATTAACGAAACAAATTCTTCAATAATTTTATAACTTACTTAATTTCTTGCCACTTGCAAATTTCTGTGACTGCGAAGCTTAGTAAACAACCACCACATGTAAATACAATAACTGACCAGACTGCTATTACCTCGTCTATGAGGTTACCATGTGTAATCAATTGAAGGACACAAATCAACACATGCAATATGATAACTGATAAAATACTTAGACTCCAGATGCGATTTTTAAATGGGTTCTTCCGCCAGATGGAGTGATCACGATGAACAAATGAAGCGGATATTATCACTAAAGACAGTAAGATGGACATATATAGAAGATTCTAACAACAAGCAAGTTGATAATATACTTACCAAAGTGTAAAATTATTCCCAAAAGGGAGAAAATGCGAGCGATTTCTAAATGGATGTGATTCTTCTCTTCGTCGATGTCCACTATTTCAACAGGATGCGCCGTAAATGTACAAAATCCGAGAACCTACAAAAATTGAAAATATGTTAAAAAAAAAAAATCGTGAATCATTGTTCTGACTTAGATCCTGCTCAAGCTACCAAAGTCTTTGATGTGTAGGAAAATCTCTACAAGGAGAGATTTTACTTTTCATTGAGCTAGGTAAAGCGAATACAATTCGAAACGTATTCGCTAGAAAACTAATTAGAAGACAGAAACAAAATAAATCCTTGTGCCATTGGTTACTTACAATAATCAAAACCGGTGTAATAAACTTGCATCCATAGCACCAGAGAACAAAACCAAACACCTTCGAATCGTATTCTGTTTGCTTTTTGGCAGTTGCCCGATTCATTGTCTTTGAATCGGCATCTATGTGTGCCAATGACACTGCTATCATCGGCACTGGAAAACACATCAAATAAATAACAGTTAAAGGTGTAAGGATAGCTGGCAGCGATAGACAGGCACTTAAAATATTTATAACTGATATGGTTCCAGCACAGCATGCCCAGTATTGTATACAATTCCAGAGTCCAGAGGAGAATCTCCTTGACAATTCTATCAGAGCCACCGTCGACAGTGGATCGTCTCGACTCACTGAAATCGAACATGGCAGTGAGTTGAGCAATCTACTGATATAGATCGGTGATACAGTGTGTCCCTGTGACTGCATGGGACGTGCATCGGCGCCCTCTAACAGCTCCAGGGACGCAGAATGCTGTTGCTTAGATAGGTTGCTACTTGAAAAGTTTTTCAGTTTCATCAGTCTAAGTTTGTTGTTTAAGATATTAGTCTCTGTGAATGCATCTATTGACTGACAGACTTGTGGATAAAGAGGCTCCACAGCAATACTACAATCGGCTTGAAGGAATATTTCGGCATTCGCATTGCTTGCACTGGAACCCAGGCAAACCACAATTTCTCCATAAGATTGCATTATACTCAGCATCTCACGCGTAGCCTCTGCCGAACAGTCAGTGAAGAGAGAAACCTGTAGAGGAACATTGTCAACTTGTTCCAAGTGTGGTCGAATATTTTCAATTCCTCTCGGTAGTTTGGCCCGATTCGACATGTCAAAGTGAATAGGAGCACTCTGTTCAGTACTATCAGTTAGAATACTCATCGATCGTCCAGGTTCATCCAATGCAGAGTCTTGTGATCGTTGTTGTTCTACAGAGACGTCCATGTTAATGGACTCATTCGATCCACGATCTGAATTTAAATTCAACATATTATATTCTTGGTTAGAAATAGCTCCTGGTGCTGATGAGCTAAGCGCTTTTGATGATTCCAAGTTAAGAGGCTGTAAAAGGCAGTTAAGTTCAGCGGTGCCTCCAGATATTCGCTCCTCAGCATTTTTCTTCACTGAATTAACGGTGAACTCAAATTTACCCGAATTCTTGGGGGAATGTGGGCTTGATTGATTCGGATCTTCACTTAATAATGATATGTGACAATTCCAACCCGATTCGAGACCCATTTTCTCTGAAAACACTCTCGATCGCAACTCATTCTCCTTACTAAAATGAACAAAACGTATACACGCCCGTTCCAGCTGCTCCACCAACTGCACAATGTCCGTCTGCGCCTGATACTGCATGGTCACCATACCAATGAAAACCTGATGGCACTGCATCTCGAAACAGCCGTTCACATCGTTGATATCGTGATCGTCTTTAGTTTCGGAGAATAGCAACGAGTCCGTACTGATCGAGTGACTTAATTTGGCGTGCCCCTCGAAATCACAGTGCGACTTGTCTACATGTGCCATCCGATACTTCGACTCTGGTGGCAGTTCTAGGTAAGCGATATTATCATTTTGTGAACCACTCAGAGCTCCGATGATGCCATGACGCAAAGGACGATAGGCGAACGCTGTGCAGTATGCAGTCAGAGCACTACGCTGATAAAAGTCCTGAGCGCGTTTGCGATCATGTTGGCTAAGTGTTCGTAAATCTTTACCATCCCAGAAGTCATCACAATAATCTAAGATTATATCGGCAGTGCCTTGTGTGAACAGTGACAAATACCCTCCTGGATTTTCTCGCATTACCACAGATAGTGAATGCGGAAAAGGTACTTTTACTTTGGAAGTAAGTTGAAGTTGTCGAGCAAAACGAATGTCCCGACGTACCACATCAGGTTGCTGCAAAAAGAAAAGCAAATTGTATGAAGACATTTAACCCCAGTCAGTAATATAATAGGAAACTTTCAAGCATGTAGCACAAGCTTTGTGGAATCTGTTACTAGAGACTTACCAAATGCCTGTAAGTTGCCAATTGTCCTTCCAATGTGAAACGATCACAGGCATGTTCGGTGAATCCAATTTGTTTTGCCAATTCACAAAGGCAACGTCTGTTATAAAGGATACAAATTTTAATAAAATTTATTAATTTTTAAACAAAACAAAAACGAAAATTATGAAAAGCATATAACAATTACTATGAACTCGAAATCAAAAAAAAAAAGAAAATGTACATAGTGGTATGGAATGGTATCTCGGCAAGCTTTTGTGGAATGCTTAAGTATAAAACAAAATGGAAAATCGAGAGTATAAAGGAACACAATCAAACGAAAACAACTCGGGAATAAAAAGAAAGTAATTTGTCGAAATTAAACACACAGTTTATGGTCAGATGAGGAGGAAAGTACATGTAAATGGTTGTATGGTATTGATTGTGCAAGTGTTTATGGTAACACAAGTATGTTTTTATAATGGAATTTTAATTTAATTCCTTAGAAGATTTTTTTAAAAATCTACATGCTCAATTTTGTATCGGTAAATAAAAATTCAGAACGCAACACTTAACCGATAAATCATAAAAATTATACAGAAAAGTTTAATTTTCAAAACATTTATGAATTTTAAATTTGTGTAAAATTAAATTATAAACTCGTGGTTTTCCGAGAAAAAAAAAAAATTGATCTGTATGTACATATTTCTGTTGGATGGGAATTTTTTATTATTAGTATTATTATAACCAAGAGCTTATGACCAAAACCTAATTATAAATACGCAGTTTTCTACAAAGTACTAGTCATACGGATCGAATCAATTAATTCATTTTGAACTGTTATTCGGAGATTCGGAATAGTCCAGTATGTATGGGTTTAGGGAGATTTCTATGGATATTTTGCATTTAATTTTTGATATCTTGACGTTTCCTTATATAGAATTTTCAACTTCTGCTTGATTTAAAGAGTGAAAATAATTTGTCGTACTAGAGTCACTGCCCAAACTTATTTTATGCAAATGCATCAGCAATTACGAAAAAGCTGTTTGCTGTTTTAAGGTTAGTCCTTAGTATACATCTATTTGGCAATATATTATAGTGGGAAGCTTGTAACAAAGTCACGGAGAAACAGAATCCGAATCATGAGTTCAAAGAAGATTCTGAGGACGAGATCGTATTGCCCTTCCAGTACAAATTTGAAATTTCCTTTCAAACAAAAACAAGAAGGCGATTCACTAAAAAACTAAGATTCAATGGAATTATTATTAAAATGTCAAAAATGGTGGTGTAATGTACACAACACCATTTTTTATAATAATTCCATGGTTATTATTTTATGATTATCTTGAGAAAATAACATTGTACCAACCTACCTACTCACTTTGTTGAAGATACTTACAAGCTAAGAGTTACTATAATGTACTTACATTACTTTTAGGCGTAACTGTAAGTAACAGGCACAAAATTGATATTTAACTAAATGTTACAATTGTAGGCGTAGTGTTTTCAACAGCTGTTATAAAAATTGTTTTAATGGTGCTTTTTTTAAACTGCCGAAATACATGAAAAGTACCTTTCACCTCTTTGTCGTTCGGATTGGTTAATAAAATGTAAATGCCCTCCATTTTCACTGACTCGTCCTTAAGAATAGTTAAAAGTTGTAAGTCATTAGGATTTAATTCTTCAAGCCACCAAATTTATTTATTTTTTAAAGACAAAGTTGTCAAGTCAAGTTGGAAATAAGACAATTAAAGGACAATGGGCAAAAATGTATGGAGCGTGGGCCCAGCTCCAATAAGAACGACCTTTATTATCATATATAGGTACGTATTCATACATTATTTTATCAGTTGAATGAATATATTTTGGGGGTAATTGCACTGCGACCTAAAGATCTATTGTGCCCCCTTATTTATCAGTTAACCGTTTGCCTAAATTCGTTGTGTGGCCGAAGTTATTTAATAAATTATTAACATTGATAAATACAACCATTAAACAAAAATTAATACTTTACAAATATCAGAACATACAGGGCACAAAGTTTATGACTTCTTAGAAAATGACGTCAGATTGGGCAACAAACCAATGGCATCGACAACATATAATGACGTCCAGCTCGGCAACAAACAGTGGCTCAATATCCGGTATACTCTTAACTCACGCCATTTTTGTATCTGTGAAGACGTAGCCACACAGCGAATTTAGGCAAACGGTTAACTGATAAATAATGTATGAATACGTACCTATATATGATAATAAAGGTCGTTCTTATTGGAGCTGGGCCCAATTTGCCCATTGTCCTTTAATTTTGACTTAAAATTTCTGAAAAAAAAACTTGAATCTGAACAAGCTATGGAACTCACATCCTATAAGTCAAAAATGCTATAGGTTGCTTTTACGTGGTAAATATTGAAGATTTATGGTTTTGTTTATTTAAATTATGACAGAGTTTAGAAAAAAGTGTGAGAAAGTCAAAAGTACCTACTGCAAAAATTAATTTTTTTTGGGGTAAAACCGTTTTTGTAAAAATGTCTCAATTCAAATTTCCTCCCCATTATAAAAAAAAACACCTAAAATCAAAAACACAGTAGATATTTTTACAGTCTTTTGATTCTTCATTCTTATGAAAATTTAAATATTTTGCTTATTAGTGACTAAAGAGTTGTGTAGCAATACAATTTGAGGAAGAAATTTAATTCATAATTTTCTGTTATTTTTTGATCAAAGCTCTGTAGTTTTAATAAAATTATTATTATAATTTTATTTTAATACAAAAAAAAAAAAAACTGTCAACGTGAAAATCTGGGGGAAAAGATTTCTAAATAAAGAAAATTCCGATACCAAACCTGAATTCCCTGAAACTGAAATTAATTTAAAAATTTAATAAATAAATATTGAAGTTGAACTTGAAAAACTGGAATGGGTCGATTGGTGTCAGGTGTAGAGCAACGTGATGTGCATTAAAACAATTTTAATCGAAAACTCTATTTTAAAGCTAATGAAGTGCTCATATATAATATGATATATCATTGTATATACTTACATAAGATGTATGACTATATGTATAAATATGAGCTTTTAATGAATGAAACAAAACAAAAACTATACTATTGCTAAACGTACCAATTTATTGAAGTCAGTTAAAATAGAAAATTTCACAGATAAATGTCAGTCACTAATTTGTGTCAGAAAATTGTGATAGACAAATTTATATCGTATATGCGTATTATTGTTTAATTCTAAAATTGTCGTGAAAAATTGTTGTTATATAGTTGTTGGCATTTTTGTTGCCAAGCAATGCATTTACATATTTACATTTATGGCGGCTTTCCACGAGTCAACTTGCAATTAGGACGTTCCACATTACTCGACTGAATTAAGCCCAAATCTCCAAAGTAGACCCACAACCCACTTTGTCGTCCCGTTGGCAGGTGAAATGTCGTTTGTTTACTTTTGCAAAATTGGAGTAACTAAAGTTTTGTTTAAGTTAATTGGATGTGATTTTTTTTAACCTATGTTTATGTGTAAATTCTGTGGCGAGTCACATAATTTTAGAAGATGACAGGCTACATGAAAAAAACGACTCGTGAAACGCCGGCATGTTTACTTTGTGATCCAACAACGTTAGATACTTATTAAATTATGTTAAAATAAAAAAAACCCGATCATTTTTTGTTTTTTTTAAGATAAATGTACGATTTTAAAATCGAATTTATTTCAGTTTGTATTTTTTTCAATTTATTTTCTTGTCGTAACTATGACCTAGGGAAAACAAAGATTTAACTTTGTCATACAATTAAACAAAAATTAGCTGACCCAATAATTTCTCATATAAATTGGTCATAAGTTGTGCCACATTTTATATGAAATCCTTTTTCATTGGTCAATCTAACGTTTTTTTAAATAAAATTTGTTGAAAATTTTCAAACTTCAAATTATTTAATTTATCACACTGGTAGATCGCTAGTTAATACTCCTTGTGTAGATCACATTCTCTCTCTTATTGGTAGGTACCTCCATAATTGAGATGAAACAGTTTATCACGCAATTTGACAATAAATGATGTTAGATCTACAGAGTTTTTGTCTTAGAAACAGTAAAATTATAGAAAAATTAAATTTCTATGTATGTATGAAAGGTCAGTGGTTTTAGAACTCAAATAAAAAACAATTTCATTTCTGACATTTTGTTGTTTTTTTTTTTTTTTCTAATTTTATCACTAAGCTGTAAAACTATTGAACTATTAAACTATATTCTTTTAAACAATTTGTGATCTGAATAAAAAAAGATTTTAATCTTATCCACTGTTAAAAAAATATAGATGATTACTTTCAGTCAATAGTATTTTTTTCGAATTGTCGTGACTGCTTATATTTCTCTTATTTTCAGAAGAAGAACTGTTATTTCAACACCAATCATACTTTTCGTTCGACTAATATACTATTCCGGTTTTGATTAATTATAGGTAATACGTTTTTTTTCTTAATATATTTTTGTTTAAAAATTTTAAATCACCTTAATACTTTAAAGTTTTCAAATCGAAATACAACAAAATTCCTAAGTTTCATCAAACATGCCTGGATAGGGTATAATTAATTTAATAATTAAAAATATGAAGAAATTCCAATGATAAAAATTAAATACTTTTTTTTTCTAAATGTATTATTAATAATAATATTAAATGGATGAATAGCAAATGGAAATGAAACTACGTACCCATGCAATAGGGAATTCAAACTGGACTCAACGATCGCATACCGATTTGTGACAGGGACGAGGTCTTTATCCAACATAGCTACGGCAGTAACATGTCCACAGAATCGTCCATAGTGTGCATGAGTTGCTGGACTGCATGTATTAAGCAGAATTGCTAGACCTAAATTAAAAAGGCAAAATACTAATTTATGTAAGTGGTAAAAATAAAATAAAAAAAGAAATCCACCTAACGGTTTCAAAGATTTAATATGCGTTTTCCATTCATGGTCGTCAAATTCCAATCGAAATGGGCAATGTTGATCATGTGTTAGATCCAAAACCTCAGCAACAATTCCTCCGTCTTTATTTTCCTGATTGTTGTGAATGCTATCTGAATCATTACTTGACTGATCCCCATCCGTAGGATCGTCTTCAGTGTCATGAAGGAAGAATACTTTTTCGGCGGTTGGATTTGGCCACGATAGAATTCCCTTCTTATCTACACAACAGAGAGCTGTAATTGAGCCGAGCACTTGAACAACATTAGCACTTCGGGGTAGTAGTTCACTTTCTCCATTCCACAATTGCAACCAAGTTCGGAAGACATTGGATCGCAGAAGGGATATACTCTCATAGTCATATGTCGGTGTGTCGAGATCACCTTCGTAGGATTTCTCAGAGTCTTTGGCTATAAGTAGCTGAGGTGTTCGAAGGAATGCTTGCAAACGCGCTACACCCCAGAGATTCATTGCGATCCACATAATCGGAAAGAAGAGTGGAAGCAGTGGAATTAAAGCTGCAACAGGTGACTCAACGAAGAAATGTTTCCAACTATGGTCAGGATTTTCTCCCAAACCCAAATCATAGACTCTCAAAATACCGGATAAAAACGTGACAGCAGCAGTAAGTATGAAGCCCCACTGTTGAATGTACTTTGTGGCAAGCTGAAAAATAAATTCAATTTTATTTTCGATTTTCTAACGAATATTCGGGGTTTTCCTCACCAAATATCTTTGCTGATTGTAAATAGTTGGCGGTCGTTTTAATGAATCTTCAAGGATGATTTTAAGATTGTCCAAAAATGGGGTATTCTCGAGGCAGCATATTATATCGGGCAAAGGTGTTCTGGCTAATGGCTTAAGCGGTGGCTCTTGAAACTGTGCCACACCATACACATCATGTGCTTTAAATGTTTTTTTACCATATAACTCAGAGCATGGCCCCGGTGTAGTGTGGCCAGGGCGTAATACAATATGATCCCCTCTAACCAACAATGCCCATGGAAGATTGACAATCTCACCATCACGGTAAGTCCATTGCAATGAGACACATGGCGAAATAGGACAACAGACGTGTGGATAATTCTTGGGTTCCCATTCGGCACAAAGCTCTTCCTCGGCTAATTTTATTTCACCAAGAACTTTTCTTGTTTTCCGATAGATTTCTGTGCGTCGCAAGTTATTTTCTCTTACGACAATGAAGAGATCAAGTGCCAGAATTAGTGCTAGCATTATACCAGCAATGTAGTCGTCAGCTACGAATAGACCGATGGTTGTGATGATTGAAGTGACTATGGCGAACCACCCCAAAGGGCTGTCGTAGCGCTTAACGAAAGCCGATCGGATTTTGCGGTATAAGCTGAGAAATTAAGAAAATTTGTTTAATTTGATAATGCCGTAGAAAATATAGTTTATAAGTTATAACAATAACTTTTGTAAAACAAAAGAAAATTAAAGATAAATAATAAAAAAAAAAAACACATTTCTGCTATAGCTACTACTACTACTACAGTAACTTTTTAATGATTCCCTGGAATTCACTTTTAAATCATTAATTTTACTAAACGTTATTTAAGACCTCTACTTCAGATAGATTTTAAGAACCTACTCCAATACAGAAATAAAGGGGTAGCCTAAAATAATGGAGACGCATTAAAACACTTGAGCGTGCAGGTTGAGTTGAAAGAAGAAAAATCGGTATAGAAGGGAGAATCTACATATATCTTCCCTTTCATGATCAATTTTCTAAAAAAAACAAGAGGAAATTTAAGCATCTGGTTTTTGGTGTTTGAACAAGAATTAAAAAAAAATGAATTAAATATTAAAATCAAAAATAGTTGTTTATAATTTAAGATTTTGAAAACAGAACCTAGAATATAAGTATGTCATACTTCATATGGTATATGGGCTGAAAGTTCAAAAATTAATAGATTCAGAGTTACAAACCCCCACAGGGTCAGGGTGATCTTCCGCTGCCGGTGGGCATAGATACTATCTACTAGTCTCGTCTAATATAAAAATGTATTTTTTTGTTTCATAGGCTGCTGTTAATAATAATTATTGTTTTAGCCTTATTTTTATATTTTTAATATTTTTTTTGTTTATTTTATTTTTAATCAAAAAACATGTTTATAAGAAATAAAAATTGCAGTATGAATCAGAATAAAATATTGTTCAATTTTATTGTTGTCTGTTACTGATTAACTGTTTCTTAATAAACCTGTTCATTGACGCTATTTCATCAACAATACTCAGAACCGGAAAATAACCGACCGCAAACCCAAAGGTTAATGTTTGATTTCCCTAAGAATAACTCTTTTATAAGAAATGAGCTGCATTCATATGGGTCCATGTATGTATGTATTTTTCTTCTAAACTTGCTGGGAATCATCAAAAATAATTTTGTTTGGCATAAGTAACGGGTGTTTTTTTAGAGGTATAGAACTTTAAGTTTATTTTAATGACGGCCATTTTGTCAGCTGTCAAGTGATTTATTTTTTGTTTGGTTTGGCATTTCAACATGAATAGAGTAACGCCTGAACAATGCTTCCAAATTGTTGTGAATGGACTCGAAACGAGATTGCTGTTGATCCCGATTTTCATAAGCGAATTTTGAAGCTCACTTTTGGTTGAATGGATACGTCAATAAACAAAACTGCCGTATTTGGATTGATTATAATCATTAAGTGTATGTTGAGACACCGATACATCCACAAAAACTGATTGTTTAGTGTGCTTTATGGGTTGGTGGAATAATCCGTACTTCTTTAAAAACGATGCTGGCCAGAACATTACAATCAATGGTGACCGCTATAGAGCCATGATTACTGACTTTTTCGTTCATCAATTGAACAACCATGATGTGCAGGAGCTGTGGTTTCAACAAGACGGCGCAACATGTCACACAGCTCGTGCAACAATTGATTTATTGGAGGAAACGTTTGGTAACCGCATAGTTTTACGTTACGGACCCGTGAATTGGTCTCCAAGATCGTGCAATTTAACGCCGCTTGACTATTTTCTGTGGGGATATGTGAAGTCGCTAGTCTACGCCGATAAGCCCGAAACGATTGACCACTTGGAGGACAGCATTCGCCGCGTTATTGCCGATATACGGCCACAAATGTTAGAAAAAGAAATCGAAAATTGGAGCTCTAGATTAGACTACGTTCAAGCCAGCCGTGGCTGTCATATGCCAGAAATCATATTTAAATTATAATGCCAGAAGATTATCTTTCGAATAAAGTAAATTTCATGTCAATTAAAAAAAATCATCTTTGTTGTATTCCATTTCAAAGTTCTATACCTCTAAAAAAATACACCCTTTATCTGGCGACATATACTTTTTACAGAAAGGCGGTTTCAAAGAGACAAGTAAATTTTATGTGATTTTTATAAACATGTCTTAATCGAATTAAATAAGTAAATAATAAAAAGTATAATAAAAAACCACAAAAATCTAACGGTCGTATTTATTAGATTTTTGTCTACTTAGACACTGTCTAACTATTTTCAAATTGATGGAAATATGCTTTATTTAATAAAAATAAATATCACATTATTCACGGTTAAGACAATCTACTCTTGTGTCTAAGTTTGGCAGCTATAAGACAACAATAAACAAGGTTTTTGAACACATTTTCTAAAGTTTGACAGTTGTCTAAAGTTAGACAACGTTTATAAATAAGGCCATAATTATATAGAATCAAAATAAATTTAAAGATAAAAAGATATAAAATAAGTATTTCTAAGTAATTCATAATTATTTTTTTTGAATATGTATATATTCTTTTTAATATTCACTCTAAATGATTAATAGATGAGCAACCTTGGTTTAGTCCAACTATTTGTTATTCCTCGAAATACCATTTTGTAGTCACAATTATAAATCTATGAAGTAGGCAAAAATAGGTTTTTATAACAATTATATCAGTTCATCGTTATTAAAAATATGTGTGAATTGATGCGCTTCGGGGCGACTTGAAAAGTTTGAAATATGCCCACCAGCCTCACCATGCCGGCAGGACTCTGTACTTTTTAATTTTTATCCCATAGACATTTTTGTTCAGAATGATATGAAGTATGATATGTTTAAATTCCAGCCAATTTGACAGGGGGAATTTTGGTATACAATTAGAGAGGGGATCAAAAAAAATATATATTTAAAAAAACAAAAATCAAGATTTCTGGCTTTAGAAATAGCCATAGATTTTTTAATAGTTCTTTTAAGTAAATTTAGCTGTCATAAAAAGAAAGAAAAAATGTTACTCAATAACGTATTTAAAAAAAAAAAAGAAAACAATTTCAAATTTTAAAACTTCCTGTTTGGTAAGATGAAGCCAGTTAAAAAAAGTAATCAAAAATCACGAAAAAGAAGGGAAAACGGCGGTGACTGTTGTAATATTTCGCAAAAAAATACATTTCTAATTTGCCTGCCACATCAACAATTCAACGCTCTCCGTTCAACAGGACCCAAATCAATCACTCACACGACGTTCTCAACATTTGGGCATATCTGTGACGTCATTGTGGAGAATTTTGGGAAAAGATCTTACATTTCCGTACAAGATCATGTTAACACAAGAACTAAAGCCGTTGGACCATTTTAAGCGTCGCCAATTCGTAAATTGGGCTGAAGAACAGCTTGAAATTGAAGCTGATTTTCATCGAAAAATCATCTTCAGCGATGACTTGACTTCTGCAAACGTCCACGTGGTGGTCATGCGAAGGAAATTGAATTTCATACATAATTGCCACTAAATGTTCTTGAACGCATTATACATTTTTTTTGAAAATCTTAATCCGTTTTTGATTTATTTAAAAAAAATTTTGAAGCGCCCTTAAAGAAAAACCCTTTAAAAGGAATAGCTACAACGTACTATGTCACCATGAGGTGAAATCCGTCACTCAGTCAGTTCTTACTTAAATTATTGTATAAATTGTATTTATGTACATTATAGATTTTCGACGATTATCCCTAATTCTATCTTTACAAAATCGTTACTTTTGTTTAAATTTAATTTAACAATTTTATACCAAAGTTATAAAAATTCGTATTTCGGTTGTTAAATATGAAGAAAACTCAAATGTAAGATAAGTGGGCGTGGCAGTAGGCATATTAAAAAAATACATAAATACATACTTTAAGTTCAATAAAGCTATAGATTAGGGACATTCAATAAAGGAAAACCACAAATATTTATAAAAGAGTGGGGTTAGCAGGGGGCGGGTTTCACTATAATCAATTCCTTAATTTCTCTCTCGATAATAAAAACAAACTCTCAAAGTTTCATTGAAATCGGTTCAGTGGTTTTCGAATTTATAATTTACACATAGAAACGATTGCAAAAATGTATCACTTTGTGTACATTATAAAAAAAACAATTATTTTTAGTTCTCATATTTTAGAGTACCGATCTACTAGACAAGTTAAAGCTTATATTTGAATGAATAAATTGTTGGAGTTTTCTATCTATCTATCTATCTCTGTTTGTTAATTCAGATAAGTCCTTAACGTTTTTCTAAATATTTTTTGTCACTCTGAATTGAATTCTCAAGGGATAAAGATCAAATCAAAATTCGGTTGTTATAAACTTTTATTTTCTATTTGGACTGAATTAATTTCAACAGGTTATGGGCCCAGTCCCATATAGAGATAAAAGTTTACAAGTATAATTCTTTATTAAAGTATTTAAAGTTATCTGCGTTGAAATGATGGATGCAAAGTTTTCATTCCAAAAGTTAAATAATGAAAATTATTTCACATGGAAATATAAAATGGAGATGCTACTAATCAGGGAAGGACTCTGGGGGTATGTATCAGGTGGTATAGTTAAGCCCGGACCGATAACTGCTTTATGGATTTCCAAAGATGATGAGGCCCGTGCAACGATTGCATTGTCGATCGAAGACAACCAGATTCAACACGTCAAGAAATCTTCTACATCTATGGATGCATGGAACTCGTTAAAGAAGTATCATCAACGAAATACTTTGGGAAACAAAGTTCAACTCATGAGGCAGATTTGCGGACTTCGACTGGACGAGGGTGGAAATATGGAAACCCACATAGCAAATATGAACACCTTGTTCGAGCGGTTAGCAGCAATCGGCGAAGAGCGTCTTTCAGAGCAGTGGAGTGTAGCAATGCTGTTGAGCAGTTTGCCCAAAAGCTATGACACGTTAATTATGGCATTGGAAACTCGAGAAGAACTAAGTTTCGATTGTGTACAGTCAAAACTACGGGAAGAATTCAAGCGAAGGACAGAACCACTTATTGAAAAACATGAATCCGCAATGAAAGTAACAAAGGGTGCGCGTCATGTTTCGGAATGTTACTTTTGTCATAAAAAGGGCCACTTCAAGAAAAATTGCAGGCAGTACCAAGAATGGATGAACAAAAACAAGCAGAAAGCACATTTGGTTTCAACATTTGCATCTAAGAATGAGGTAAGTTTTTTCACTTCATTTAATGATGCAAATAGATAGTTGCAATAGATAGTTGATTCAGGCTCGACATGTCATATAACAAATGTAAAAGATTTGTTCGTGGATTTCAATCCTGCAATAAAAGAAAAGGTTTTTGTTGGGGATGGCAGCGAATTATCTTCAGAAGGGAAAGGCACGTGTATAATCCAGATTTTGAACAATAAGAATGTAGAAACTAAAGCCACTATCCCAAGTGTTTTGTATGTTCCAAAGATGAAGGGAAGTCTTCTATCGGTTTCGTGTCTGGCAGAAAAAGGAATTAAGGTTATTTTTGAGAAAGGGAAATGTAGACTTCTTAAGGATGGTGCCGACATTGGTGTTGCAGATCAATCTCAAAACATTTACACGTTAAGGCAACCAAAGAGAGTTTTTGTCACTGGTCATAAGAACAATTGCATCCATAAGTGGCACCGTATTCTTGGACATAGGGATGCAGAGGCAATTGAGCTAATAGTTTCGAGGGATTTAGGCACAGGTATACAAATCGATAAGTGTGGAATAAGTGATTCTTGTGAGGTATGCCTACAAGGAAAATCAACCCGTCTTCCATTCCCGAAAAATTCAGAAAATAGGTCAATTGATGTCCTAGAATTGATACATACAGATGTATGCGGCCCCATGGAGGTAAGCAGTGTAAGTGGATATCGTTATTTGGTCACTTTTGTCGATGACTATAGCCGATATACTGTCGTTTATTTGCTTCAACACAAGTCAGAAGTCATTGAACGAATGAAGCAATATGTTGAGATAGCAAAAACTAAATTCGGGAAAAAGCCAAAGCTCTTCAGATCTGATCGTGGAGGAGAGTACACCGGTCACCAAATTCAGAATTACTTAAGGCAAGAAGGCATTCAATGCCAATTTACAGCAGCGTACTCTCCGCAACAAAACGGCGTAGCTGAAAGGCGCAACAGGTCTTTGGTGGAAATGTCGAGGTGTATGCTGATAGAAGCAGGGCTGGGAAAGGAGTTTTGGGCCGAGGCAATTTTGACTGCTACGTACTTGCAAAATAGACTACCTTCAAGAGCAATTATGACTACTCCTTTTGAAATGTGGAACGGCACCAAATCACGTTTTGAACATCTTCGAACATTTGGAGAAAGATGCTATGTCCATATTCCAAAAGAAAAACGGAGGAAATGGGATAGGAAGTCTGAATGCATGGTGTTTGTGGGTTATGATCAGAATTCTAAGGCATATAGATTAGTAAATCCTGAAGATAAAAGAATTGTAGTCAGCAGGAATGTTCGTTTTGTAAAGCCAGGTGGTTCGTCATGTGATTCTCCGAAAGGTATGGTTCTTGAAAAAGATGTCTCTGTTTCCGATGCTGCACAGAATAGTATAAAAAGGTTGCAAAGTAATGAAGTGGTTATTGTTGATATACAACCAACAAAAAGGAATGAACCAAGCGTGATGGATGCTGAACAGGATGATGCGGAATATTTTTCTGGTGAAGATGTGGATTCTTCTTCTGAATCTCAGTTCTTTGGATTCGATGAAAAGGAAGTTAAAGAGTCTCAGGGTTTAGGTGAGCAGCAAGTTGTTCAGAAAAGAATATCCAACAGACAAACAAAGGGTAAACAACCTTCGAGATTAATTAACGAGATATTTGCAGCAAAGCACGATAAGAGAAAAGATCCAGCAAATTTAAAAGAGGCCTTGGATTGCGATGAATCCGAACACTGGAAAGGCGCTATGAACGAAGAGATGCAGTCATTGCAACAGAACAACACATGGGATATAGTACCATCGCCTTCTGATAGAAAAGCAGTAGGTAGTAAATGGGTTTATAAGCGGAAAATAGATGAAGGAGGAGAAAAATGTATTTACAAGGCTCGTCTGGTTGCGCAAGGTTTTTCTCAGCGGTACGGAGTAGATTATGACGAGACGTTTGCTCCAGTCGTTCGTCATACAACATTAAGGGTTCTTTTGGCAGTTGCAGGACATCGGAAAATGCATGTGCAGCATTTTGACGCTAAAACCGCATTCCTAAACAGCGATTTAAAGGAAATAGTTTACATGCAACAACCTCCAGGTTTCGTAATTGAGGGTAAACAGCATCACGTGTGTAAATTAAATAAAAGTATTTATGGACTGAAGCAGTCTGCACGGTGTTGGAATCAGGTAATTCATTCAGCGATAATTGACGCTGGTTTCCAGCAAAGTAATATTGACCAATGCTTATATACAAAAAATATTGGAAATACCTGGATTTTCATCTTAATTTATGTTGATGATATGTTGGTTGCAAGTAAAGATATAAAACTTATTAATGATGTCAGCAAGACTTTGGGGTCTAAATTTGAAATTAAAAATCTCGGAGCCATCAAACAATATCTGGGACTTGACGTAAATCGCAATAGCAACGGACATTTCTTAATAAGTCAAACGGGATACATCAACAAAATAGTAGATGACATGGGTTTGAAAGATGCTAAAATTTCGAACGTTCCTTTAGATCCCAGCTATGGAAAAGCAAATTCTGAACCATCTTTACTATCTGACAACAAGAAATATCAGAAGTTCATCGGATGCCTACTGTATATTTCAGTTAATTCTCGACCGGACATTGCTAGAAAGGTATCGCAACCGTCATCAGAAGACTGGAATGAACTAAAAAGGTTAGTCAAATATCTCAAGGGCACAGCAGATCTAAAACTATCTCTCGGTGAAACAAACAACACAACTATTCTCTTTGGCTATGCGGATGCAAACTGGGCAGAAGATCGCATTGAAAGGAAATCTAACAGCGGATATATATTCAAAGTCTTCGGTGGAACAGTCAGCTGGTATTGCAGAAAACAGAGCTGCGTAGCTCTTTCATCCACGGAAGCTGAGTTTATCGCTTTAGCAGAGGCTAGCAGAGAAGCAGTTTGGCTTAAAAGGTTACTCGATGATATCAACGAAAAGTTAGAAGAACCCGTCCTTATATTAGAAGACAATCAAAGCTGTTTAAAATTAATCTCAAGCGAAAAGTTTAGCGGTCGTTCCAAACATATAGACACGAAATATCATTTTATCAAAGACTATATCGCCAATAAAATCATAAGATGTGAATACTGTGAAAGTACCAACATGGTGGCGGATCTTCTTACAAAGCCACTACCAGCAGGAAGATTCAAAGATCTCAGAGAAAGATGCGGACTAGTTGAGCACGTTTGAGGAGGAGTGTTGGAGTTTTCAAACGAACTCATCGAACAGATTTCTCATCTATATACTTGACAGCATCTATGTATAATAATATATCTTATTCATGTATCTATCTCTGTTTGTTAATTCAAATAAGTCCTTAACGTTTTTCTAAATATCTTTTGTCACTTTGAATTGAATTCTCAAGGAATAAAGATCAAATCAAAATTCGGTTGTTATAAACTTTTATTTTCTATTTGGACTGAATTAATTTCAACATAAATTCTGAAAGTCGTAACAATATTAAAAAAAAAAACTACTATTCGACTAACGCAATCAACACAAGGTCATTTTGTGTTTCTTTGGCTATCAACTATGATAATTACAACCTCGCAAACCTAACCCCTTTTTAATTAATTGGTCGTATCTCTTTTGAATCCTTAGACTCCCTCACACAATATTGAACAAAAGCAGGTGCAAATATAAAATTGTCTAAGAAACAAAAAAACAAACAAATACGAACAGGTAGCTTTCTATTTTCAGTTCATATTATATATTAGAAAACCACACACATTTTTGTTCTTTATTTAAATTTTAAATAACTTTCTCAAGCGACCAAAGTGTGTGCTTTTCTTTTTTTAAATTCGCATGACAGTTTAAAATTTGGGACAAAAATAATTAAACAACCATCACTCAGTACAGTTGCCTGATGTTTGTACAGATGTTATGAACTATATTTCTATTTTGATTAATTAACTTTATAGAAAATAAATGGCTTCATAATATTATTGACGACATTGAAAAAACATTTGATATGTCCATCGCCATCGAGTTTTTTTTTTAATTACAGTTCAGTGTCAGGGTTTTTTTATTTATTGTTTTTTTTTTGTGTAGCTGTGATAAATTCGATAATCTGTCTAAACTGGCTTCATTCACAAATCATCACATTAAAATGATCCAGTTTTTTGTTTTGTGTTTCTTAGCTTAATTTATTTTTGACCGACAATTGAATTTGACAAGCAATAGCTGGGACAGAAGCAGAGAAAACGGCAACGGTTCTTTTTACAGAAAGGCGGTTTCAAAGAGACAAGTAAATTTTATGTGATTTTTATAAACATGTCTTAATCGAATTAAATAAGTAAATAATAAAAAGTATAATAAAAAACCACAAAAATCTAACGGTCGTATTTATTAGATTTTTGTCTACTTAGACACTGTCTAACTATTTTCAAATTGATGGAAATATGCTTTATTTAATAAAAATAAATATCACATTATTCACGGTTAAGACAATCTACTCTTGTGTCTAAGTTTGGCAGCTATAAGACAACAATAAACAAGGTTTTTGAACACATTTTCTAAAGTTTGACAGTTGTCTAAAGTTAGACAACGTTTATAAATAAGGCCATAATTATATAGAATCAAAATAAATTTAAAGATAAAAAGATATAAAATAAGTATTTCTAAGTAATTCATAATTATTTTTTTTGAATATGTATATATTCTTTTTAATATTCACTCTAAATGATTAATAGATGAGCAACCTTGGTTTAGTCCAACTATTTGTTATTCCTCGAAATACCATTTTGTAGTCACAATTATAAATCTATGAAGTAGGCAAAAATAGGTTTTTATAACAATTATATCAGTTCATCGTTATTAAAAATATGTGTGAATTGATGCGCTTCGGGGCGACTTGAAAAGTTTGAAATATGCCCACCAGCCTCACCATGCCGGCAGGACTCTGTACTTTTTAATTTTTATCCCATAGACATTTTTGTTCAGAATGATATGAAGTATGATATGTTTAAATTCCAGCCAATTTGACAGGGGGAATTTTGGTATACAATTAGAGAGGGGATCAAAAAAAATATATATTTAAAAAAACAAAAATCAAGATTTCTGGCTTTAGAAATAGCCATAGATTTTTTAATAGTTCTTTTAAGTAAATTTAGCTGTCATAAAAAGAAAGAAAAAATGTTACTCAATAACGTATTTAAAAAAAAAAAAGAAAACAATTTCAAATTTTAAAACTTCCTGTTTGGTAAGATGAAGCCAGTTAAAAAAAGTAATCAAAAATCACGAAAAAGAAGGGAAAACGGCGGTGACTGTTGTAATATTTCGCAAAAAAATACATTTCTAATTTGCCTGCCACATCAACAATTCAACGCTCTCCGTTCAACAGGACCCAAATCAATCACTCACACGACGTTCTCAACATTTGGGCATATCTGTGACGTCATTGTGGAGAATTTTGGGAAAAGATCTTACATTTCCGTACAAGATCATGTTAACACAAGAACTAAAGCCGTTGGACCATTTTAAGCGTCGCCAATTCGTAAATTGGGCTGAAGAACAGCTTGAAATTGAAGCTGATTTTCATCGAAAAATCATCTTCAGCGATGACTTGACTTCTGCAAACGTCCACGTGGTGGTCATGCGAAGGAAATTGAATTTCATACATAATTGCCACTAAATGTTCTTGAACGCATTATACATTTTTTTTGAAAATCTTAATCCGTTTTTGATTTATTTAAAAAAAATTTTGAAGCGCCCTTAAAGAAAAACCCTTTAAAAGGAATAGCTACAACGTACTATGTCACCATGAGGTGAAATCCGTCACTCAGTCAGTTCTTACTTAAATTATTGTATAAATTGTATTTATGTACATTATAGATTTTCGACGATTATCCCTAATTCTATCTTTACAAAATCGTTACTTTTGTTTAAATTTAATTTAACAATTTTATACCAAAGTTATAAAAATTCGTATTTCGGTTGTTAAATATGAAGAAAACTCAAATGTAAGATAAGTGGGCGTGGCAGTAGGCATATTAAAAAAATACATAAATACATACTTTAAGTTCAATAAAGCTATAGATTAGGGACATTCAATAAAGGAAAACCACAAATATTTATAAAAGAGTGGGGTTAGCAGGGGGCGGGTTTCACTATAATCAATTCCTTAATTTCTCTCTCGATAATAAAAACAAACTCTCAAAGTTTCATTGAAATCGGTTCAGTGGTTTTCGAATTTATAATTTACACATAGAAACGATTGCAAAAATGTATCACTTTGTGTACATTATAAAAAAAAACAATTATTTTTAGTTCTCATATTTTAGAGTACCGATCTACTAGACAAGTTAAAGCTTATATTTGAATGAATAAATTGTTGGAGTTTTCTATCTATCTATCTATCTCTGTTTGTTAATTCAGATAAGTCCTTAACGTTTTTCTAAATATTTTTTGTCACTCTGAATTGAATTCTCAAGGGATAAAGATCAAATCAAAATTCGGTTGTTATAAACTTTTATTTTCTATTTGGACTGAATTAATTTCAACAGGTTATGGGCCCAGTCCCATATAGAGATAAAAGTTTACAAGTATAATTCTTTATTAAAGTATTTAAAGTTATCTGCGTTGAAATGATGGATGCAAAGTTTTCATTCCAAAAGTTAAATAATGAAAATTATTTCACATGGAAATATAAAATGGAGATGCTACTAATCAGGGAAGGACTCTGGGGGTATGTATCAGGTGGTATAGTTAAGCCCGGACCGATAACTGCTTTATGGATTTCCAAAGATGATGAGGCCCGTGCAACGATTGCATTGTCGATCGAAGACAACCAGATTCAACACGTCAAGAAATCTTCTACATCTATGGATGCATGGAACTCGTTAAAGAAGTATCATCAACGAAATACTTTGGGAAACAAAGTTCAACTCATGAGGCAGATTTGCGGACTTCGACTGGACGAGGGTGGAAATATGGAAACCCACATAGCAAATATGAACACCTTGTTCGAGCGGTTAGCAGCAATCGGCGAAGAGCGTCTTTCAGAGCAGTGGAGTGTAGCAATGCTGTTGAGCAGTTTGCCCAAAAGCTATGACACGTTAATTATGGCATTGGAAACTCGAGAAGAACTAAGTTTCGATTGTGTACAGTCAAAACTACGGGAAGAATTCAAGCGAAGGACAGAACCACTTATTGAAAAACATGAATCCGCAATGAAAGTAACAAAGGGTGCGCGTCATGTTTCGGAATGTTACTTTTGTCATAAAAAGGGCCACTTCAAGAAAAATTGCAGGCAGTACCAAGAATGGATGAACAAAAACAAGCAGAAAGCACATTTGGTTTCAACATTTGCATCTAAGAATGAGGTAAGTTTTTTCACTTCATTTAATGATGCAAATAGATAGTTGCAATAGATAGTTGATTCAGGCTCGACATGTCATATAACAAATGTAAAAGATTTGTTCGTGGATTTCAATCCTGCAATAAAAGAAAAGGTTTTTGTTGGGGATGGCAGCGAATTATCTTCAGAAGGGAAAGGCACGTGTATAATCCAGATTTTGAACAATAAGAATGTAGAAACTAAAGCCACTATCCCAAGTGTTTTGTATGTTCCAAAGATGAAGGGAAGTCTTCTATCGGTTTCGTGTCTGGCAGAAAAAGGAATTAAGGTTATTTTTGAGAAAGGGAAATGTAGACTTCTTAAGGATGGTGCCGACATTGGTGTTGCAGATCAATCTCAAAACATTTACACGTTAAGGCAACCAAAGAGAGTTTTTGTCACTGGTCATAAGAACAATTGCATCCATAAGTGGCACCGTATTCTTGGACATAGGGATGCAGAGGCAATTGAGCTAATAGTTTCGAGGGATTTAGGCACAGGTATACAAATCGATAAGTGTGGAATAAGTGATTCTTGTGAGGTATGCCTACAAGGAAAATCAACTCGTCTTCCATTCCCGAAAAATTCAGAAAATAGGTCAATTGATGTCCTAGAATTGATACATACAGATGTATGCGGCCCCATGGAGGTAAGCAGTGTAAGTGGATATCGTTATTTGGTCACTTTTGTCGATGACTATAGCCGATATACTGTCGTTTATTTGCTTCAACACAAGTCAGAAGTCATTGAACGAATGAAGCAATATGTTGAGATAGCAAAAACTAAATTCGGGAAAAAGCCAAAGCTCTTCAGATCTGATCGTGGAGGAGAGTACACCGGTCACCAAATTCAGAATTACTTAAGGCAAGAAGGCATTCAATGCCAATTTACAGCAGCGTACTCTCCGCAACAAAACGGCGTAGCTGAAAGGCGCAACAGGTCTTTGGTGGAAATGTCGAGGTGTATGCTGATAGAAGCAGGGCTGGGAAAGGAGTTTTGGGCCGAGGCAATTTTGACTGCTACGTACTTGCAAAATAGACTACCTTCAAGAGCAATTATGACCACTCCTTTTGAAATGTGGAACGGCACCAAATCACGTTTTGAACATCTTCGAACATTTGGAGAAAGATGCTATGTCCATATTCCAAAAGAAAAACGGAGGAAATGGGATAGGAAGTCTGAATGCATGGTGTTTGTGGGTTATGATCAGAATTCTAAGGCATATAGATTAGTAAATCCTGAAGATAAAAGAATTGTAGTCAGCAGGGATGTTCGTTTTGTAAAGCCAGGTGGTTCGTCATGTGATTCTCCGAAAGGTATGGTTCTTGAAAAAGATGTCTCTGTTTCCGATGCTGCACAGAATAGTATAAAAAGGTTGCAAAGTAATGAAGTGGTTATTGTTGATATACAACCAACAAAAAGGAATGAACCAAGCGTGATGGATGCTGAACAGGATGATGCGGAATATTTTTCTGGTGAAGATGTGGATTCTTCTTCTGAATCTCAGTTCTTTGGATTCGATGAAAAGGAAGTTAAAGAGTCTCAGGGTTTAGGTGAGCAGCAAGTTGTTCAGAAAAGAATATCCAACAGACAAACAAAGGGTAAACAACCTTCGAGATTAATTAACGAGATATTTGCAGCAAAGCACGATAAGAGAAAAGATCCAGCAAATTTAAAAGAGGCCTTGGATTGCGATGAATCCGAACACTGGAAAGGCGCTATGAACGAAGAGATGCAGTCATTGCAACAGAACAACACATGGGATATAGTACCATCGCCTTCTGATAGAAAAGCAGTAGGTAGTAAATGGGTTTATAAGCGGAAAATAGATGAAGGAGGAGAAAAATGTATTCACAAGGCTCGTCTGGTTGCGCAAGGTTTTTCTCAGCGGTACGGAGTAGATTATGACGAGACGTTTGCTCCAGTCGTTCGTCATACAACATTAAGGGTTCTTTTGGCAGTTGCAGGACATCGGAAAATGCATGTGCAGCATTTTGACGCTAAAACCGCATTCCTAAACAGCGATTTAAAGGAAATAGTTTACATGCAACAACCTCCAGGTTTCGTAATTGAGGGTAAACAGCATCACGTGTGTAAATTAAATAAAAGTATTTATGGACTGAAGCAGTCTGCACGGTGTTGGAATCAGGTAATTCATTCAGCGATAATTGACGCTGGTTTCCAGCAAAGTAATATTGACCAATGCTTATATACAAAAAATATTGGAAATACCTGGATTTTCATCTTAATTTATGTTGATGATATGTTGGTTGCAAGTAAAGATATAAAACTTATTAATGATGTCAGCAAGACTTTGGGGTCTAAATTTGAAATTAAAAATCTCGGAGCCATCAAACAATATCTGGGACTTGACGTAAATCGCAATAGCAACGGACATTTCTTAATAAGTCAAACGGGATACATCAACAAAATAGTAGATGACATGGGTTTGAAAGATGCTAAAATTTCGAACGTTCCTTTAGATCCCAGCTATGGAAAAGCAAATTCTGAACCATCTTTACTATCTGACAACAAGAAATATCAGAAGTTCATCGGGTGCCTACTGTATATTTCAGTTAATTCTCGACCGGACATTGCAGCTAGTGTGTCTATTCTTGCTAGAAAGGTATCGCAACCGTCATCAGAAGACTGGAATGAACTAAAAAGGTTAGTCAAATATCTCAAGGGCACAGCAGATCTAAAACTATCTCTCGGTGAAACAAACAACACAACTATTCTCTTTGGCTATGCGGATGCAAACTGGGCAGAAGATCGCATTGAAAGGAAATCTAACAGCGGATATATATTCAAATTCTTCGGTGGAACAGTCAGCTGGTATTGCAGAAAACAGAGCTGCGTAGCTCTTTCATCCACGGAAGCTGAGTTTATCGCTTTAGCAGAGGCTAGCAGAGAAGCAGTTTGGCTTAAAAGGTTACTCGATGATATCAACGAAAAGTTAGAAGAACCCGTCCTTATATTAGAAGACAATCAAAGCTGTTTAAAATTACTCTCAAGCGAAAAGTTTAGCGGTCGTTCCAAACATATAGACACGAAATATCATTTTATCAAAGACTATATCGCCAATAAAATCATAAGATGTGAATACTGTGAAAGTACCAACATGGTGGCGGATCTTCTTACAAAGCCACTACCAGCAGGAAGATTCAAAGATCTCAGAGAAAGATGCGGACTAGTTGAGCACGTTTGAGGAGGAGTGTTGGAGTTTTCAAACGAACTCATCGAACAGATTTCTCATCTATATACTTGACAGCATCTATGTATAATAATATATCTTATTCATGTATCTATCTCTGTTTGTTAATTCAAATAAGTCCTTAATGTTTTTCTAAATATCTTTTGTCACTTTGAATTGAATTCTCAAGGAATAAAGATCAAATCAAAATTCGGTTGTTATAAACTTTTATTTTCTATTTGGACTGAATTAATTTCAACATAAATTCTGAAAGTCGTAACAATATTAAAAAAAAAAAACTACTATTCGACTAACGCAATCAACACAAGGTCATTTTGTGTTTCTTTGGCTATCAACTATGATAATTACAACCTCGCAAACCTAACCCCTTTTTAATTAATTGGTCGTATCTCTTTTGAATCCTTAGACTCCCTCACACAATATTGAACAAAAGCAGGTGCAAATATAAAATTGTCTAAGAAACAAAAAAACAAACAAATACGAACAGGTAGCTTTCTATTTTCAGTTCATATTATATATTAGAAAACCACACACATTTTTGTTCTTTATTTAAATTTTAAATAACTTTCTCAAGCGACCAAAGTGTGTGCTTTTCTTTTTTTAAATTCGCATGACAGTTTAAAATTTGGGACAAAAATAATTAAACAACCATCACTCAGTACAGTTGCCTGATGTTTGTACAGATGTTATGAACTATATTTCTATTTTGATTAATTAACTTTATAGAAAATAAATGGCTTCATAATATTATTGACGACATTGAAAAAACATTTGATATGTCCATCGCCATCGAGTTTTTTTTTAATTACAGTTCAGTGTCAGGGTTTTTTTATTTATTGTTTTTTATTTGTGTAGCTGTGATAAATTCGATAATCTGTCTAAACTGGCTTCATTCACAAATCATCACATTAAAATGATCCAGTTTTTTGTTTTGTGTTTCTTAGCTTAATTTATTTTTGACCGACAATTGAATTTGACAAGCAATAGCTGGGACAGAAGCAGAGAAAACGGCAACGGTTCCTCCAAAAATAATCGCACCACATATACGAACGAACAGGGCCGGTGGGTATTCATTTTAAATTGGTATTTTATTTTGGGCGTGCTCTATGCATGTTTGGTTGAAAGAAAAAAAAAAGAATAATTTTTTTTATTTTTACAGAAATCATTGAATTTGAACATGTTGTCAAAAGGGGGGGAGGGAACTTTTTCTTTTTTTTGTAGATGGAAGTTCTAATGCTCCTTTGTAATAAACTTAAGTTATATTTATAACATTTCTGTCTGTTCAAAACCAACGTAGGTGCTCTTACTAAATTTTTGCAAAATTTCACAAATTTTTACAAATAGCTAATGTTCCCAATTTTCACAAAATCATCAAAAAAAGTTGCACAGAGAAAGCATAATCAGAGATAAAAATAATAGAATGATATTGTTGAAGAGTTGGATTTTGAACTTTTATTAACCTTTTTTTTTTGCAAGTTTTCATTTAATTCATAATTCATTGTTTGACGGTTCTTAAACATTTTCCATAGGCTGGTTTCGATTCTAAAACCAAATCTAGAAGTAGGTATTTTCCTTCTTTTCAGAACTGGAGTTGTGATTTTTTTTTGGACTGAAAGGGCTTCAATGGAAATATCATTTATTCAATTTTGAGCTGAATAACGACTAGTTTTTTTTAATAACAATGATTGAACTAAAATTAAGCTTTATTTGATTAAATTGACTTTCTCGATAGGACTCGTAAATAAAATACATAGGTTTCAATAAGATCTAAACCAAGCTGAACTAAAAAGAGTTACATATTACGGTTAGGCACTAACTAGGTCTAAGCTTGGTGGTAGCACTTTAAGTTATTGTGATTCAAAATGTTCAATATGCTCTTTACATATTGCATGTTTATCACAATACCTGTAACCTACTTTTAAGCTCTTGGATAGCAGAATTAGATGACCTTTGTTACAGTTTTATTTAAAAAACTATATGTATTCCACTCAGATAATAAGATTAAGTTAAAATTCTAATTGATAAAATTTCAATACCGCGAAAATAAATTTGAAATTTCAATTTCCCCCCAGACTTAAAAACATTCCGATGCGGCCATGGGCATGAGACGTTTTTAATAAAAAAAATATTCTCGTCTCGGTGCGTCAGGCATTTGCGCCGCCCTGTATTTTACTCCTTATATCACTACAACTCTATCTGACTATCTTGTAGGTATATAATCATATATATCCAAAAATTATTGTTATGATAAAAATGACCCTGACACGACCGTTTCTATAGAATTTAGATTGTTTGTCTGGCAATTAAGTTTATTTTTACCTCTCCTGATTGTACTTGGATTCATAGCAAAGGACAACTTGGAAGATTTCGTCGTGAAGTCGGGCCAGCGCTGCCTTGGTCGAGAATCCATAATTGGGATTGTTTGTGGATTTGTTAGCTGTGTTAGTGGTGGTGGTGGTGGTGGAGTTGCTGGTCTTTGTTTCTGACGATACGACCATTGTAATGTGATGCTCATTGAAGCGGAAACCTTTTCGTTTTTTTTGTCTCGATTAGAATTGTTTTAAATTTTTTTTTTTTTTACTTCAATCTTGTGTTTGTTTTTCAATGCAATGAATCGATGTAGGTACAACAAACACTAGATATAAAATATGATGTGCTCCTGCGGTGGGGTATTCTTCACTTAATACATAACTTAAAACTTATAGGTAGATAGATTTCTTATGGCACTACTTGGAAATATTGTTTCTTTTTTTTTATTTGCGGATCGTTTCGCGATTTATTGCGAGGTTGTGCATTTATTTTTGCTTCATAATTCACTTAACACTCTGGTCACTTTCAATTAAAATTAAATGATTATAATGTTTGTTGAATGATTGATGAGAAAATCCTTATTTTTGGAGGAACGGAAAAGTATTAGATACTTGCAGGGTGAAACTTGTCGGATTTTCTGCAGCGAACGGAGAAATGTCAAATATTTGACAGATTTTGGAAAATCAAAACAAGGTGTGAAGAGACATATATAAATTGGAAGGTTGGAAATAATAGTGTAAGAAAAAGAGATGGATATATTATGAGGCGAATAGAAGATGGTGAATTTTATATTAGTTCACAATAAATGGGACAATAATGGTTGTTGCCTTGACTTTTTAAAAACAGTTTGAGGTGAATTATGCAAAATATCGTTATGCTTTGTTTAAACCTAGCTTACAGTTACAGTTGTTTAACGTACAAGGTGATTCGTTGAATGAAACGAAATGCTAGAGCTAGAAACTGAGTTAAGACAAGTACAATTCGTATCGTAGAAGTGGGATGGTATATTTTCTAAAAAAAAATAATTTAAAATGTATTAAAAAAAACAACAACACATTAAAAATTCATTCCATTTAATAAAGTTTTGAGGAAGAGTATGATAACTTTGGCTACAAAAATGATATAACGGTTTTTTGAAGAGGGACAAAAACAAGCATTTTTTTTTATTATGGGAGGGTGTCTATCTTGACTAAGCTTATACAAAAGTAGTTTAAAATAATTTTCAATTTTCTCAAAAACTAGAAGACATAAAATGATTCGGTTTTTTTGTGTTCGATTCAGAATTAATATTAGCATTGACCACAAAAAACCAATTTAGCACTTCATTTCACAATGTTGAAAAAAAATAGTCAAAACTTTTTTTTTTTCATTTTTTATCAAAATTTTGAGTTTGCATGGAAAAAACTATTGACATAAAGAATTTAATTTTAATTTAGGATTAAATAACAGATTTCTGGCTTTCAAAACCGATGTAGCTAGTACTTCATTGTAAGTATTGCTGTTGTTTTTTAATAAAGCAAAAAGCCGTTACCAAAGTTATCGTACTCGTGCCAGGTTTTGAATGTTTTTTTTTTTTTTTTTTTTTGTCTCCAAGCCCTCGCAAAACAACAGTTAAAACTGCACGATAAGGAAGTGTTTAAGAGAATTTAGTCTTTATGCGTTATCCGACTATAAAATTTATATGCAACTTCTTAGATGAAAAATATGTATAGGGGAGGACGGGGTACAGAGGACCACTTAACGTTTGCAGATTTATTGAAATATATTTAACAAAAAAAAGGGCTCAAATTTGCTCTCCACATACATACCTTAATATGTTAACATCAAGTAGGATTAAAATTGCTATCTATTAAAAGTGCTTTTTTGTCCTCTGCGCCCCATCGTTGGGGCACATAGAACCCAGATGGTCGCTGCTCCATAGATGGATACTTCTTTTGAATTTTTAGCTGATATGTGCTTTTCCATTGTAATAAATGTCCAGCTTGGTTCTGACTTTTTCTTAATGTAGTTCGCAATATCTACAACAAAAAAAAAAAATTACAAAACAGGTAAGGTTCGTATTCTATAGGGGCGCAGATGACCTCAGCAATCCTCTGTGTCCCAATTCGAATGCCTTTTAAAAAGTGTTTTCAACATGTTTAAACACGAATAATTTACAAAACTAAAATTTTTAAATTCAATTTACAATTAAAATTCTGTAATTTTTTTATAAACTTTCTTTAGGTATAAAACAGGAAATCTTAATTTTTTCCAACCGGAGGGCCTTCGTCAGCACGATAGACATTAACAAATTGAGGAGCTATATGGGCGCATTAATTAAAGTATACCTTACTTATTCAACTTTTGGGCAAAATTGGTAACTTATTTCTCATTTGAAAACGAAAGTCCTCTTTGCCCCGGTGGTCCTATGTGCCCCGTTCTCTCTTAATTGTATTTATTGAAATGATTTTAATTGTTTAATAAAACATGTTCCGGATTTTAATTTTTAATTTTTTTCTTATACAATGTTTGCAAACAAAACAACCATTTATGAAAGAAATTAGTAAAGTTTTTATCAGCACTATATCCTACATACAAACTTTACCAAAATATATATTATGCATGTATGTAGGTACCTTCTTCACATTATTTTTGCTTGCTAGCACATTATCACTCAAATAATATTTATTCTGTCTTAAAATGAAACCTTAACCTCATCAGCGATAGTAAACCAAACATATATAACATACATATATAGACACACCTACATACATACATACATACATACATTTGTATACAAATATGAAATACATTTATTTTGGAATATTAATACATTTAATATGTTATTAAAATTGATAACAATAAATATGTACAGTGATATAGGGTAGATGTATAAATAAATAAAAATTTAACTGTAAAAATTAGCAGAGGCATAGCTATTCACTTTTTCAAGGTATTATTAGACAAAAAAAAAAAGTTGTGAATTCTGGTTACTGTGCATTAATATTGTCAAAATGGCCGGATACTGGATACTTACCCTATCTACCTATACATACATTTTATAAAAATATAAAACAGTGATTATAGGTACATTATGTATATGTATGTCATTGACACAATAACCTGGCTCAATTCATAAACAAAACCAAATTCAAAAATTTGAAATTTAAAACATCGCAGTAGATAACGTTCGTATGAGTGTCACACACATTATACCTACCACTATAATGTTTAAATTTTCACTTCCCGGATGTCCCACCATATTGTTTTCTCGCAACCACTCACACAAAAATTACAACACATAAATAAACCGCATATATGTACCTACCTATCCTACATACAGCAAAGTATTCTTCGTCCCAAATACCAACAAAACAACTTTTCCATTGCGGGTGTAACGTGTAAAAACATTTCCCGGTTAAGGGTGGCAGAGGGTGGATCACAAAATAAAAACAAAAAAAATCACCAGGACAACAATTTACAACAGGAAGAAAAATAGAAAATAAACCTAGAGCGCAAGCGAGTAAATTTTACTATCAACTAAAACAGTGAAGAAGAGAGTATCTTTGCCTTTAAAAGTCAACAACAACAATGGGAGAGTTGCGTTGTGAGCTACTTGACTAGAAAAATTCATTAGAAAAATGAGAAGACTCATTTTCTATATCAACGAACAGCGCCTGTCTTCAAAAAAAAAAAAAAAAAATGAGAACTTCAGAGCAATCAGTTTAAAGGATACTAAGGACCAAAGAGAACACAGAGAGGATACTTATTTGGTGTCGGAAAAAAAACTAGAGGGTGTGACCGGGTTCTAGGAAAAAATAATTTTTCCTATCGTCTTCGCAAATTGCACAGTTCGGCGGACGGTTCGTTTGTCGGAAAGGAATTTATTTAGCAATATTTAAAATAAAAAAAAGGATAGAACTTATATAGCTACCCACAACTATCCTTTCGGGTATAATCATAAACAATTTAAGTTATCGAATTGAAAATAAGTTCAAAATAATTGGAAATGAAATAATTTTTCGATGAAAAAAAAAATCATTGTGAAAAATTCAATTCACTTTGTATTGCGAATTTGATGTCCCCTTAAACGAAAATTAAAACCTTATTCAAAGGATATACAATCTATTTCCGATAAAATTCGATTTTCAGTGCGTTTTTTTTTGATAAAAGAATTGTGTGAAAATTTGCTTCTTTTTCCATTAAATCCCAACCCAGCCACCCACTATCAAGGATCTCCTAGTGTATGCGTGAAAAGTGTTTCCTTTTTCTGTGCCGTTGTTGATAATAAAAAACGAAATGCAACTATGCCGTTGGTTTTAAAGATGAGAATAATATTAGTGGATACGTTGATGGTGGTGTAAACGAGGAAAGGGACAAAGTACAAGAAATAAACGAGCGAACAGAAATAATACAAAAAAAAAACGACAAATAAAAAATGTTCGCTGAGTCCTTTCTTTAGGATAGAAAATAAAAAAAAAAATAAAAATAAAATGGGGTGGTGGTGTTGTGTCACAGTTTTGCGCCTCCCCATCCTGCATTAGTGCTGCTGTAGTTCTCATTTCTCGAGTTCTCATTCTCAAAAGGTTCACTTAGTTTTTTTTTTGTTCTCCCTATTTTCTTCTACACTATTCTCTCATCATCCTCGTTTTTATCCTTGATGCAAGTGTATGAGTGTATTGCAATAGAGTCCTTAGGACCACCATCACCGCCGGGACGCACGGCAGGAATATAAATTTAAAAAAAAAAAACGTAAAACTTCAATCAATAAAATATGTCTGCAAGTGTTTGTGTGTAAAGGATGAGAGGTTGCTGCACTATCTCGAGAGGAGTTGAGATTTAGCAAAGCATCCTTGTGCTGCTCACCGCATATCCCAACCACCCACCGATACATTCCGAACGATGGTGGGAGTGTAGACGGAAAAAATCTATTATTTAATTAAAAACTTACAAAACAGGACCTTTTTCTCAAAAAAAAAAACATGTATATCCCTCTACCTAATATAATATTAATTAATCCCATCTGACTAGCCATAAGGACATAAAAGACACCTAGAGGGTTGCCATCTATTTAACTTCTTTAAACTACAAGAAGGACGCCAAAAGTAATTACAATTAAAAATATTTCAAGGATATAATAAATGTAACATAGAAAGAATTTGCTTAAATTATCCTTGACGAAGAAATTTCAAACAGGACCAAAGACAAATTAAAAAGGAAAAAAAAAGCCGAAAAAAAAATCATTTTGTGAAGAAGGAAGTCAGTCCTTTCGAGTGCTTTTATTGTTACATTGTGGGTTTTTATCAAGTGCTGTGTTTTTTTTTATGTGAATAACGTTGCATCGCACCAGGATATCATGATATAATGAAGATGGAAATTAAGAAATGTACACACACTCCAGAAACAAGAACAAATAATTAAGGCTTCAAGGGATCTCACATACACCTAATATGGCCAGGATAGTAGGATAATAACAATATAATCATCATCATCATCATCTACTCCTTGTTTTCGTTTGTCACCCGCCCCTTCTAGGTATGTATATAGGATAAGGATAGGATAACAGCGGTCGTCACCAAGAAAGAATAATATACTCATTCTTGGCTAAATGCAATTTGCCTATAAGATATACACACATATGAAGGATAAATGCAGTACCACTCCTCGTCCTCATAAAACCACCACCACCACCGGCAGGCAGTAAAATCTTCATCAAGAGAGGCTACATTCTGCGCGGCCCTTTTTGAACACACAAAAAAAAAGATGTATTTTTTTCTCGTTTTGTATAATCGATGTGAGTTTGTTTGTGTATTGTCCTGTTGACAAAACGGTATAATATTCTTTGAAAAAAAGAAGAGAGTGCATACAATTCAACATTTCGCTAGAAGAAATATGAATAATTAAGGACACGAATGTGGATTGTAAGTCTAGGCAAAGTTACCTCAAGGATAACACTTGACACACATAGTCTTTGCAATACAAGCGGCTGATGCAAGTGGAAGTTGAAGGTAGTACAGGACGATAGAAGCAACAACAACAAAGACAACAACAAAAAAAAACACCATAAAATAAAACAAAAACCTAAATAAAACCAAAAGACAAAATGGGGGACTATCACGAATATACGGATCAATATAAAGTGCCTGTGATTGCGAAGCTTTTGCATGCCTTGCCACACTATAACATCACGTTTCACAAAATCAACAGCACCTTTAGGCCAAATGATGAGATTTATTTAGAGGTGAGCCCCATACAGCATCATGATAGTTTTAACAGTGTTGTTAGAGAGATTCTTTTGCACCTGATATAATATATTCATCGTCATCCCACTATGTCAATTGTCCTTAATATCTCTCCTTATTTTTTTTTAATTTTCTCATTCTCCATACACCCAACCTAACTGAATACGTTTTTTTTGTATACGAACAGTGTTGTCACTTTTTATTTAAAAAAGAAAAAAAAAACGTTTTATCAAAATCCTCGAAATCTAGGTATTGGGCAAAATAAAAATGTATGTTTTTTTTTCGAAACTATATTTTTGAAATATGTAACTATAAGAAAAAGACCAACAAAACAATAATAAAAGCAAAAACAATAATTAAAGATAAATATTGTTTTTACGTATTGTTACTACAGTGTTCGTTGAGAGGTTATAAATAGGTAGGTACATAAATACCTACGTGCTTTTAAGCACATTGAGGGTAAAGCTGTATCTTTCAAGTGACACAACCCGAAACGAAAAATAAACTCTTGCATTCCTCCAAATTATATTGTCAGAAATAAATTGGGAAATGTCACTACATAGGTACCTACTTTTAAAATTAAAAAAAAAAACATATTGGCGCACAATTTTAGATAATTTATTACGATGGCAAAGCATTTTCAGTATTTTTTTTTTTTCAAATTCTGAAGGAGTATATAAAGTAGTAAAGTTAAAATTACCAAACACTATGCTTGTTCGGTAATTGTAAAGAAGCATTTAAGTCGGTCTTTGAATTGCAGAAACAATTCCCTTCAAAATGTTTTGAGCACCGCGAAATAGTCGATTTTTGACCAATACAAAATTTTGAAATTTCTTATCGTGTGTTCGAAAAATCGAAAGTTAACAACTCCTAGATCAGGAATATGCTTACGTCCTTTTATGGGGAATTCCTTCAACCAAAGATTTGATTCTGTTTAGAAAAAAAATCGAATTTTTTCTGTCAAACAAATTTTGTATATTTTGCAAGATTTCAAAAAGAATTTACACCGATTTGCACTCACACCAGTAAGATTTGACATTTCTAAAATCTCAAATTGAATGTCGCTGTGTTTTAAGAATGTGAACTGTGTGGTTGCAATGAATTTTAATTTCAGTGAATATTTTAATTATATACATAGGTAAGGTATATTAAACATTTTTCGATAATAACAATAAGTTTCATTAAATTAATTTATCAAACACCACACAAAATCACAAAAAAAAGTGCGAGTGCCGGGACTCACGGTTAAAATATCAAATTATATATTCAACTGCTGATTTAACATCACAGTACGCGACCAGTTCGGACTGTCAATTAATGAAAAATCTAGATCATGTACTATCTTCCATGGTGCCCTTTGCGCCATTTTCATTTTTTTTAACAATCAATTTCAGATTAAATCATACTGTTATGTTATGGTAATTTGAAAAAAGGTGATACATCTATAACACGTCACCCTACCAACAATGTTTATTATTCAATATGTTTGACCATCTAAGGATATTTAAAGTGCTATTTGAATAGAACGTGGGTTTTTAAGAGAATGGTCACACTGATCACTTTTTAATATTTTTTTTATTCATAATTTGAAACTAATTCAAATAATAGTCAATTTTTGAATATTTTTTTAAAAACTCACTAAACAATAAACAACAAGTTCATTAATTGAAATAAATATTGAATTTTCATGACCAAAACTTAACAAATCAAACACCAACCACAGTGAAAATTATTAAGTTCAATTTTATGTCTAGTACTTCAGCTGCTCTGACATTTCCCCCACCACAAATAACTTTTATCTGAATTTTTAGGTGAGAATGGCCGCGTTCAAGTAATAAGCTGATAGGGTATCTAAGATCGTTTTGCATCGGATATGTTTTCGAATGACCAAAGCCGAACTGGATGTCAAAAGTCAAAACAGCTGACAAGACAAACAACTACAAAATTACGGGGCCAGCAAGAAACAAGTGATTTTGTAATTTTAAAAAAGCACTTTGTATTTTACATATATTTTATATTTTATTTTGTTCGGTAAAAATCTGAATCTATGTAAAAACAAAACCACAAACTAAAAATCCCACGTGTTCTTTAATCCATTGCCACAGAAGGTGAGAGACAAGGCAGCTAAAAATCTGTTGACTTGTATTTCAGATGTCAGCTTTTTTTTTTATAAAAATCTGAAAAATTTTAGGATACCTTTCAGATTTATTTTGGAAAACAGCTTGTATAATATACCGATTAAAATGAAAGACGGTACGACTTTTATTGTGGGAAAAATATACAAAAAAACCCACATTTATTACCTCCGTTTCCTCGGAATAAAAATACGTACGTCTATCACGGCCAGAGACCGATCAAGAACTAACTATTACATTTCATTTTACAATTTATAATAAGACACGGATGGCCAGTGTTGCCATACGTAACAGTCCCCGCTAAAAACTTGTTTTTATTTACTCCGACTCCATTGCCCAACTGGCTTTTAGGCCCTCCTTCTCCTTTCTCCATTTTTTCCGCTCCTGCAGAGTGGTCAAATATTCTGACTGCCATCGGTTCCAGAAATGGCTGACAATTTGCTGTTTCTCCTTGAATAGTCTAGCCCGCTTTGGCTGGTCTTTCTTCTAATCTGAAAGGAAGAGGTAAAATTAATGGTTCACCTACAAAAAAATGTCCCGGCGTTAGCACCTGAATATCCCTTGGATCGTCACTCAAAGGATGGAGAGGTCTCGAATTGAGAATCGCTTCAATTTGAGTGAGTAAGGTTCCGAACTCCTCGTAACGCAATATTGTTTGCCCCACGATCCGCTCCAAATGGAATTTCATCGATTTCTCCTTGATGTGGCGCTGCTGGTGTCATGAAATGCCAGTCAGTACCTTTTTTATGAAGATTCTCCAATACTCCTTTATCTGAAAATACTTTCAAAGCTTTATTTAATTCTCCAACGCTCCAACGAAAGCTGTTCCGTTGTCGCTGCATATTTTTTCGCATCTCCCTCTTCTTGCAATAAACCTTTCATAACTAGCTATGAAGGCTATTGAAGATAAATCTCCTACAATTTCGATATGAACTGCCCTAGTCCTAAGTCAGACAAATATAGCAACCCAACATTTTCTCCTATTTCTCCTTCCGACTCCCCCGACCATTTTCAATTTAAAAGGGCCAGTATAATCCAACCTGGACTTTTTCTGATGGTAACTCCGCCATCATCTGTCCCTCCATGCGAGCATTCAACCACATTTATAAATATGACTCCGTAAAACACACCTAAGTTTTGGTATCCAATACATTTGCCTAATAAACTGCATCATAACTTGGATGCCTCCATGTTCCGTCTCGCGGTGAGCTAATCAATTAATAATTTCGCTAAACTTGATCCATTTGCAATGATTACTAGATATTTCATCTCATAATCAATCTCCGATCTCCCTAATCTCCCCCCAACTAGGAGCAAACCGTTTGCATCCAAAATTGGTTTCAAACTTTCTATTTAACTTCTCTCCGGTAAATGCTTCCCAGCATTCAATGCTGTTATCTCCTTGTTATAATTCTCCTGCTGATTTCTCCGTATCAGATACTCCATAGCTTTCTCCGTTAGAGTAGGTGGTAAAACTTCCTGCTGAACCACTTTTCTCTTAGATCTGCGTTGTAATTCTTTAGGTTTCTGTTTTAGTTCTTTTCTCCGTTTAATCCAGATTGCTACATACCTCCCGGCATAACTAAGAATGTTTATTACTTTCTCTAATTTGTTTGTATACTCCAATATCGACACACTTGACTTAGTTGGACTGAGCCTTATGTGCACGATCTCCTTGAAAGATGAAATAGAATATATTTTCATTTCATTTCTTACCTCCTGTTGTATGTTCTCCATTATTTTGCTTTTCTCCTTGTCTCCTTTTTTATTCAATATTATGCTGGACTGGAATCAATCCATAGCACATAACTCCTTTTATCATTTTCGACAGCAACTCTGCTGCCGATAACTCCAACAGTTTTTGATGTCAAAAGCTTACTAGTTACTATCCCGTTCCTATATTCAACACGAACGTATATTACTGCTCCCAATGCCGATTCACTGCTATCTGAAAACCCGTGAATTTGTATTTTTGGAATTTTCCCTGCACCCAACCATCTATCAATTTTAAAATTTTCTAAATAACTAATAGAATCCTAAAATTCTAACCATCTGTTTTCTAGTTTAACTGGCGGCCTATCATCCCAATCTATTTTAAGTTTCCATAGCTCCTGAATTAATATTTTTCCGATAATCATATAGTTGCGCTACATGACTCACAATTCTCCTCTTTGTTATAACTCCATTGAATGTAAGGTTTTTTACTACAAACGTAAATTTGTCCTCCTCTATCAACCATTTAAGTCCTTAAATGGTTGTGCCTTCCCCCTCCGAAAACAATAATGTTTTCTCCAACTCCGAATCCATAGCCCGTACAACTACCCGGATGTTTGACTTCCATTTCCGCAATTCGAAATTAGCTCTTTCTCCGTGGCCAAAACAAGATGACCTATTTGTATTTCTTCCCTCCTTTTCTCCACATAAATTCTCCTTATCTCCTGATTTTTCGCAAGACGCTTCTCTAAATATAAAAAAACGCCTTAACGCTATCTCCCTTGAACTTTCGAGTTCTTTATTATTATCCTTTAAAAGGATTTTAACTATGAACCTTCCTGATTCATCCCTTCTATATATCTCCATAAAATGTTTATCAACTAACATTTCTTCCTCCGTAAACCTAGAGCATGAACTGACCTGATCTTGTTGCCAAAGTCGCTCTAATAACTTGTCTAATTGCTCCTCCTCCTTATACTGAATAGATGAAATCGACTGCCCTGTCAACTCATCTATCTTTTCATTTTGTGTTCCAAAAACAATAACTCCTAAAAGCGTTTCTATTAACGCAACTCCATCTATATTCCTTTGGATAACTGATGTGACAATTTTGTTTTATCTCCGGATGCCACCCTTTCTCCGCTTTTCTCCCCTTTCTCCACGGTCTACTGACCTTTCTTTGTCTTACCTCCTTTTCATGCAATGAGATAAATTAGACTACGTGTCTATTTAATTTTTATTCAAAAATAAATTCAATTCCTACAAAATATTATATATTCAAATGAATTCCTATTTTAGTTAAAAAATCCCCAAATTGTGCGTGGGTTTGCATGTGTTTGTGGTGTGTAAATCTATAAAAAAAAATAATATAAGTAAAGAATTAAAAAAAAATCTTCCTCCTGAAAGATCTTCAAATACAATCTCCATTTTTAATTTTTAGAATTTTTGTTTGCGGTCCACGCATCTATGTGCTCACGCGAAACAACTCCCTCCAACTCCCTCCAATTTTAGCTAAAATAATTCTCCTTTCTCAAGTCCCCAAGAGAAAAATTAAAAAAACATTAATTTAATTTTGTTTGCGGTCCACGCATCTATGTGCTCACGCGAAACAATTCTCCTAACTCCCTCCAATTTCTCCGATTTTTTTTCCCATTTTCTCCAATTTTTCATAAATATAATTTTCGTTTTTTCCAATTTCTCCAAAAAAAAAAAAATATTTTTTCTCCAATTTTTTATAAATATAATTTCCATTTTCTCCAATTTCTCCAAAAAAAATATTTATATTTTCTCCAATTTTTATAAATAATTTCCGTTTTCTCCAATTTCTCCAAAAAATAATTTATATTTTCTCCAATTTCTCCAAAAAATTATTTATATTTTCTCCAATTTCTCCAAAAAATTATTTATAATATCTCCAATTTTTAAAAAATAAAATATATATAAATATTATATATAACTCCATAGTAAAATAATCAATAATGAAAATATTACAACTCCAAACTCCAAGTTCCAAACTCCACAAATAACTCCAGAATATAATACTAAACAATAGTAAAATATCTTAACTCCAGATAACGAATAAAATATTTCCATATTTTTTGTCGTGTATGTTCACTAATTTATTTTTCCTACCTAGAAAAAATTGTACGAAACTCCATTTAATTTTATCAAGGTAAAAACTATCTCCAAAACAATTTAATACTCCCATATTTGTCCAATTTAATATTTCTATATATCATCAAAGCTATCATAATAATATCTAACTCCAAATTGAATTAATTCATTTTCTCCTTTTCCTGCCTCCAAAATATTTAAAAGATCCATAGTTACAAATAAGTAACATAAAATGAACAAATTAAATACACTCCGCTTTAATATAATTCGTGTTTTTATAGAAAATATTATCTACACAATAAATTCCATTTTTTTCAAAAAAATATCTCCAAAAACTCCACTGTAAAAATTCAAAATTCAGTCTACAAATGAACGACAAACATTCCACTGTCTCCCTTCTGTTGACATAAAAATATTTTCTCTCTCCGAGCAAACTAACTGATGGTGGTGGCGGCACCGACGCACGTCATCGCATGCACCATCAACACATTCCGTTTTCTCCTTTGAAAAAAAAAAAAAAAAAAAAAAAAAAAAAAAAAATAAAAAAATAAAAAATAAACTCCAAAACAATATTCTCCATTCTAATTTTCCACTTTTATTTTAAATTGAATCCATTTTCGAATGGATATTGCAATTTATTTTTTCTTTTCCTCCACTCCACTAAATTATTCTACCTAGCAACACAACACACACTGCAGACACAAACTCACCCCTTTTTCGTCATGGTGTAAATACACATGATTCTCTTCGAGACTCGAGTCTCGATTTGTTTATTTTCTTGTGCGCAAATAATTTGCACATGCGTTTGAGTTTTTTCTCTACATGTATTTTTTCTCCGATTTCGCTCCGTTTATATTGTTTTGTGTGAATGGGTATTCAACACAATAGCCGTGTTTTTTGGGAATCTATACATAGTACAGTAAGAAATTCCCAAAAAAACGCATCGGCAGTAGCCTTGTTTTTATATTTCACGTTGGCACTACCGAATAACAGCTGTCAGAATAATTTAAAAAAAATACAAAATAAAGAAAGTTTGCTACAAATGAAAAGGAAAACAAAAAATAACTTGAGCCAAAAATTAATTATAGTTACATAAAATGGACAATTTTTCAGAAGATATGGTAAGAAAACATAGAAGAAGATATTCTTTCTTAAATAATTCATGAAATAATTGTAGATTTTGCGTGAACTGTTGGAGTCCAGTGAAAGTGGAAACGAAGCTGAAACTCTTCGGCCCTCGCCGCATAAAAATCCAATAACGCTTCAGTTCTTTTTTTTGTCCAGTTCGTTCTAACCTTCCTGATTAGAATTGTTTAATCATATAATTTATATTAATTTTCTTTTTACCTTTTTCCTTTGTCAGAGATTTCGGTTTCAGCAATAAAAATAAATTCTTCAGGAAAAGGCAGCGATAAACATATGTTTCATGAAAGGGGTTTGTTCGTAGATTATGGTCGAAGTAAGTTGTCGTTTATGTATCATGTGATGACGTCATCGGCGATCATTTTTGTTAGATCATATAATGACTTTTTAACTGAATTCTATGTAGTTCTTCAATCAGAAGTGCATTTAAATGCATTTTTCTTTAAATCAAATTTTAAAAAAACCGATAACGAATAAAATCAATTGATTTTTTTGGTTGAATCGAAAATGATAGATTGATTTTTTTGGTCAATGGAAAAACAGCCATGAAAAACACACAACTACTTTATAAACACAGCCATCGAGATGCAAATGATAGTCAATCGCACCAACATCTGAAAACAAAACCACCAAAATTCCATTCGATACTCGAATAAACGTCACAAACCTATCCGCAGTAGGATTCTACTTCTGCTTTTATTGGCAGTAATTCTACTGTGGATGTTGTATTTGTAACTCGTGTAAAATCCTACTGTACTGTGAATAGCTTTTCCAAGAAAACACGACTAATATCTCCATCGCATGCTCCTACATGTCTTCCATGATTCTATGTATTGTAGATACATAGGTATTTAAATTTGTTGGTGGTTGTAAGGCACCAAATAAACTACTCCTTTTGGTTTTTTATATTTGGTGGTTGTAAGGCACCAAAAAACGAACTTCTCCATTGCATGTTGCTGCATGCATTTTTAAAATTCCATTTGATATCTGGTGGTTGTAAGGCACCAAATACAAATATATAATAATTCCTGAAAATAGTGATTGCAAGTCACCAAAAAATTAATTTATTAAATCCTGAAAATAGTTTTTGTAAGTCACCAAAAAAAATTTGTAAAGTAGAAAAAGTGAGAAAATAAAAATAAAACTCCCTTTTGTGTGTAAGTGAATTGCACACTTCCTTGTGTTGCAAATCCACTACACACTCAAACCTTCCAGTTGTTTCTCCATTTCCATATACATGTGTATTACTCCGTTATAGCTCCATTGTTTCTCACTTAACACTTTTCACAAAAAAATTTCCGATCTCCGATTTTTTTTTTTATATTATCCGGCTCGAAGGACCATAATGTATAATATACCGATTAAAATGAAAGACGGTACGACTTTTATTGTGGGAAAAATATACAAAAAAACCCACATTTATTACCTCCGTTTCCTCGGAATAAAAATACGTACGTCTATCACGGCCAGAGACCGATCAAGAACTAACTATTACATTTCATTTTACAATTTATAATAAGACACGGATGGCCAGTGTTGCCATACGTAACACAGCTGGTTTGTTTTTTAAAAATTCAGATGACAGACGTAATAGATTGAACCTCCCCATTCTCATGTACCAGACCTTTCGAATTAAGTACACAACATTGGTGAAGCCTGTAACGAGAAAAAAGAAAATCAAAACTACTGTTCTATGACAGGAGTAGGTACCATTCAAAACAGTTTTTAGTAAATTTTGTGTATCAAAATTTAGACCACACCTCCAATAGTAAAAACATTTTCTATCAGATTCTTAAAGTTGTTTCAGAGATAAATCAGGCTTTTCTTAAGGGTTGTATGACATAGTACCATTATTTTTGAAGCAAAAAAGAATTTTAATATCACCTAAAATACTTAAATATAAATTTTGAAGAAAATCTCTTCCGTGGCTCTAGCTCTGAATCCATGCACAGATAGACCGTCAGTCTGATTGACAGATTTTAGTATTTACTAATGTTAAGTTAGTTTTCGAGTTCAATATGAATAATTTTATGAATCCAGAATCGGCTATAAGTTATATACCTAAGCTATGTGTACATATTGTACATATAGCGCAAGTATAAAGCCATTCTCACCAATTACAGAATCTGATGTGAATGAGTTGTGGAGTGAATCGGACTCAAATTTGACATTTCGCGCATAGTAAAAATTTCAAACTTGAGTCTGACTCCCTCTGCAGCTGATTTATCAAATTCTGTAATCGGGGTGATTATTTAGCTTAAAACGATCTATTATAATAAAGGTCTAACATATTTTTTTTTAATAAAGTGACAACACTGTTCTCATATATGTACATAGATACTCGTATACCTAGTTTTATTTTTGTAATTTATGTTTTCTCATTTGTGATGAGCGTGTTAATATGCCGTTTTTCCTCTCTTCATTTCTTCGACCTTTTATTGCCTTATTCTCATTTTATATGCCTACAGTATATGCAATATGAAATATACATACATATTTTTAATATGTTTTTGTTGTTGTTTTATAGAGCCTGGGAATTTTGGGGTCAGCACCGGCTGCGCTTTTAATTATATCACTATTGGGATTACTACTTTATTTAATGACAAGATGTTGTGATAGGAAACCACGGCCGGCGCATTCAATAACAAGCTTAAAAGTGGCACTTTCTATTGTAACGGTGATGTGTTGTGCAGCTATTGGATTAGGTAAGTACCTTCTAAAAAATGAATATGAATGAGTATAACAATAACCTTCGAGTGACAGTTATTTTTGTAAGAGATCAAATTGTATTGAATTAAAGTTAAAGAATTTACAACATTAATCACAATGAATTTTTGAAAATTCCGAAAATAAATACTTACTACATTTATTCACAAATCATCTAATATATTGATACAAAATTTACTCACAGATTAAAATACTTATTAATAAACAATTAAATGCTAACTGAAAAAAACTTAACAAAAATCTACCATACATTCAAATTCAACGAGAACTCTGTTGTCATCAAAGAGTATTATTTGGTCTTCATACATTAGTTTCGTTCGTTAAACTTTATCCAGGGTTGACCTAGGCTTTCTTGACGCAAACAAAATATGTTTGGATCAATTTTTCTCAAAATTGTGACATACATGTAATTTGTGGTCAATGCTCATATTAACATATTAATTCTGAATCGAACACAAAAACCCGAAAGCTTTTATGTCTTCTAGTTTTTGAGAAAATTGAAAATTACTGATACTACTTTTTTGAGATATGTATTTTTAATTTGCTTGCATTGTCAGCATCACGGCTGCGTTCTAAAAGTGAGATATGTATGGGTGGGGGGGGGGCATGCTGCCATGCTTGAAAACTAACTATAATAATATAACTTAAATGTAGAATTAAAGAATGGACTTCTTTTAAAACTGTTATTATTTTGTGTTTTAAGTATTGCCGTTGTTTTTTTAATATTTGTTTTTCCATTTAAGTCGTTATCTCCTAACCGGGGCGATATTGACCACCCCCCCACCATAGTAAAAAAAAAATATTTGTATTTGAACCCTCTACAAAAAGAAAGAAAAAGTTCAATATCGAATAAACTCAACAAATTCTAGGAGCCAACTAAAAATAAACAAAAAATAACACGAGTTATCTCGGGTTTAAATCCGAATGTGGGATTATCTCACGTTCTGCAAAACTGGGTTTCAGTTCCGCAGAAAATCCGATTTTCAAGATGGTGTTATGATATTTTCGAAATTTACTCATAACGGTAACCACAAACATATTACTGTTCGATTTACTCATATTTATGATGCAAACAAGAGAAACCATATGTGAGCTTTAAAAAGGAACAGGTTGCAAGCCAAAAATCCTATATTTTTTGTGATGAACATTTTTGTTTAACAGAGTAATTATAAATTATATTAATATTTATATTTAGTTCGACATTTTTCATGTATTTACAAAACCTTGTTCGTATTTTGCAGTTTTGTTGAAAGAAATATCAATTAAATTTCAGGAAACTGAAATAAAATGTCTACTTTCAAAATAATTACAAAAAATACAGTTCGGGTAAAAAAAATATGGATCTTTTCTATTTTTTTTGTCTAGATTTCATAAAAAAACATATTAAAACTATGTATATTAGAAGGCATAAATAGGTAGTTTTTATTAATATGAAATGTTTGTACCTTTATTATTCATATGCTTTATAAAATTTAGAAAAAAAATACTTGGTTTATATGAGCATAAGCAGCATAAGTGTTGTATCGAATGTGGTTTTAATTCAAGTTCAGGAATTTATTTAGTTTTACAGCATTCTTTTGAAACATTAGACTTCCACTGATTTTGCACTGTAGTTATTCTATTTGATTTTTGTCAATTTTGTTTTTATTTATTTGTATCCTTGTTATGTACATACCTATAATCCGATAAAAAATTAATATTATCAAATTTAATTTAGAAATTAAATAAATACCAGACAAAAATATTTATGTTTTTTTTTTTTTTATTTTCGAATCAAAATCAAAATATTAAGCCGTTAACCGAGAATTTAAAAACTTAAAAACTTAGTAATAAGAGTTTTTTTTTCAAAAGTGTTATAGCCCTTTTTGAGATAAATCAATTACCTACATTTATATCTAACAGGCACTGTCATACCAAAATATTCCTTAAATCTCAACCAAGAAAAGAAGTATCCTTATAGATACATTAAACCGGACTGTATGTAGAAGGTTGAAGGTACCTACACATATAAAAACAAAATAAATAAAGAATTTTAGAATTTCTCTCACTGATTTAAATTAATTTAAATAAAGTTCATGGAATTTGATTAAATGATGTTACACACACATTCATGGGTGTGAACATTCTCTATACACTTAGCCTAGCCACAAACATTCTCGAAAAACGCTTGGCTTATCAAAATGTGCTAAGATTCAAAATTTGTGTAAATTAATATTATAACCGTATGGAAATTATAAGTTATATCTAGGTATATGAGGTTTTAAAGCTTTCCCAACTTTCTATGCATTTAAAAAGATATTGAAGTTTGCATGTCATATTTAATCGTAAAAATGAAATGGTTGTAGGGAGCTGCGATGATAGAGAACACGAAAAACGTGGCTGCCGAAAAATATATGTCTTTCTGTCTGTATCTTGTAGGTACAAGTACAGCACAAACCACTGAAGCGATTTTCTTCAAACTTAGAACTTAAGATTTTTAGGTGATTTCCTAGGTGTAACGATTTTTATAAACATATTTTGTGTGATTAATTACCGTAGCTATAACTATAGTCTGAATTTTGCTGAAAAAATTTTACCATGAACTATTATTAACGGTACTTCATATAGAACCGTTTTTTTTTCTATTTTTGACTTTCTCGCCTTAACGGATTAACTGATCTTTATTAAATTTTTTATAATTATATATGTAAGAGGAACATTATTGCAGATTCATATGTTTTTTTTTTTTTTTTATTTTTGGAAAAACTAATGGGCCCTATCGGGAATCTCCCGGGGAATTTTAGTTCCCACGGAAAGTTTCATTCCCAAGAAATATTTCTAGTTATCGTGAACTTCCCTCGAAATAAATTTTTCCCAGGGAAAAAACTACCAACATTCAAAAAACAAAATTATTTTCGGAGATCAATTTCGAATTGTGTACAGTGTTATCAGAGGATCATAATTAAAAAAAATAAAATTTAAGTTGAAATTCCCTTTACAATAAAACAAAATTTCCCAAACAAATTCCCCATCCATGTGAAGAAAGAAATATTGGGTGCGATCATTTCAACTGAATTGTATAAAATTGCATAAAATTGTCCTCTTCGATACCTTGCTAGGGTACAACAATCAAAATAATTGAATTTTTCATGTTGCCAATTATATTTTTCCGTTTGAACGAGGTGTTAAATTTCGCACAAGAACAAAATTCCTCTATCTGAAAACACTGTCCAGTGTCCGCACATCGTCAGGCTTAGTGCATGTCTGCGTTTTTTTTGCTGAAGGTGGGTACCAAAGAGGAGTCGGCAAGGACCACGATGGAGTCTTGCCCAGTCAACATTCTGTGAAGTTTTGTCGAACTTCCTTAACATTTTCGAGGAAAAGCTTTGTCCAGAATAGATCAAAATTCAAACCGCGGAAGAGCAAAGAAAGAAAATTTTATATTTTTTCGTAAAATATAAACTGAGTGATCTTTTTCTTGGTTTTGCATTTTTCGTTTTTTGCTGCAAGAAGGTAATCAAAATAAAGATGCATTTCGGCCAAATTTTGCCAAATCTTATTTACCCTGTAGGTAGTAAATCCAGTCTCTATAGTATTCTTTTCCATAATACTGGTTCTATTTTGATTTGATTTGTTGAGTTCGTCCCATAATAAAATTAAAAAATTGTGTTTATTTATCAAAAAAGCTTCAATTCCTCCGTCTCGCCTTAATTTCTCCACCAAAATAAATGGGAAAAAATTCCAGAGAAATTACAACAAATTTCCCATGGAAATATTGGTCACGATAGCAATAAATTCCGCGGGGAATTTCGAACACCATTAACGATACGAATTTTTCGAACGTGGGAAATATTTCCCGGGAAATGTCGTTCGCGATAGGGCCCATTATAACAAATTTCCCATGGAAATATTGTTCACGATAGCAATAAATTCCGAGGGGAATTTCGAACACCATTCACGATACGAATTTTTCGAACGTGGGAAATATTTCCCGGGAAATGTTGTTCGCGATAGGGCCCAATATTTTGAAATAATGTTTTTAGAAGTAATATATTACTACCTAACTACTTAAAAATTGCATACCAATTTGTACTTGCAATATAATATGTACATATGTATGTACATATATGTATGTATAGGTACTATACAATATGGCAATTTCAAAAAATACAAACTTTACATTACGATGATAGCGAAGTCGAAAAAAGTAAGTCTTGGAGTTCTGTCCGTGTGTCTGTCTGTTTGTCCGTTCGGCTGCATTGGGTCGATTTTCTTTAAATTTGGTACCTACTTTCTTTTTATTTTTTTACGGCCAAAAACAGCGGTAACTTCCGAAAAAGGCTACTTTTTTGTAAAAACAAAAATTCCGAAATATTGTTATAAATAGCACCTGCCATATAACTATTTTTTTTCGATTTTCTCAAAAACATTTCAGTTGCTTTTGATCAATTTTTTCAAAAAGTTGTAAAAGTTTTATTTTTTTTTTGAAAATTTCATATATGTAATTGGAAAACGACTTGGTCCATTTTTGTTGTAAAGTTGGCAATTAAACTTAAACATTATTTAGCAGATTTTAAGCAAAAATTATTCATATAACCAAAAAATAACGGTAGGTACAATGGTACATACCATACAACCTTTTTAAAAACCGTTAAGGAAAATCTCAAAAACGACTCCAACGACTTTTATTAAAGTTTTTATGTGAGCTAATATCAATTTGATACACCGCAATATTATTGAAAAAAAAAATAAAATATTTTTCTATTATTAACGGTATCTCTGAAAGAACCATTTTTTTGGTTTTCGAATATCTCAATATCAGTTAAATCGATTAATGTTATTTACTCAATTTATTTTAATTATATTGATTTTTTAACAATTTTTCAGTCTAAACTGTAACTTCAATGCAAATTTGTATGTGTTACACGGTGTTATATATTGTCTATATTTATGTACTCACAAAATACTACCTTAAAATAAATTACGTTTTTGGCATGTGGTATAAAATATTTTTTATCAAATAAATTATTTTAAAAATATTCTAACTTTAAATAAAACCAGAATGCGCTCCAATCCAATGATGACCACCTTTAAAAGAACAATAGGTATATTTTTAACAATATTTGGGTAGAAACATTCCTAATTAAAACGTTGAGGTTAAATTCTTTTTTTTTTTAATAAAAACCCGCCAGCCAAACAAATTTCAAATGATGAATTTTTTCTTTCTTTTTACTGTGGTACATGTCCATCTTAGACTGCTTTTAGACGACTGCAATTTTTAACTGGGTTTCTCTTTTGAGTTTCTTTCATATTGCAGCATCCATTTAAACGCTGCAAAGTTTAATAGCTGCAGTTTTTGTTAAATGAGAAGGGAATATCTCTTCACACTCTTTACTCCGCTTATGTCTCAAACAATAGGAAAAAGCACAAAGAAGAAAGAGCGATAACTCTGCAATTATTTCAACCTCTGCAACTTTGTCTACCCCGGCCACCGCATGCGTTCCCCGCCTACGTGCTTAAAAATCGCTGGGGGTAATTACAGCGTTTAAAAGCAGTCTTACTGATCAACAACAACTGGCTAATAAAGAGAAAAATTAAGTTGTTTAAAAAGCTGATCACAAAGAAATATTTTAACACATTTATTGAGGCTGTGAATGGGATTCGTACTTTCATATGACGTGTTACTTTTGTCTCCAGTCTCCACTACATTAGAAACAGCCGCTTTAATATCGTCAATCGTCATCGCGTTGCCCAAATAAATTATATCACACTCCTTAAACTCGTAACAATAACATTTAAAAGACAGCAAGCATTTTCGTAGAAACATGTCCTGTCTGGGATATTTTTAGCATATCTATTTTATTCGCTCTCGTTAAAATAGAATAACACTCCTACAATATCTCAGAGCCGATAAAGACATTTCATTTAGTTATGTCCTATTTATTTTAATCACTTTATTAGGAGCTTTGATTATTATTTTTATTTCGAATAAACGTGAACCCAACCCTAAAATACTAAGAAAAGAGAAGGTTAGGTAGACAGACATAAGACATACATATATCATTGGAAAACGAGATCTGGAATTGAAGTTCGTTTGACCCAATTAAAATGGCATGTCGTGTAATAAAATTGTCATTTTAGGTTCGGCTATATCTTTCAAATTATTCAAATTTACCGGAAAAGCATTGACAAATTTGTATAAAGGCAAAGTTTCTAATCACATTAAAGACAAATGACATAACCGCTCCTACGTTATGTTTCCCATAGCTATAAATTATTCTACATATGTACATACGTATACATATATTCGTATATTATCCCGATATCGACCATAGACTTTTGTCCTCATTTCAGGACATAACCCATTTTCCACATGGTCGAATGAAATGCGCGTATTTTATGCTCGTATATATATGTATGTCTGCATACGGGTTTTGGGCGTATCCTGTTTCTCATGTTCAGTTCAGCAATACCTTTTCCTTTGTTGGAGTATAAAAAGAAAGTTTTTTTTTCTTTTTAACTAGTTTTGGCAATGTTCCTAATTTTTTAGCATAAAATTGGGTTCGATTGAATATGAAAACACACGCAATCTAAATAAAGGATATAAGAGTATACAAATATTTTGTGTCATTGGGTTGAACTACCACTCCCACTGGACACTAAAGAGAATTTTTATTGAGTCATTTTACAATCTCTAAAGTTTACCTCAGTGGGTAAAGAAAGAAATGCAGGGTGAGTCATGCTATATAGCCAGAACATTTTTCATCTGATAACGATTCTTTGTTTTGCTAACGCATCATTTTCAATAATTAAAGCTTAGACATACTGATAGTTTCAAAACTTAAATATTTAAGCTCAACTTAAACTCTTATGTGATAATTTTTACTCTGCGTATCATGCTTGTGTTAAACTTCCAATTATTTAAAGTGTTTTTTTCTTTCAGCAAATTGACCTTAATGTTACACTATGGAAACCTTTTTATAATATATTAATTTCTTTAAATAAAAATAGGTCTTTATGGTAATGATGATTTGCACAATGGACTTCTGGAAGTACTGACTGCTGGACGTAAGGTTGACAATCTGGTAACTACAATTCGAAATCAAACGCATATTCTGGAGAATACTTTGAAAAATCGAATTCGACCGCAATTAGTCGAATTAGCTGACATCTTTGATCAGCCAGTGAATAATCAAACAGCTCTGTCAATTCTGTTTGTTTCGCTAAATATCGTTCAGGGAAATGTTACTTCGGCAACTAATGCAGCTGGTGATATCCGTCGACCATTAATGGGAATCTCAATGACGCATTATCTTTCCGTAAGTATTCAATTTCAATTATGCAGAAATTCACTTAAATTTCTATATACTTTTTTCAATATAGCGTGGAGACCAATGGGAGCTGATTCGATGGCCAGGCACAGTAGCAACTCTGGCCTTGCTTTTAGTTTTATGTGCAGTTCTATTGGTTGGTGTTGCCCGCCATTCGCGTTGCGCACTTATTCTTTTCAGCGTATGCGGTCTCCTTGCAGTGACTGGATCATGGTTGATGTCTGGGCTTTATCTATCGTCATCGGTAGCAGTTGGAGACCTTTGTATTAATCCAGCAGATTTTCTAGTTTTGACTGCACCGAGAGATTTGCCAACTAATGTGTTACTTCATTATACTCAATGTGAACCAGGTCATACAAATCCGTTTACCCAGCGATTAAGAGAGTCCCAGAATTCTCTAAATAACGCTCGCAGCGCTATGGCTACGGTAATGAAAATTTCATTGGTTCTCTTTAAATCTTCTGGCTTGCAGCCTAAGCTTGGTGCCGTGAATGCGGATCTTAATAGTAGTGAACGACTTTTAACTCAACTAACTGCATTGGTTGATTGTAAGGTGGTTCATCATAATTTTCTAACTGCCGCTAGAGGTCTCTGTGAGGGTGGGTTACTTGGATTGGTTTTGATGTTGATTGCTAGTTTTATTGCGGCAATTTTACTGACAATTATGGTTTGGGTGGACTCACACACATGGATTTATATAAGAAAACGCAACGACTACGCACAAGTCGATGAACCTTCGTACATTTCTCATCCAGCACCACAAAATCATCAACAGATGATGAATGCTCGAACACTGCCTCGAAATCCAAATGGGTAAGCAATGACGTACCCTCCATTGCATCCATTTATTTTGTTCTTTTCAGACACTTTAGCCCACCGGCTATCAGTGGATCACACACCTTGCAGCATCCATCTAAGAGACAACAGCAGCACGATATGATGGGACACGCGCACATGCAGCAGAACATGAGGGCTATGGGCACCCATACTTTGGGACGGTTGCCATCGCACAATCATAGCCCCACACATCTAACTGGTAAGTTACTCTAAATGCCTGTCACATAAAAAAAAACTTTATTAACTGAATTTTTACACTTAGGCCCAAATAACGGTAAATATGCAACATTAAGTAAACAATGCAAAACTTTGGAAGCAAATGATTTTTACTGAAAATCGTCAGCCTGTAGCGACATGAACAACCGTCAACCATCGCAGCAACCCATCTACTGCCATCATCCTCATCCGCATTCTCATGCCGCAGCAGCAGCAGCAGCGGCCGCGCATGCTCATTATCATCATCAACACCAGCACCAGCAGCAATATCCATATGTTCCAGCAAACGCTCAACAACTTCAACAGCAACAAAATCAAATCTACCAACAAATTCCAGCACAACTAGGCCCAATGCCAGTCACCAGCGGTAATCCACACTCAATCTATCAGTCAACGAGTGGGCCAGCACCTATTTACGTCTCCAATTCGGCGACAATGCGAAGACAAAGCTCTCAGGGCAGCAACGGACCACATTCATTGTACGGTCAACATCCACAGCATCAGCAGTCACATCAACCACTGCCGCCACATATGCAACAACATCCAGGACCACTGTCTAATCAACTAACAGCGAAGTCCCCACCGAACGAAACTATAGAAGTTCCAAGTTCGAATAGTATAGACAGTGCTATGTATGAACGAGACAAACAAATCTATAAGTGTTCGACTCTGAGACAGGGTGGCAAATTCGATCCTAAGTATAAGCCATCTATTTTGAATTGTCCCCTGCCAGAGATTCCAAAGGATGCTGGAGAATCGCCCAAACGGGAAGAGCCGAGCAATAACTATTCAAAGTGAGTTATTTTTCTATCAATTATTCAAACTATCAAATGATTTTATTTTATTCTATATCATTTTCGTCTCTTGAGTAGAAACGTTTAGTTGAATAAAAAAAAGTTTGAAAAACTAGAAGGTGATGTTCATTCAATTTCCCTTCGACGTCCTTTTGAGTTTCCCATAAAATAACCCAAATAATCCCTCGGCGAGCTCATTTACTTTTTATTAACTTAGTTTAAAAGCCCACATTTGAAATACCCATCTTAAAGCTAAGACCTTCTTAATAAAGAACTTGTACTCAACTTAAACTTAGGCTTTTATTCAACTTCAATTTTTTTTCTTCCCCAGCCACACCCCAACAGTTTTAATCAAATTTAACATTTTTTCTGCGAATGCAAAAATGAAGGTTGTACATAGGTGTAGAGATTTAAGTTGTAGAGTAACGATTATAGACAAGATGAACAAAATAGAGTAACCTGTAAGCATATAGTTTAAAAGGCGACAAAGTTTTGCTTTGTTTCTACCGAAAGTAAATCAAGATTAGATTAAATTAATGTTCGTTTACTTCCCAAAACTGGTAATTTCTACCAGATATGAACTTTGATAGAACTTTGGACTAAAATTGATTTACTTTGGCAGCTTTAAGAAGCAAACGGACAGAGGTTGTACCTATGTACATAGTGTTTCCAACACACAAAAGGTTTAACAAATAGAATCGAAAAAGTTTCAGTCATGTCAAAAGATCACAAAAAAATGAATTTCGAATGAATGCGTTCAGTAACATATTGATATAGGTTAGTTTTGATTTCCCGAATAAAGATTGAACAAGCTAGCGATTTATGGTAAATATTCGAAATTTTGAATCACCTGATGACTCAACCTTTAATCTTCTTCAATATTAACCATACAGATTTTATTTGTAATTCTAGTAAATTTTAAAATTATGTTGTTAAATCTTCAAAGGGCCAATAGTTTTACAAATCGAACTAACCTAAATTATGTATATCACGCCGCTGAAGGCATTCATTGGAAAATCGAATTTTCTTTGCTTTTTTTGTCTGACTTTTTATCTCATTTCAAATTCTTAAGAATAATTGAGACATCATTTTTTGCATTTTGAAAAGGTAGATATCTATCTACTGTCAAAATTAATCTTTTGAATCTTTTTGTGCGGTAGAAACACTACATAGATTTACATATTTAATCTTAACTGAGATAAACTTTTGGTGAAAACATGGAATAGGGGAAAATTTAATCTCTTGTGTGGTCGTTGCAAAAGAACACAAACAGCTAGGTTCTATATTTAACTTTGACTGCTTTAAGACGACTGCAATTTTTAACGGCGTTGCGTTTCTCTTTAGAGTTTCTTTCGGATTTAATAGCTGCAATTTTTGTCAAATAAGAAGGAAACATCTCTTCACACTCTTTACTCCGCTTATGTCTCAAACAAAAGGAAAAAGCTCAAAGAAGAAAGAGCGATAACTCTGCAATTATTTCAACCTCTGCAATTTTGTCTACCCCGGCCACCGAATACGTCCACCGCCCACGTGCTTAAAAATCGCAGGGGGTAATTGCAGCGTTTAAAAGCAGTCTTTCACTCAAAATAGAATTGAAATCGGTTGAAATTAGATTAACTTTAATTTCATTTCGAGCGAAAGTGAAATGTAGAACCTGACTTTATTTCGTGCATTGAAAATGGGTTTCGTTTCACTATTTACACTGTGATTTTAGCGGAGCTTGTGCATTATTTATTAATAAATACAGAAAATATTGGTTGGTATGAATGGTCGCGTTCGGGGATCAATTTAAAGCTATCCCTTGTGACAAAACAGCTGATGCAATAACAACCCTAGGTATCTGAAAATTTTTGGGATAGATGGATAGCCCAACTGATAGTTTCTCGAACGCAAGGAATGATCACCTGCCCATAACTCGACTTGAATGAGCAGGCTCCCAATTTGTTATGAAAAAAAACCGTGCGAGTGCTGGCACTCACGGTTAAGATGTGTAAATATCAATGTTCGTCCAAGTCCAACCCGCATTTAAATTATTGAACGCACCCAATTACAAAGTAATACATGATACGTAATGTGTGACACGAAACGAATTACACGTAAGGCTCACGTTTTTAGTATACCCTATACCGCTGGCATGGATGTTTACATATCAAAATTCAAAAGACATAAATTCGAACATTTTCTTAGTACCAGGTCGGATTTTTGAATAATTCTAATAGACGAAAACGCACTGGAATAGAGATAGAAGCGCCTTTTAGCATTGATCTTCAAGGGTTGTTGAAAGGTCAATTCTTTTTAAAAGCTGACTATAACTTAGCCTAGAATTTCTGGAGACCTTAAATCGCAATTTTTAGGGCTACAAAATAAAATCTCAAAAATTTATGATTTCTTTAAGGTTTTTTAATCCATTGCCATCGTAGCCATTCTTCAATAGACTTTGACTGTATTTGACAATAATATTGAATATTTCGATCCTAATGTCATTCAGAATCCCTAAAAACCCTAACTCGGCGTCAACGCTTAGAGTGTTTCAATATGGTCAAGTCGTATGATCGTCAAAGTGGGACAACTCATTGTGGGACAACATTGAGTTTCATGCAGTCTAAGTTAGTATATTGATGATATTTTTGGTGAGTCAACGCACTGACTATAGAAGGCCATCTAATCATAGCAAGGGTGAGTTTTTTCTGTGTACACAAAAAAGTGTGTACTTTAAATTTTGCGATTCCACAAGATTTGGGACTTAAGTGCACATTTTTTGAAAGATAATGTATAATAATATATTCAGGCAAATATATTCGAAAGTGAATAGAAAGTATATATACAAAATTATTAACACTAACTTGTGACATGAACTTTCAAATTTTGTTTTCACATTAGTCTTGTTCCTTTACTTTGAATTTCTGTCCAAAACTATGCAAAAGCCTGTCAAAGTTCATACGAAAAAAATATGTAGTTTTGGACAGCACAGAGTTTTAAAGTAAATTAACGCACCTGTTATTAGGCGTTACAATTGTACATGATTTTTTTTGAAAGATATTGTGTTGATGTCTTCTAAATAAATTGCATAATTGGCTTTATAATTAATTGCACATTAAAAAAAATACAAAACTATCAAATTACATACAAAAAAAACTCCAAAAACCAAATATTTTGAATTCCATCTACGAGTAATAATTTGGGAGTTTTTTCTTTATAAAATATGGTAACGCACGCAGGTTATCTTTTTGAGTTTCTTTTGAATATTTTTATTTTATTTACCAGTTCTTTACTTTTTCACATAACAAACATAATTCCATTTTTAAAGTATTTAATTTCACACATTTTCAGAACCCTCCAAAGGCCACCGATGAAACTGCCGCCACATATGAAGGTGATATCGCCGCCTAGAATTGAAAATCCATCACTAACACCATCACAATCTCAAAACGGAGGCAATGGCCATATGAATGGTCAAGCAATGACATCAACAAATCCATCACCACCATCGACAACGGTGACGCCAGTACAACAACCTGGTGCAACAAATACTCAAACCAAATCACCTCCTCCTCCATCAGCGGTCAGTATGAGTTCTTCCCCTCCCAAAGTTGGCACCCCTTTAATGGGAACCAATAATATTTTACCGAATGGAGATGATCAAGATTTGCCACCACCACCGCCACCAGCGTTAAATGATGAATCAAATTATGCTGTGACTGAACTTTAAAAATTAAATTTAAAAAAAATTTAAGCCCGATGAGTAAAAAATAAAATAATATACATACATACATAAATTAAATGCTGGTAAGATTTATAAATATTGAGTGCTTAAATTTTACAACACGCCCGTTTATCCTTAATTGCTGCTTTGGAAAACAGAAAAGGGCTTTATTTTGTTTGATGATAATGAATGATGATGATTAATTTTGTTTCCATGAAAATTGCAATTTATACGCTACAGGCTGATCAAATAATTAATTATTAAAAAAAATTAAACTTAATTTGCAATTTAATGGATTTTTAAATTATGACAAAAAAATATACAAGATATCTCAAAGTTAATGGGCCAAACGGAAACTAGTGAAAGGCAAAGTCATGCCTTCTCAGAATTAAGGAACTTCTCTATACCATAATCATAACGAGTTTCGATTAAGAACTGTTTTTTGAAATTTTGAAAAATTCATTCATTGCTGAAGTTTTCTGATTACTCAGTCAAATATTGATTTCATCATTTTTAACAAATAAATTGGTTATCTTATAATTTGTTCAAATCCGATTTTGGACTTCAATACCACCATGAAAACAAGTCATCGCTAAAAAAAAGTGACATACAAAATTACCATACTCAACTAATTTCAATCGAAAGTTGTAACTATTTGAGCTCAACAATGAATGGTTTTTAAATAATAAAAAAAAAATAAAAATAAAAATTTAGTTTGACCAAAATTTCAGACTATAGATAAATTTATCAAGCGAATGTTTAAGCCAAAGTTAAAAAAAAAAACAAAATTTTTCCGAGTGATGAAAAAAAACTAATTTAATCGAAACCCGTTTTGATTTGGTATAAACAGGTTGCTAAATTTGGAGAGATTATTACCTGAAATTTCGCGAATATCAGTTTGGACTTTTACTTTTTGCCCACATTGTATATGTATGAAAATTGTGATTTAATTATTGATGAGTAAGATACTGAAAAAAACGAAGAATCAAAAAAAGACACATTTTGTGTGTTTTTAAACGTGAATTAGATTTAAAAAATTGTATAGATAAAAGCTGTTTAGCTTTTTATGTTTAATTAAAAAAAAAAAACTATCCATTTTTCCTTAGTTTATTTAAAAAAAAAAATTAGTAAAAGAAAATAAGATATATATGTATGCAGGTAGGGTCTTCTGCACATTTCTTAAATGAGTGTCATAAAAATCTTAAGAGTTCTTTGTAAATTTAAGATATTTAAGATTTTATATTAAGGAACCGAAACTAAATCCTTCAATGTATGAACAAAAATAATTGCATAGAAATACACGGTGGCGTATACGTAATATTTTTTTTGACTTGGAACAAAAAAAAAACATACATGTAATTGGGGAGCCAAGTCTCGAGAAAAGGTTTACATTTTCTAAAAAAAATCACTTACTAAAATTCATGATACAGTTTTTTTTTTTGGCTGAAAAATTGGATAGCCAGCTTAGAAAGTTTTTAAACGCAAACAATATCAAAAAAGTGATTAACGAGAGGAATATTATGTAATAATTATTATGAACAATAATGTTTTACAAAAGTGTAGCTAAATATCCATTAATTTATTTAATTCTTGATTTCAGTTTTTTTTTTTTAAGTAGGGATATGTAAGGCTCAGCCACGCAGTGAGCGACTAAAGATTGAGCAAAAGAGCAGCCGAGCGACAGGTTTAAGTGACAACTAGCTATTTATTGAACGCCAATACTATTGGGCAGTTATTGATGGAGAAAAAACGTCAGTGTCTAATTAACGTTAACAAACATTATAATCGATCCGGACATATGGTAACTAGCAGCAAGGCCGTAGCCAGACAATTTCTTCGGGGGGGATATAATTTTTCGGAAAGAAAAATTCACCAATTAGTACCTAATCAAAAAAAGCCCACACAATTTTTTTTTAACATTTGGGCATGCAGGTTTATGCATGCAGTTCCGTTAAATAGGTACCTTAGCAGAAAAAATTACGAAAAGGTATTATTTATACAAAATATATTCGTACAGTTATTATTTATTAGGTAGGTGCATAATTAAATAGTATCATTACAAAAGTATTACAAATTTTTACAAAACTATATTCAGTCTTCTGGCCTTCTTAGCTGCAAATACATCGATAACTTCCTCATGCATGGGCCGCTTTAGATATACCGCATGCAGTTGAAGCAAAAGGGTTTATGTCGTTTGCGGTTGTATTTAAAAATTGTCAGGGTAGGTACCTTATTATGTTCATTATAAATTATGAAGAAACCTAGATATAATCTTTATGCTAAAATCAAAAAAATTTTGAACATTATTAATAAACTACAGCAGAAATTTGAGTAAAATATCATACCTACTGAAGCGAAAAAGTGTGATTTAGAAATGCACTCTTCAAACATTTCGGGGGGGGGGGGAGGGGTCAAACCCCTGTGATCCCCCCCCTGGCTACGGCCTTGACTAGCAGTCGCTCAGGATTCAGTAAACAAAAAAGACAGACTTAAAAGCAGAGCTCAGAAATGTCGCTGGTCACAACCATAAAATTTTTGTATGTAATTTGTAATTTTTTTTAAACTTTTAGATTATAATACGTATATATTGAAAATCTAAGGTATGCGAAATTTGGAGTTCCTGAGATTCTGTTTTAGAAGGCGTTAGGTCTTTTCGCTCAAATCGAAAATGTCGTAGTGCCCAAAACAACTTTATTTATATTTTGGCTTGGGAGTTATGGATTTTTGTTCGGGTATTGTGAAGTTTCATTTTAAAATCAGCGTTTGACTTAATTGCTCAAGGTATAATAACGCCCAAATAATAAAAATACCATATCGCAAAAATGGACACATCGCCTAAAAACTTGACCAAAAAATGCCAACAAATTCAAGCCCAAAACAATTTTAAAATATCATTTCGCGAAAAACTTTATTCCGTCAACACGTCACCGATTAGATAAGATTTAAGAACTATAAATGCCAGAACGCCCAATGCGTATGGCTTGAACTCTAAATTCAAAATTGAAAAAGTTTTTGAGTTAAATGCGATTTAACGATTTGGGTGCTAAAAAAATTAAAGAATGAGCTATATGCCATTTCTAGGCATAACAACATTTTTCGACTTGAGTATTTTGGTTTAAAAAAAAAACACCTAACTAGACAGGCAAGCTAGTTTGAGTATGAATTTTTGATTGCCAACCAAACCAAAAATTTGGTCTCACCAAAATCAAAAGGACTTTGATTTTTATCAATGTTCGAGGAATGGGCTACTTGTTTTTCGTATCAAGTTCAACTATCTATGGAGTGGTTTAATCGAACATGTCAGTTTTTTTTTTTTTTTATTTAAATTTCAAATTTATATAAATTTTAAAAACAAAAAGGATTATGCCACCATTATCATTATTTCACTGTTTGCGAAACTTAGCTGAACAAAAACTACTCGTACCATTGTTTGAGTATTTAAACTTTTACAGGGCCTTTAAAACGAGAGGCCTGTTCAATTGTTGACTCAGTTCAAGACTTGATTTAAATTACACGACCTATCGACACAACATTTAGTAGCACATTATGCGAATCACTTTGTTTAGTAATTTTACTTGAAAATTAACTGGATCGCACAAAATTGATAGACATTACAAATGCATGGTCATCAGCCTTATTATGAGTTTCACCCGAAATATATTTTACCTTAAAATTTTGTATTCGCCCGGAATTTTAAAAGTTATTGTGAGTTTCGACCGAACGAAATTTCGTTCGCCTACAATAAATAAGTGAACATTTAAGCTCTCAATAGAATTACATTCCACCCGAAATGAGTTTTCACAATAAGGGGAATTTTTCAAACATAAAATTTCGGGTGAAACACACAATAGGAGAAAAGTGAAATGTCAAATTTTCCGAGTGGAATTTTGTTCGGGTGAAACTCACAATAAGGCTGAATATTATAGCTCAATACCGTTATTATATCGTAAGATAGAAAGGAACAATCCAAAGGGACTAAAATCATTTTTTCATTGCTTTGATTTTTATTTATCTTATAAAAAATTATTTGTAAATTAATAAGTTGAGAATTTGCTTGTTGGAATTGTAAATAAAGTTTCTGTGAATAAAAGTTTTAAGGTATTGGAGGATGCAAAAAATGCCCCAGTATATGTAGGTAGACGTAAAGTCAAAAAATTTGATTTTCTATATTTCAAATGAAAAAATTTCCAGAGTTTTTAAAAATTATACTCCACAAAGTTATTGATGTGTCAACATCTATCGCGGGGGTAGAGTTAGAGTAAACTAAAAATGTATGCCTTACACGTTACGTCTCACACGTACATGGTACGATATGTAAACCGAAATTTGACACTCCGGTCAACGTTCATGTTTACACATCTGAGTCCCGGGTCTCACATATATTTTTTTTCTCCAATCATATTTTCTTTAATTTTCCGACAGAATTGAATGTGTAAATTTTATATTTTCTATCATCCTGGTTTAACCCCATGAAGGTGGTTTGGTTAAAGTGTGGTGAGTTTCGCAAAATTCCTTCTATGGTTAGTAAGATTATTATTTCAAATGATATTAATACAAAGAACTCTTAAATTTTGGACATTAATGACTCTATTTAATATTGTATAAGCTCAAAGCAAATTTTTATTTGCAATGTAAATAAAATTTGTACATTTATTTATAAAAAAAAACATGAACGGGAAGTGCACAATATTGTTAGTAATAAGGTGTACCTATATTAAAAAGTCGATGAGTGTAATGTAGTTTTTTTTTTTTTTTGTAAATCATTTACTTTTTGGATGCTGTAATATGTCCTATATTAGTAGGTACTATTGTAAAGAGACATTTTCACCATTGCTATAGATACACTCTGAGCAGAAAAAAAATCGATACAATTTCTTTTAAGATATATGTAGATCTACATTAGAGTGGTGACCTTGGTTAGAAAATTTATTCAATGCAGTCTAAATCATTCAATGAACGTTTAATTAATTAATACTATTTATAAAAAATACAATTTATAAATAAGAATTATTACAAAAAAAACTACTAAAACATACATAATAAATAAATAATAATTAGAATTTAAGACGGTAGAAAAAAAATAAACTCAAAATACTAAAAAAAAATGCTTCGTAGGTATAAAACTGGACAAAAAAATTACTTAAATAACATTGAAACAAATAATAATAATAATAAAAAGAAAAGAAAATAAAACTATATAAATAATCACGAATAAAAGAAAAACTAATGTAAAATAGAAACAATATTGTAGTGATCAAAATATTTCTACTAGATATTCCTACTACTTTAACTGACAACTGCCTACACACACAAATATATATACATAAAGATCTTACAACAAAAATAATTTCCTTATATTTTTATTTATACAATTAATAAAAATTCAATTCATTAACAACATTATTATATTATTAAATACCAACATACATACATGAAACAGACATATTTTTAAAATCCATTCATAAGCATATACAATTCACGTGACAAACAATATACATACATATATTTATAGAATTCAAAACCATCAAATTAAATTAAGAGACAAGTTAAAGCATACAAACAGGAGTAATACAAAAAAAAAAAAAAAAAAACAATTAAACAAAAAATTATTATGGACTAACCGGGAACAACATCGAAATTTTTTATATGAACAATTTTAAAGTATGCATGTTTTCACAACAAAAACAAAAAAAAAAACAAAAAAAGACATAACATTCAATTTAATTTTAAAATACATAACTATACAATTCTTTTCATAAATTTTTAACAAAAGACAACAATTAAAGCAATAGTAGAAATATCCTTTTTCAAGGAACAACAATTAAGTAGACTGGTATAAAAATTATAAAAACAAATTTAAAATAAAAAAACGACACAAAAAGGCAAAACATTTATCAATATATAAGACAAAAATAACAACAAACGTTAAAAATATTTATACAAGAAATAAATAAATTTACTCTTTCATTGTACATATGATAAACAAAAATAAACAAACAAATTTGTACATTTTCATTTAAATTTTTTATATTCGCTTATAATTCAGTGTTAAATGTTGTAATACCTTAGAAGAAAAAAATGTAAAAAAATGAGAAATGCCACTAAATTATTTAAAAAATAAATTAAAAAATGAATGTGTATGTATTCAAAACAAATGTGAAATGTATTATGTCATGTAGATGTTTGTGGTTTTTTGTTTTTTTTTTTTAATAAATTTTTAAATTTTAATATTATTTTTTAAAGTTAAACTTATAAGCATGTAAACTAATAATAATTCGTGATCAATTATATTTACAAAAATAAAATAATTGGTTAAATATAATAATAATTATGTAAAGTAATAATATTGTCTATATACTTTTTAGAACTTAATATGAAATTTTTGTTCATATCGATGTACTCTTAGGCTTTTGTTTAAATATTGTGATTTGTTTATAAACTTTTTTTAGAAATACGATTTTGCGCATAATGAAATTATATTTACAATAGAATCTGTAATTCAATTTGTAAATTGAATGAGAATTAAAATTAATTCTTAATTTTATTATTGTATTATGATAAAGTGTTTACTAATGCAAAAAAAATATATATATAAATATTATTATATATGACAAATATGTTGAATAATAAAAAAAAATAAAATAACTTAAGTTTTTCGCAGTTTATATTTTTTTATGAAAATAAATCATAAAATATGCTTTTCCTAAGAGAACCCCAACGCAGGAAAATTATAGGTATGTCTTAAGTATTTCCGGAAAAAAAATCATAAAGGATCATCAGGGAAAACCTTTTTAAAAAGGGGAGAGGATGAAATTCGATTTATTATAAATATCTCGAAACTTTAAGTTTAAAAAAAAATAAACTTAAAAGTTTTAGCTTATGAAATTCTGCACAAAAATATTGTAATAATAGTTTTTAAACATTTCTGGAAGAAGCAGCACTAACTATTAAATTAGGTACCTTGCAATGATTGCAATATGATGTTTAGTAATATTTTCAATTGTTTTAAAATAATTTTTGACAAAAATATTTAGAAACTTTAATTATTTCTGTGAACTTTGACAGTTTTTTTTTAATTTTGACGCCGTGCTTTCCTCAAGGGGGAAGAGCACAAAAAGCGGACAGAAAAAGACTTGTTTTTATTTAGCAACTTAATATATGAGTCTGTGAGTGCAAGAGTGGTGTAACTCATTTATTTTTATCATATTTTTCATCTTTAATCGATCTTAAATACTATTTAATTTGTGATTAAAGCAGAAAAGGTCAAATTTTTGTAAAGCTTAGATATTTCAGAATTAATTTAATTTAATGTATTTTGCTACATAAATGTAAAAATACCAGACAAAATTCAGACTTTAAAACAACGGCACCGTCTATAAAGTGATGATGTTACTTATTAGGTTTTTAAAGAATTTAGATAAAAAGAAAAGTATTCAGTTCAGAATTTCGTTAATTTTCTGGTTAAATCAAATTTGTATAGTAAATAGTTTTTTTTTTTTTAATTTATCCTCAAACTCAAAATTTTGAAAAATGAATTATTTTGAACAAACTACTTTTTCTCAAAAATGTACGTTAATAAGTACCTACATACTAGTTTTGTTTTCAATATTCAATGCTTAATTCAATTTCAAATAAAGTTCTAAAACCGAGAGGTAGCTACAAGGCTGAGCTAGTTTGCCTAAAATTTAAAAATAAGACAATCTGGTACATATTTACGACGATTTTAAAAAACAAAAAGGGCTGCAACCGATACGAGTGTAGACGTTGCTACGAAATGGAGAGCCCAAGAAAATGTACTGTTCATAATTGATTGGACTTAAGCTAATCATTGCCTTACACATCACTCATTATCCAATATTTGTTTACCATTTGCGTCTCCGTGGCATCATGCGAAAGGAGCTTTTCAAAATTAAAACTCATACAAAATTACCTTCGATCTACTTTGACCCAAGAACGTCTAGTCAATCTCTCCGTTTTAACAATTAAGAGAAAAGTTTCAAGAGAAATTGATTTCAACGATGTCATTGAGGAGTTTAGCAAAATGAAGGCACGAAAACATTTATAAAGAATTGTAAAAAAAACTACTAACTGTATCTATAGGTAAGTTTGGTTTTTAGACATCTACCTAAAATCGATGTTTGTATATATTTTCCTTATAGACTACAAAACGACGTGACCGATTTTGATGAAATTTTCAGGCAATCTTCAGATTAGATCAACTTTAAATCCTGTGATGTAGCGATCGGATCAACAGAACTTTTTTTTTGGTTAAAGTAAAGTGCTATTTATTATTTTTTTTTGCACTCTACCTATTGGTTACTTTGAATAATGCTGATGTGCATACTTTTTGAACCCGTACGTGTATTATAATTAATATGATTAATGTTTTTGTTTTTGTTTTGTCGTAAAAGCTATTGAAACTATAAAAATATTTGATTACACAAGGGACCCCGTTTAGCATTGCCGCCCGGGCCTCTAAAAAGCTTAGTCCGCCACTGAATATATGTATACTTTTTATTTGTTATTCAGACTTTAAAACATGAGATCCAGGTGTTATACAGTCTTGCATTTTATTTAAGATTTGATTGTGTAAAATTTCCATTGTCTTTAAAACTTCTTTATGAAATTGAAAGAGACATGTTGCCAATTTCAGACTCATTTTTTATGTTCGGTAAAAATTTTAAGTTAAGTTTTTGATAAGCTATAGAAAACCGAAACATTAAACTAGTCTCTAGCTCATAAAAAAGTTAATTTCATTCAATTTGAAAATTTTTAACGAACAAACCAAGAGACCATAACATGTTGTCATTTAGTTCTGATTTATTTTTAAAATTCCAAAATCTAGGCAATCTTGAAGTTAATTTAAACCCGATTGCAAATAATGTGTTGCGAATAGACAAACAGGAATAGAAGAGAGAATGAGTTAATTAAACAGTTTTGAAGAAGATAACTGGATAATTTCATGATAAAAATGGATTTGAAAAGATTTAAAAATGCAAAATGTATTTTTCTCCCTGTCTACCTTTTCTCAAATTAGAAGTGCAAAATATCAAAAGTGTCAAATATATTGTTGAATAAAATGAAATTAAATTCGAATTATAGTTTTTTTTTTATTTTTGCAGAACTTGGAACCAAAATTGTGGTAAGTGTAGGTACCTATGGTGTTTTGCAAATGTTAATTTGACGTCAATAAAATATCAACAAATTGATTATGCTACTATCAAGTTTATAATTTTATTGATTCAAAATAATATTTTCGCCCAAATAAACTTAACTCAAACTAAGAAGTTCAATAATTAAAGATACGTTGGTCAACAAATAGTCCCCTAAAACCTATGCCTATTTGGTAAATTAAAATGTTCACCAAACTTGGACTGACACATCAAAATTCTAATAAATACGACTGACTCTACTTTTTTTAGTTTTATACATACCTACATTATATTAAATGCTTTGTTTAAAATAAATCACATGGAACTCAGATATATACATAATTGATGCTTGACAGCACAATTAAATAAAACTTATTGTTATCATCGCGAAATGTATTTTTTTAAGCGCACAAATATTTAATATATCTATATACATAATTAAAATAATCACTGAAATTAACATTATTTGCAACCAATACACAGTTTACCTTCTGAAAACACAGCGAAATTAAATTTGAGATTTTAGAAACGTTAAATCTTGCTAGTGTGTGTGCAAAACGGTGTAAATTCTTTTTTAAAATCTTGCAAAATATGCAAGATTTGTTTGAAAGAAAAAATTCGATTGTTCTTCTAAACAGAATCGAATCTTTTGTTGAAAGGAATTCCACATAAACCTTCTTCCCATTCTTTTATGTACAAATCCAATGGCAGTATTTAATGAGCTCGTTAAATACATATAGTTTTTGGCCCACAAGTGTGGGAAGAGTTCAAGAAATATTTAATTTATTTCATTATAAAAAAAATATCTGCTGAAAAATTTTTCCCTGATCACTTTTGAAATTCTCTGACTTTCCCTGACCAAATTTTCATTCCCTGACTCTCCAGTTGAGTGGCAACTGTGTTGTATACAAAACCAAACATGCATGTATGTACATATTTCAAAGTCCATAATTTTTTGTTGTTGTCCGCTTTACGTCAGGAAAGCCATCGTTGATTTCAAAAGGAGAATTCTTCTAATGCCGCATGGATCCAAAACAAAGTACCTTGGTGGAAACACTGCACCCACCCCTCTTCCAATCCAAATAAAATAAAATTTAATTTGAATTTCATCATTTTATTGTGCAAATTCAGCAATAGATTTTTTTTATTATTATTATTATAAATGTCTACATAATTTAACTAAAAAAAATGTTTTTATTCTTAACACACTCTTTTATTTTCATTTTATTGTTATTTCTTTGTTATTATAATAATAATAATTATAATTTATTTGACAAATATAAAAAATTGCATCAAACTAAAAGAATTTGTGAATAAATATAAAAAGAACAAAGTGATAAAAAAATAAACAGTAAAACAATAATTATTATAGCTAGGTATATATAAAAATAAAACAATACAAATGAAACAAAAACAGTCTATGTTATACATATGTATGTATTTATAGACTCTTTTTGTTTGCTTTTTTTTTGTAATGAAACAAAATTTAAAAGAAATACATAAGTTCAATTTCGCGTTGAAATATTATGCACTCAATATTATTTTGAATAAGTACTGGAAATTAGGATTGTGGTTGGTTGATTGGTTTTTACTATGTTCAAACTTTCCAGCTTTTAAATCACGGAGCTTTGGAACTGAAGTGAGCCAGCAATTATTGTACGTGTATGTTTAGTGACAATTGATTTTATTCATGGAAGTGACTCTTATCATGCTAATTTATAGAAGGTTTGTTTATAAAAGTACGTTTTTTGTGGCCTCGCAGGGCCAAGCTTCAGGCACTCAAAAGTTGTTTTCAATGCACACCTACTTTTAATGACGATAAATTGTTATAAATTGCCATTTCTCTAGTATCGTCCTTTATTTATCCACAGAGCCGTGATATACCATCAATACCAATTGAGAAACGGAAAAGTCAACATAAAACTCATACGTAATGTAAAGAGAAGAAAAACATGGAGATCAGCTTCATTGACGAAAACTTAGAGAATGAAATATGAAATCTTCGTTTGAAATTGGGTGAATACTAGGTAAATTTTAGATTATTTTACTCTTTGAATAGTATTCAACTTGCATAACTTTATTCAACGATCAATAAACCTAAATGATTCCAATTAAATAAGTTTCGAAAAATGTTCATAATTAAAAAAAAACAAAAAAAAAAAAACAAACAAACATTGTAAATTAACACACTTTACAATTATTAATTAAAACATAATTCTGTAAACATAAATTGAAAATAAATCTGAACGAACTCATGACGTCACTTTGGAATGAATTTTAATTTTAATTAAAAATTTTATAAATAATACAAATTTTGTGTTTGTTTCATATTAAATGAATTGCCGCGTTATATATAGAACATTTTTGTATTTTTAATTAACTTTACGATTTTGTATTTTATAAATAAAAAATTTATTTACTATTGCTTTATTTAGGTGTTTTTAAATTTAAATTTTAACTACATATTAAAAAAAAAAAAACAAAAGAAAAAAAATAACGTCAGACAAACACATTTGTTGTTTAAATATCTTTCTAGAGCTATGTATGGTTAAATAATTGATTTTTCTTTGTATTTATAATAATAGGTAATATATGCACTATTGGAAAAAAGAATTTTTTTTTTATTTAATTAATTATTTGTCGTCACAACTGGAGTCGCTACTACTAGTTCGGGAGCAGACGACGAAGCGCCACTACTTTGGCTCACAGTTCTTGAGTGATTGGCCGATGGTGGAGTGGCAAATGGTGGTGCTGTTGGGGCACCTACTGGCGTTTGAACCATTGGCGTTGGCGGTGATTTGTTGGCAGGAAGTTGATTGGGTGCACCGGTCATTTGCATGTGGTATCTAATTTGCATTTCTTGTAAAGTAATTAAATAAGAAGTTATGTGGTTTGAACTTACTTGTAAATATTTTCCGTGCTTTCGACAACACCCTGTGTTAGATTCAAACTTCTTCCTTTGATGCCAGATTCTTTAATGGGTGGTGACCACCAGTTAACCATTCGTCCAACAACTGGCACGTGTCGAAGGATACCCTCCTGCCAGAGTTTCTCATCGGATTCGCGTTGTAGATCAGCTGTAGCTGCTTCGATACCCTACAATAAAAAAAAATACAGTATAACTTGATTTTCTGTTTTTCTTACTTATTGAATTAACCTTTTTGACAATTTCGGACATTGTGTCTAAGACTCTTGAGTTCTCTTGGACACTTTTACCCACTGAGACAACCAGGTCAAGCAACTCTTCGACATCTGTGTCATGGGTGACCATACCAAATCTAACACAAATCAATCCATCGGTACCTTCGCCAAGTGAAAAAGCATTATCTGTCGACTTAAGAGCTTCCACGAGATCAGCATTGAGCTTATTTAATTCAGTTTTTGCCTGATCTGTGAGTAAAGATTCCCAACCTTCAGGCACAAATCGCACACCACCCATACCAGCCCAATCTGGCAAATTAACAATACGTAAAACATCACTTTTGTCTACTAAACGAATAAAGGTAGCTTTGTGTCTTATTGTTGCTCGAAGAATATCGACGTGAGATTCTAAGCTCTGAGCAAAGTTTTCTAAATTCTCAGCCGATGGTGGTTGTTCACCTAGACCAAGTTCTAAGGGACAATATCGAATGCAAGTGCCATGAACTCCGTGTTCGATAATTTCAAAATCAAACTGAAAATTAAAATAAATTATTTGATAAAAATTCATTGTTGATTTCAAAATAAAAAAAAAAACAAAAAAGTAATATAATTACATTTGGACAGTCCCGCTGAATGATTTGCCCTAACCACGAGTTAAGACGATCGTAGTATGAAGCATTTGTAAGTTTTTCAACTGTTTTGCTGTATGAGGCACCTTTAGTTGCATCAGTAGATGAAGATGTTGAATTAAGATCTTGTTGGTCTTTTGTTGTCGGAGTGCTGATGCTTCCATCAAATTGAAAGACCACAACCGATGTAGCCGTCTCAAATAGAACCTATTATTTGAGTATGTTGAGTAAAATATTCTGTAAAAATTTAGGTATTTTAACTTACGTTAACATCCAATGGTTTGTTGACAATGTCAATTAGATTAATTCCCGATTGACCACCAGGAGCCCGACTCTAGAATATGATGAATAAAATGCATAGTTACATTACAATTTTGTTTATATGGATGTTTACGGTTAATTCTTAGATATTTTAACACATTGCGGATGTTTATGAAATTTGGAGAAAAGTTAAAAGTACAATGCAAATAGTTTTGAAAGTCTGAATATCGAAATGGGAGGGACAAATTTTGCTGCGTAAAGTTCTATATTAGGTACACGATTTAAGGATTAATAAGGATATATGTAGAAACAATTTATGTATTTAACAGTACATAAGAATTACGCTAAAGTGTAAATTGATAAGTATTTTATGTATTATGGTGAAATTATTAAAGAGGGAAAATGCAGCTGGCTATTTCTTTAGGACATTTTTTGTAAAAATTTTTATAAAATAAGAGAGAATAGAAATATTTAATCGGTTTTCAAGAGGTTTAGCATTTCTGTTAATAAAGTTACTTCTCATACTTAAGCTTAGGACCAAGGAATGCGATGCAAGTGTCGAAATAAGTATTTTGACAAATAAATTTTAAACTCAAATTCATGATCAGTTTTCCGCCATCAACTCAGGTTTTTTAGATAATCTCGTTTGAAAGTGTTTTTTTCTTTTCTTGAGGTGATTAATAATAATAATTCTAATAATAATAATAATAAAAACTAAATGCCAGTAAGACTTAAAGTCTTTTTAAATACAACCTGAATTACACGCCACTAGTTAGAAGGAATAGAAAGATAGGAAAGATTTTTTGCTGACACATTGGACTGAATAATGAGGTGTTTAGTATCGGATTAAATACCACGGATGGCGTCCGGTTAAATAAGTAACCAAAATATTTGAGAGCACTGGTAAGCCACAGATTTAGAATACATTAAACCCTACAGTCTTTTCTTAAAAACACATTTTGTAACTAAATGAAACTATTTAGCACGTAAGTCATCCTTTAAAATTTCTTTTAAGTCTTTTACCTTATAAATAGCTTAATTCTCGGCCTATAGGGATGCTGTTTTTGTTTTGTTTTTACCCTATAAATAACTTAAACGCGAAAGCGCTAAAAGTGGTGACTTCATTTTGCACTATTTGTAGATACATTCAGTCGTATTTCTAAACCCATTCCTAGTCCAAGTCCAAAACCTTATTTTTAATCATGTTCCATCGAGTGTCTAACTTAGACACTGAAATTAGTTGTCCAAACCTATTCTAAAGTTGGTACGTTCAATGAACAAAAAATTGAAAAATAAACTTCAAATGAACGAAATGTTCATTGAACGTATCTAAATGCTCACGAAATTGACAGATTACAGGAATGTAAGTAAGTGTATGAGAACATTAATTGTAGGCCACTGTTGGAATGAGTTTATAAATAAGGAGATGTCCAACTATTTAGACAATGGCTAGCTGGACAACTGTCCAAGAGTGTTATAAGGAAATCTAATAAATACGGCTGATTATGTATACATATGTATATGTAAAGGGTGTTTTTTTTTAGAGGTATAGAACTTTAAGTTGGCAACACTTTTTAACTGGCGCGGCGGCGATTTTGTCACCTGTCAAGTGATTTATTTTTAGTTTGGTTTGGCATTTCAAGAATTAAAGCCACAGGATCACCTAGCATGGCGTAGATTCGGTGAATGGGCCCAAAACAAGATTGCCGTTGATACCAATTTTCATAAGCGAATTTTGTTTAGCGATGAAGGTGGAATAATTGGTCCGTAGGTACTTCTTTAAAAACGATGCTGGCCAGAACGTTACGTTCAATGGAGGCCGCTAAAGAGCCATGATTACTGACTTTTTCGTTCATCAATTGAACAACCATGTTGTGCAGGAGCTGTGGTTTCAACAAGACGGTGCAACATGTCACACAGCTCGTGCTACAATTGATTTATTGAAGGAAACGTTTGGTAACCGCATAGTTTCACGTTACGGACCCGTGAATTGGCCTCCAAGATCGTGCAAATTAACGCCGAAGATTATCTTTCGAATGAATTAAATTTCATGTCAATTTAAAAAAATCATCTTTATTTTATTCTATTTCAAAGTTCTATACCTCTAAAAAAATCACCCTTTACATAAAAAATAAATAAACATAGGGAAAAAAGAGATAAGTATACAACATTGTTTTCATTTGGATCCTTATCGTTTTATATCGGGGTGATTCATGTGGGTTATTGGCAATAATAAAACGCGTTAAAACCTTAAAACCAAATGAGTTTCCTTCCTAAGCACTTAAAATTGTTTTTTTTTTTAATACTAGAAATCGTATTTATTAGATTTTTGTCAACTTAGACACTGTCTAACTATGGAATTGATGGAAATATGCTTTATTTAATAAAAATAAATATCACATTATTCTCGGTTAAGACAATATACTCTTGTGTCTAAGTTAGGCAGCTATAAATAAACAATAAACAAGGTTTTTGAAGACATTTTCCAAAGTTTGACAGTTGTCTAAAGTTAGACAACGTTTATAAATAAGACCATTTAAATATATCAGTCCAGATTCACACTATAGGGCCGATATCGATATCAATATCGGTGGGATAAAATATTCTTACACAAAAAAACAATCTGTATATTAACAATCGATGAATTGTTTTAAATGTGAGAATATTTTATCGTATCGAGACTGGTATTGGTGTCGGCATTATAATATGGCCTGACTTTATTCACTTTTCTCATCTATGTGAATAGCTATTTTAATAAGAATTTCGACACGTTAACAATCTCAATGTAAATTATCTGATGCATCGACCTTCTGTTATCTTATCTTGAGATACAAATTATGTTATCTTATTTTTTGATATAAAATGAAATTAAAATAAAACAAACTTACCACAACTCGAATGCCTTCACATTTTGATGAGATCTCATGTAGAATACTACAAGTTTGGAATGCAACATGAATTTTTTCGGCGATTGTTTCTCGTCCGAGTGCCTGTAAGCTCGTCCACAATGCCAACGAGTTTAGTCTTTTCGAAACAATTGGATCCGATTCGAAAGCTGTGAGGGCACTGTTTTGCATTTGGCGATGTAAAAGCTAGACGAGAAGCAAAGAGAAAGAAGCTTATGAGTTTCTTTGAGCATAGTCTTGAGTTTTTGAGAATGAACTTACCGCGATGGGAAGACTTGGCACTCCCAACCAGAATCCTAGATTCAAAACTATGGAATCGACTACTGAGCTTATCTATTTTTCGAAAAAAAGGAAAGGAATTAGGTTGTTGGGAGTTGAAAGAAAAATTAATTTGAACTTACTGAACCAGGTCCTTGGGTGCAGACCAAGGAAGCCAGTCCATGTCCAGTTGCATGCAACCAAATGTTGTTCGCCTTGCAGATGTCTCTCATTCTTGTTAAGTTATCCACGTAGCCACACACTGATGATCCCACATCGGCAATAACCAACAATGGAGTCCGATTTGCATTCAAGTCAGCCTGAACTTGCTTCTGCAAAAGATTCAGATCCATTGTACCCTGAGCCGAGTTCGATGGAACCAATCTGATCGCCTCCAGGGGGATGCCTAGTTGTCTACAGGCATATTGAAGCCGCATTGGCGTCGTATTCTCAGAGATATAGAAGCATGGATTAGCCAGAGCTGGGATTCCGCCTTCCAGGTAACCCGGACACCTCGCGACAATGGCCAACCGAACTGTTCTGAGAGTTGCATCAGCGTTGTCAGTGTGAAAGCTTGTGGAACCATCGATAAAACGAAATAGACTACACAACCATCGAGTGGTGTCTCCGGCAATGTGACCAGTGACGCGCAGCAGATGCTGTCGATCCAAGTGGCTCATGTAGGCTATAATACTGTGAGAGATTAAAGCCAGATGTGAAACGTCGTCCAAAGCTGGAAGTGGAAATTCCGGGTCATCTTCTGACTCTGAATAAGCAATGAGAATTTCGAGCGATCGAAGGATTTCCGATGGAGGCTTGCGGTCACCCTCTAGGAGGGTTGACAATTTAGTTGTGTCGGATGATTCATTGGAGGCGGGTGGTTCTGTGCGGACATTTTCAAGTCTTTGGAGAACTTGTGACGTCTTCAATTCCAACTCTGCCAATCCTGAACGAATCTATAAAAATGAAAAACCCCCCCATGGTATCTCAAATTTGATCTAATGATGGTTTTCATCTATTGACTTACACTTGAAGCAGCAATTTCTGCGACTTTTTCTTCTTTTTTCTCATCGATTACGTTGGCCTCTTCGTCGCCGGACATTTTTCCAAATTAGTCTTATCGCCTTTTTTTAACTTTTGTTGTTATTTTTTGCGTTTGACTATTTTTGCGACTATTTGTTTTGCTCAATATCAAGATTAGTGGGTTATTTAGTTTTCGCTGTTTTCAGAAGATTTATTTATTTGTTGAAGTGATTCGTGTCCACTACAACGGGTACGGGTGAATTAAAGTGTAAATAGATTTTTATTATTTTTTCTGTTTGTTCAGTTGGTTCCTCTCCAGCTTCTTCGTTTTTTTTTCTTTTGACGTCTCTCTAGAAGTCGGTGTTGTGTTGTCAACTTTTTGACATACCTGCCAAAAGTTAAGTTTTAGACGAGTTCGAAAGTGGTATAAAATGGTATGATGTTTGACAAATAGATGGCCAATGTTAGGTTTGAGCATTAGATGCGGTTGTTTGAGACGCTGCCAGATATAATTAAAAAGGGCAATTTTTAAGGCGTATTTTAGGCGTGTTTTTTTGCAAGCCCGGTGGGAATTGCAGGAAAAAAACGACCACAGGGATTAGTGACAGCAACACAAAAACAAAATGGAGTTTTCATACAAACTATTGATAACAAGTATATAATTTATGCCGGTAACACAGTTTTTCTGTGTGCTTAAGTTAAGCCCGGAGAATTATCTGGGTTTAGCTTAGGCGTCAGTTCAGGAAAAACCATCAGAAAAAGTTAAAACAGATGGATACGATTTTTTTTTCCTTTCACAAATCTGTCAGTGGAACAAGTAAAAGCTGTAACGCAAATAATTGGAACGATTTGTTCCATTTTGTGTGAAGTGACAATCAGCTGGCACGAAAAATGAATTTACATCAGGAAAACACATTAATGCATTTTTAACAATACAATAATTGTTGAGTTGAAAATTTTATTTGCATAAAAAATTCATTGAGTTATTTGTCATCGATTAGTACAACATTTGCGTTTAAAATCGAATGAAAACCTAGTAAATAATCTATTTGAAAGTTTTTCCTGTTTCGTTTTCCTGATCGCTATAACTGACGCCTTAGCCCGTAGGGGATTAGTTGTTGTTGTATTTAACATGGTGATTGTTTAGCACCGACGTTGTTTTTTTCGACCAATTCCCTCTGGGCTTACAAAAAAACACGCCTTTTATTATAGCTAATGATACAATCAATATTCTGTTAGGTATGTTTCTTAGGGCTACAGCACCCACTGCCAAGTACTTCTTAGTCAAATTTTACTCTATGGCCAAATTAGTTCAAAGCACTTCATTAATGGAGTTTCGAAATTTATCCACTGAAGAAAGCAACACCATCAGTAAACAGAAATTACATCGTAAATTATTATTGTTGATGTTTCTATAATCTGAAATAAAATACAGAAACAAAATAAACTATAAAACAGCTAAAATTTTACATCTATGGTTTAATTTTAAGATTCGAGTGTTAAAAAGTACTTAGCAAGGCCCAATGGAACAAATCTTTTAAAGATGACAATAAACATTTATTTAGGTATTTTTTCCTTGTTTGTTTATTTTTCATGAAGTATGTTGTCTCTTTTCTTTGAACTATTTAAAACTAATAGCCGTATTTAATAGATTTTTGACTAGACAGTATCTAATAGTGTCTTCAGTGTTGGAAATAGTTGGAAATATGCATTTTAATTTAAATAAAATCTTATATTAGTCGAGACCGATTTTGTTGTCTAAGTAAGATAAGACTGGTTTTAACCCCCTGCGATTTTTAAGCACGTAGGCGGGGGACGTATGCGGTAGCCGGTGTAGACAAAGTTGCAGAAGTTGAAATAATTGCAGAGTTATCGCTCTTTCTTCTTTGTGCTTTTTCATATTGTTTAAGTCACAAGCGGAGTAAAGAGTGTGAAGAGATATTTCCTTTTCATTTAACAAAAATTGCAGCTATTAAGATTTGCAGCGTTTAAATGGATATGTTTTAATCCGAAAGAAACTCAAAAGAGAAACGCCGTTAAAATTTGCAGTCGCCTAAAAGCAGTCTAAGTCTTAGAGCTTAAGGCAATAATTAAACATATGTTTATTCATAACTTGGACGCCTTTCCAAAGACATAATAAAGTCGCCCAACATCTTAAAATCATGGTCATATTATAATGTACCAACAATACAATAAATTTAATGCTTTTATCACAAAATGCACAATTTTTAACTAATCCCGCCCACTATATAAAAAAGTAAAACCCTTAAATTTTCCGATTGGTTTATTTCGAATACGGTTATTTTTATGAAACAATTTTCAAAATATTTTTTGTATGAAATTTCCTAAGCTACAAATTAGTCCTTAATATTTTTTCTACAAATTAGTCCTTAACATTTTTTCTGTAGGTACAGCTAACCAGTTGGGAGATATTCATGAAAAATCATTTTGGGAGGCCTTTAATCCCCCGTAAAATTGTTAGCGTTGCTCATATCGATGGGGACTTTTTACAGTTTCTTAAGAACACCATGAAGAGGCCAAATACCAAAATCCAGCTTTCCGGCGATTTTTGTCGGAGTCAAAATGCCTTGCCTTTCCAAAGAAGAGGCTGGGTGCGAGTGCGATCCAACCTGGTGCTCGTGAAAAGTGGACACCGGATGTTATTTTGTTATTAGAAAATTCCTGATTCATAATCTTAAAAGAATCTTAATCAGAATCAGGTGTTCATAATGCGATCAAATGAAAACTAAATTTGGGACGTAGCGTGTACCTATTATATTTTTCAACTATTTTAATTCTAATTTTTACAAACTCCATCAAATCTTAGTTATGTACATCATTGTTATCATCCTTCGAGCCAAACAACGGTTTTCAACGATTTTTAGTATTTTCTTGTAGTTCCCGTCTATTGATTTTTTTTTTATTTATTTAATTTATTTATCAGTAATCAAATATGGCATTGTGTATATCGTTGTTTGTTCTTAAAATATTATAACCGAAACACGTTTTTCAGCAAATTTTAGTATGTTTTTTTTTTATAAAAATAAAACCATCCGTTAATTTTTGTTGTTTGACAATAATTCTTGTTTTCGAAATATTTGAAACGAATGATTTTTTACAACTTTTTTTTTTTTTTTAAATTGATGTAGTAAGATGACCTTTTGATTTAATTTTGTTGAATATCCTTTCTGCACATCATGATGTTATTATCTAAGCAATAAAATGTATTTGAAGTCAATATCTTTAACCGTTATCGAGATACAATGAACGATAGAATGGCTCACCACGTACATACGTACATACACACATACAGACATCTCTCTAAAAACGACGGATTCGGATTCTTGGGACCTCAAAACGTCGAGAGAGGTCAAAATTTTCGATTCGACAAATCGGATCAATTACAATAACTTCCAATGGGAATGGGAATAATTCTAATAATATGCATTTTTATACAATTTTCTTCCGAAAATAACAATCGAACAACAACAAACGACGCGACGTGACACGTCTAGAAAACCAAAAGTCAGCTGTGAATTTAGTCAGATATTTCTCAAATTGAATAGCTTATAGCATAAACTGAAAATTTTCGAATAGTTTGAGATTTGTTTTTGACAACAGAAGTTAAGTTCATCAGCTCACAACACAAACCTATCCGGATAGCTTTGGATGAATCTCCCAAAGCAACCAATGTCATAACTTAATGAAAAGCAAATTTCCAAAACTACACAAGTCAAAGCACACGTCATAATCAAAGCATATTACAAAGATGCCAAACCTTTCCTACAAGCTGATTATAGCCCGTATAGTCGATAAATTTATGTAAATAAAAAAAATCAACCTGAAATCCTGCTCTTTCAGGATCACGTTTCATGATCTTATCTGGGCCTCTGGGGGTCAGTTGACTTTTTAGTTTTTCAAATAGTTTCAGAAGTGTAATCATCAAATAGAATGAAACAAAATAAATAAACTTAAGGAACAAAGAAATGGGAATGACTAAATAACCACTGTCACCCTGGCCCGTATCGTTTTATTTTAACCACTTACATACTAATGAACGAATTTAAATTAACAGCTTCCGCCTATCCGCTTATGGTAACATTAAAATTTAGATTGTTTAGAATACATACTACCGTTTGTCTATAAATAACTGCCCCTACTTTTTCACAAAATATGCAGTGGTGAAGCTAACTTGATTCTTAACACCGAATAGCAGCTTACTTCAAAAACCATACTAAACCTTTACTCCGTACCCTGCCACTAACGTCACCATAAAGTTCAATATTAGGTACTATCCCCGCTTACGTTTAATGTTTCAATTGCAATCAATAATTCAGAATGTCCTTCTATAGCCAACTGCTCCCAATTTTCGATTTTGCACAGCTTTTCTGCTTCCATATAAATAAATATCTACAACCACAAAAGTCTGAACTGAAAATGATTCATTAGGTAAGAGGTATGCTAGCACAACACTTCGATTCATCGAAGTCCTTTATACGTACTCTTATTACCGTGTAGGTACTTTTTGATGAAGCCAGAAACCACCTTCTCTGATGTTAACTGTTTTATCCTTTGAAACCTTACAACGCTCTCTATTATAGCTGGCAAAAACGGTAGCCATGACGCGGCGCGACAGTGAACATTTCCAATTCCAATATCCCATTTGGCACTCGAATTCTCAACGAATTCAGCACCTTTACTCCACGTTGTATTCCAAGGACCAAAATCATAATGTCTGAACGAACGTATGCATGTATGAGTGTGTGTATTGTATAGTTCGCATTTAGTGACACACAGAACATATTTTGTGCCAAAATATTATACACATGGAGATTCGGTCGTTTATCTTTCTGCTTTTTTTTTCAAAAGATAGGTATCATCGGTTTCGATAAATCTTTGGTATTTTCGTCTGGGTATCCTTCTGCTGATACACAAAGAAGAACCAGTTTTGTGAAAACAGGATCAAGGTCATTGTGAAAAAGGACATTTTATTTTTATATTTTGTTTTCTTGTTTACATTTACGAAAAATCCAATCTCCCATCTGAGTAGGTAGGCGAATCAACATTACGTGCGTAAATAACGTTCATCAAGGTACCGCAACTCTGAAATGCTGAATTGTTATTTTGAAAAGAAAAATGTATCAGGATATTTTTCATCAAGGATAGATAATTTATAACAATGGAAAACGAATGGAAATCGAATGAAATGCAGCATCAGCAGATGAACTGATAGATCTGCTAAAAGGAATTTATGGTAAACTAAATTTGTAATAAAGACCAGTTTGTTCACATCAGTGGGTTAAATCTGTGCCGTGACTTTCAAAGGTTCTAATTAAATGGCGCGCTAATCAACCAAAATCGGCTTATTAGCAATTTCCATGATTAAGAATTATTAAATTATGCGGATTCCTTTATATGAATTTTGGTTACAATGCATATTCGATGATTTACTAGTTTCAATAATAATTAGTCAAAGTTGATCAGCTGTGAATAAACTGGCTCTAAGTCCCTTAACTCAATCAACAGCGAAGGAATTAATTTGAATTACCTCAAAGGATACTTTTCGCTTATAAATCTTTGATTCGTATCCCATAAGAATAAAAATAATTGCCTTCAGTTAAACTATTTCGGATTTAATAAAAAGTGAGTGGCGTGACATGCTCTTGTATAACCAGGACCTATAGTGGCGTAAAACTCTCAACTTCTAATGCCAGGAATGGAGGTGACCTACAATTTTCTGCCAAATTCGAACGGAGGATTTGTCAATTCCTTGCTAGAGGCAGTATCTGTCAGCACATAGTCACCTGAGGGAGAAGAGGTTAACGCGCCATTGTCTTTCTTGGGCGTGCTCCCCTCCTTTGCCCCCACAGAGTAAATCATCCCTCCCCCAGGCCCGTAGGAGCAGTGGCTCCATGCAACGTCTGGTGGGTGGGTTAGATAGAACGGTGGTTAGTGTATGTGATCGTGTTGTTTTGTCAGGTCAGCTTGTTAACGCTGGCGTACAAAGCAGAAGCGGCAACAGCTGATGTAGGGCGAGGTGCCCATTCTCCGCTAGGCCACCGCAATGCACACTTGCGTTTTTTTCCGTCGTACCTAATCGTTCTATCAGTGTCATTCTGTATCATTTTATGTCTTTGGTTGAGGAGGCGATCGCGATACCTGCCTGTTGGTCGGCTGGATTGATAGGGATTACGAATCTATAAGCCATTTTGTAGCTTTAATGAAACTTAACAAGCTTTTGCTCGGAATATCGGAGAGGTCCTCTAAGTCACTGAAGAAATGCCTTCTGAGGAACTTGTTTCTCATACAGCATAGCGCAGGGCAGTGGCACAGGTAATGAGTAGTTTCTTCATGTTTATCCTCGTCACCACAACCTCTGCATAAGTCATCCATACTGAGTTTCAACTTCTTCTTATGGTAATTCCTAGTTGGTTGTGTCCAGTGGTGATGCTCACGAGAAGAGAGTGAGATTTCTTGCTCAGTTGGATGATGTTTTCGGTCTTTTGTTTGTTGAAGTTAGGCCATAGTTTTCTAGTTGTAGCACAGGTATCAAGCGAGTTCCATCCCTGTTTTAGAATATAGGGTGGGATCTGAACAGTCTGCCTGGGTCTGCCTGATTAAGATCAAGTGTTAATCCTATTCTTGCCAGTTCATCAGCACTTTCATTTCCTGGGATACCATTGTGACCAGGAACCCAACAGAGCGTTATGTTGTGCTGTGTACCATGAACCTTAAGATCTTCGCGACAGCTAGTCACAAGCTTCGATTTGATTTCAACGGCAGAAATGGCTTTAATTGCCGCTTGGCTGTCAATGAAAAAGGTAAAGTCCAAGGGCTACTGAAAAGAAACCTGCACCAACAACAGTATCCATCTTGGAGCCGTCGATGTAAACAGCTACCGTCGGTTCGCGGGTTAATAGTTCGTTGATTAGCCAGTCCTCTCTCAGTTAGGAAAGTTAGTTGTGAATGGTCTATAGAAGTCTAAACGGGGTGTTATGTAGTCAGTGTATACTTTATTTCCCGTGTATTGCTGTAAAATCAGCGCGTGACCGATGGCGCTGGATTTCCAGCTATAAGTTTGGCTAAGCCGCAGTACGCTATTGGCTGCCGATTCTTGTATAGCCACGGTGATTCCAATACATGCCATTCTTTGTACCTTGGTCATGATTCTAAGGTTGGTAACCAATGCATTCCATCAGACTACGTTACCATATATTATGTCAGCACACGTCTAACTATGGCTGGGAACCTGAACATCCACTTAATAATTTTTTGGGCAAACATGGCCTTGTTAGTTCTTTCTTTAATGTTGAGATTCCAGTTCAATTTCTAATCCAAGATCACACCAAGATACTTTGCGTGGTCGGAGAGTTTGAGTTGGGTCCCTTCAATAAAGGGAATTTTGAAAGATGGTATTTTCCTTTTGTTCGTAAAAAGGACCAGTTCGGTTCTAACAGTTACGTCACTGAGTTACTACTTCGGAACTAATGCTTGAATAAAATGGACGATCGCATCTTTTTATTCTAAAAAGCTTCTAAAATAATAATCTAATTTGTTATGTTATTAATTCCAATCATGAAGTTAAATGATCTAATTATAAATCATCCTTCTTTTAAAACAATTGTACCTACATATATAATAACTTTAAAACAGTTACAAGGTTTAAGTATATGTACATATGTACATATTTGTTTTACATTTTTTGATAGCTTGGCAAGCAATACAGGACTCCATTTAAATGCAAATTTCCAAATATTTATGTAAATTTCTTTTTTTTTTGGATACGACTCTATATTTTGACAGGATAACTCGCATAGTTTTCATGTACCTATAGAGCCATTAAATTCATCATTCTTGCCCCCTCCCCCCCTAACCCAACAACCTCTCATTTCTGTTGCGTTAGCGAGGAAGGAAGATGTTAGATGGTGAAACACATGTGCATTTATTACCAATAGTCCCACCGCTCTTTATAGTTTTCTTTGATTACATGTGGTATGAGATTTTCATACAAAATCCACAACCCTATAGGTAGAATATTTATTAGCAAAAGAGAAGGAAGTCCTTGACGCTATATTTACAATTTCCGCATCATTTCAACCTTTTTGATTCGCTATCTTCTTGCGCTTTAAAATAAGAAAAGAACGAAACGCGTTGCATCTGTTCTGGTGCTTCTGATGCTGCTGCTGCTGCATGTGGAGCATCTTATCTATATATGAGAGCTTGTAGTGTAGGACATGGATTGCATTTTTGAGTAGTCGACTACGACGATGGATGCCAACTTTTTTGGGTTATTTATGCAGTTTGAAGCTTCGTGGGTATGTATATATATTTTTTTTTTCGTATCCCTTAGATGCTCACTTTTGTACTTTAGTTTGTGCCAGCTAGCTAGTGAGTACAGTAGTGGCGTGCCTGATGTTTCAAAATTTACATAATGTAGTTTCTTTTAATCAGCTATGGAGATGTGTTCATGTGCATTATATGAAGGATGTCCCTGAATGAATTGTGCAGGTGTACAAAACAGAATGAAAAGTTTAATTTTGTTAGATGTACCTACCTACCTACTTATTTTTTTTTTTTATTATTTTGGTTTTATGTAGGAAACTCGGAAGTTGATACGTGTGACACCAATGTTCTTGCAATTTAAACAGCAAAAAATGTTAAGATTGTGAAAAACTCGAAAAGATTCAGAAGGATGTATTGTGTATGCATAGTTCCTGCACAATGTTTGTTTTATGTACCTACCTGCTATGTAAAATGTTCTGTTTTTGTTTATGTTGTTTATGGAGAAACATTAACATTTTATGTGACAGCTGACATAAAATTTCAATGAGTTTAATTTGACAAGAATTAAAAAAAAAAATTTAAGTTCACAAAAATTCTAGGTTGACACTCAAAATTTGTATTTGTGAAAATCTTAGAACATCTTAGACAAAATATCTTTGACAAAATTGTAGTCCCATAGAGAATACCAACAAATATTATTATTTGTTTTTTTTTTTATTTTTTAAAATTTTTATTCAATTTGGCCATTTGGGGCTGTATAACTATCAAGATTCGGTAAAAAACGGCAGGTTCTCTTAAAATAGCTAATACGGAGTTAGTTGATATAAATGAACAGAGCCAATTCGATTTACGAAAATCTTTTACAAATACATAATCAACATTTTAAATTCAGTATTACTTAGATGCTTGATTGAAATTATAATCCTAATGACGAGCTCAATTTTTAGAAAATAGGTACTGGTTTTCTTTACCTACATATTATGTTATATTAAATTAATATACATATAATATGTTGATATAAGCCAATTTATTCAATTGATATAAACAAAAATACCTACTTGATTTATTTAAACCAAACATAAAATTATTTATGAAATTGATTTAATTTAACTATCTTATTCATTTAATATTAGCTTTATTCCTTTATTGACAGAAAAAACATTAAGCAAGTATTAAGCATTAAGCAACATACAATCATCTAAGAATATGAACTTCATTAAATTCTATAAACTTATTCAACAAATATTAAATAAGTTACTTTGTTGAATTTAACCAACCTACATAAACATTTTCTTGGTTAAATTAAACTAACTTGGTTAAAATGGATGGATCCATTTGCTTCAATTGTTTTGTAGCAATTTTGTAAAAAAAATATTGTTTTAGTTATTTCTGTATTTATCTCTTTACGATTTAGGAATTTTTTTTTGTGGGAATTCCGCTTTACACACGTAGTAGTATGGTTTCAAAAACTACTTTAAAAGAAAACAACAGAAAATTTGAGCACATAGCTGTTCTCCACTTCCGCCATTTATTACATATTTGTCTACATTTTTTATTTGTTCTTTTTTTCTGACCTATGTACATGTTCTTAGTTTTTTTTTTTTAAAAAACACACTTGAGTGCATAGTTCTGGCGGTCATTTCAATTTGTTTTTCCTTACTTCCCCTTTTTTCCCTGTTTGGCTTTTGATCAGGATCTTACTGCTCTTTCTTCTGAGGTCGTAAGGCACGTTCTAAACAAAAAAAAGAAACAAAATCCTTTTTTTGACAACTCAGGCTCTATGTTTTAAACATAAAAAATACAAAAAAAGCATTTAGTATTGTTGTGATCCCTTGCGATTAAAAAAAAGAAACAAAATATTATAAAATACAATACATATATTTAATTCACGTGTTTTATTATGCGTCTAATTGGTACAAGAGTTTAAATTAAAAAGAAAGAAAAAAAAGTAGGAAATAAGAAAGAATGAAAAGAATTATAAATGTTATAATGAGATCCATTGGGGGTGTTCAATCCATTACGTCTGTCATTTGAATTTTCAGAATTCTGAATTTTTAGAGCTTCTGATTGGCCAGCTGTCATAAAAAGTTAGATGACTTTTATTTACGTTTCAGACAAGAAATTCTCATCTGAAAATTCAGATGAAAGTTGTTTGTGGTGGGGGAAATGCCAAAGCAGCTGAAGTACTACACATAAAGTTGAACTTTATAATTTTCACCGTGGTTGGTGTTTTTTTTTATGTTTTGGTCATGTTAAGTTATCTTTATATATTTATATATTATATTTGGACAGTAGGAATGTATTGTAAATATAGTTTAAGATAAAAGTGGACGGCGACGCTGTGCCGCGATGACCTTTTCCATAGAAACTGTTTATGGTGTTATTTTATGACATACATCGGTAAACATTATGTTTTATGAACAAGGGATGCGTCGCATCGTCGTTATCCACTTTATAATCCCTATTGTTAGTTTAATATTATAGAAAACTAGAGATAAGATAGGTTAAGAAATGTAAATGTAGTTGTAAGTTAGATATAAGATTTGTAAATAATTAAGAAAAATAAAAGAGTTCAATTTTAGTCTTCGTAGAAGAAAGACGTGTGTTTTCTTCCTTCTTCGGCTCTTGTTTTTTAATTTGGTTCGCGTTTTAAATGGGTGTTCAGAGAACACTGTTCAGGTCATGTAAATTAAATATTTATTTTAATGAATATTGTTTAGTGAGTTTTTCAAAAATCTTCTTTATATTGAAATTTGGATAGTTTTGTATTATTTTTTTTGGTCATACATCTCAATAAAAATATTTGAAAAACATAACTAAATAATTTATGGTATTCTATGCAAACAGTTTTAAGGAAATTTATAAAATCGTTTGCTGATTTTTAGTTACATTTTTCATCATCCTCATAATGAATGCTTAATTTACGAATATAATGAAAGTTTTATTTTATTTCGATTCAATGCAAATCCTATAAGTAAATGCAAGAATTTGACACAATGATTTTTGACTGAAATTTCAGATGTTTTTTGCGTTCGACATAAATTCAGAATTCTGAAAATTCAGATGACAGATGTAATTCATTGAACCCGCCCAATGATTTTTGACTGAAATTTAAGATGTTTTTTGCGTTCAACGACATAGATTCAGAATTCTTAAAATTCAGATGACAGACGTTATTCATTGAACCCGCCCAATAATAATAATTATGGCGTAAAAAAATAAAAATATATTAAAATTATCCAGGCACAAATCTATCGATTGGTCGTCGTGTTCGCTGAGGTCGACGTGGTATAGATGGGAAAGCTGCTTAAATGTCTTTTGGTGAAGTTTTAACATTGGGAAAGTTAACCTTGTCTGGTGGTGGAACTAGTTCGCAAGGTGTTTTCTCGCATTCATACATGTCTAGCGCCATGTTCCATGGTTTTTCGATTCGAGTTTTGGCAGCGATATCTTCTCTATGACGTTTTTGAAGTTGATTGGCATGTGCACGAAAAAGTGTGCCACTCTACAGCAAAACATTCTATTCTATTACCTTCCCAAAACGTTCAATAATTTGTCCTGGCTACCACTGGAAGTTTTTACTGTTATAGTATGTTTACTCACATAAACTAAATCTTGACTGTTAAATGATCGGGACTTGGCACCAAATTTTCGTTTAAATTGCTCTTCCATATACTTTGGCTTTTATTTGTAGTCTTATCTTGGTTTTCATTAAGCTTGGGCTTAATAAGGTTCAGGCTGATGCGGATATTTTTACCAAACATGATTTCGGCTGGAGACTTCTAAAAAGGCTTAGAAAAGGCTTCTACTAAAATCAGAAAATAGTTACCCTCAATTGGCCCAGCGTAATCCAGATGTAGACGTAATCCATCTTGGCTGCTGACGCACAGTTGCTTCAATTTTGGACGAGTGCTTTGACGTCGGCGTCTATGCTTGGCCAATAGACAAAACTTCTGACTATAGATTTTGTTCTTTCAATGCCTTGATGGCCACGGTGGAGTAGTTTGAGAACTCTTCTTCTATACAGATTTGGAATGACGACTCTTTGGCCAAACATGATACATCTATTGATGATGCTAATATTTCCTCTGCGGTTGAAAAATGCCTTAATCTTGATTTCATTTGGCCAGCCATTAGCCACAAACGGAAATACTTGACGTAGTTTATTATCCTTTGAGTAACTTGTAGATTTCCGAGATTATCAGTAAGAATTTGTTTGACTTCCTGTTCTATTTTGATTGATGCAATCACAAAATATTTTGCTACTTGGATGTTTTTATCGATGAGCCGTGACAGTATATCTGCATATTCTGTGCTACTGGTTGAAAAAAAGCTGATGTCAAAATCATATGCCAATAACTTGACTTGAAAGATTTTCCTCTATTCACCCACACATCATGTAAATGACATTTAAGTAAGGATTATAAATCGATTTCAATACTTCCATGAAAAATTCTACTAAAAGACCTAGTTTTGCAGTGACAGATAATTTCAGTTTTATACGCATATGTTAAACCCAAGTTAAATCCTGATTTTTGTTTCTTCTAATCTTGAAGAAAATTTCTGGTAAAATTTTGTCAACATACCTACCTACTTCTACCTATCTAGTGTGTAGTTTAAATGTCTTATGTTGAACACCAATTGATAATTGTATTTCATATCTCTTCGTTAAATTTAATATAGATACATAAGGTATCTCTAAAGCTTAATAGAGGTTCAACCATTAAGTTTGAATGGTTTAATTCTTTAGCCCTTATTTGTTGCTTGTTTGAATAAAATGCATTTCCGGTCGGTTACCATCATATCACACCCCTTGACCACATTTAGCTCACTTACCAACATAATATCATTTCTCAATTACACTCTGTGCAAACATTGAATCGGGTCGGGGCTCTTCTTTACATACATACATATATGTATGTATATACCCCACCCCACAGTTATTCAAATATTAAGGAAAGTCATGACGGAATTACATTCACACATACTATACGAGTAGATACATACATACATATATGACGTACTAAACTTGTACGGCTAAATAATCATCTTGCCACATCTGCTGCAACTGCCATGCTGCTTGCATGAATAGCTAATATCCATGAACCACATTGCAGCCACGTCAAACCGCACTACACCGCGCTTGTCTCTAGCTCCCAAAATTTTACGCAGACCTTCGCTTCAATATCGCTTCGTATTTTGTAATTAAAATTCGCAACTGTGCAACTCTATCAGGATTCAGGACTCTTTCGGATGCTCCATGTAATTTCAATATTGTAACATGCAGCAGATATTATATTATGAACTGGGCTGATGCTATCTCTATCTCTCTATCAAACAAAACCACATGAAGATATAACATAACAAAAAACAAACAAAATAAAAAAAAACATAATGGCAGGATTCTATGAATCTGAAAAAGCTGTATATACATCAGGAGTCAAAATCTGGCACCGAATCTGTCCCGGAACATTTGTATATTCATCAACCATTTCCCAAAACAATTTCTCTAATAGAACATCGCTTTTGTTTGTGTGTGTGTGTGTGTGTTCGTGTGCGTGTGGTTTTTAAGAGGTATTGAAAGTGGTCTAACATTGACCTGACCGTAACCGATAACCATGGTCCTGTAAATTGTTTCAGACTCGTCAATTATAGTGGTACTCCATGAAAGCTATATAATATGCAGGGTTTATGGCATGGGTATGGCTTGAGAGATGATTTATGGTTGTGGTGTTAAATGAAATTTGTTAAGTTGAATTATAGAGAATGGCGTAATCAAAACTTTTTAACAAAGGGCAATTTCTATCAAATGCAATTAATTGATTATTTTCTATAAATATGTATATAAAGGGGTATAGTTAAGAGTTGAATGGCAAGCACAACGTTTATCATAATTTCATAATCTTTTTCGAATTTTTGGCTACCTCCCTAGTCCCTGCAGAAGAAAAGAAAAACTGACGGCGGCAATGGGGAATGCTTAGAGCCAAAAGACTCAAAATACTTTTAATTGATTTTTTCAAATCATTTAAATTCGTTTCTTCTCTTTAATAAAAAAAAAAAAAAACTTCTTAAAATGGGGGGATTTTTTGAATTTAGAAATAAGTCCCAAAATTTTAAGATGAAATAAATTCCCAGAAATGTAAATAAATTAAAATTCCCAAGTCAAAGAGCTTTCTTTTGATTTTATGTATTTTTGTAATTTAGGTAATCATAAAGCAAAAAAAAATAATTTATCAATTAAATAAAAATAAGCCGATCTGAATTATACGCGATGAAAAATTAAAGTAAACTGCGTTTTCATTTTATTGCAGTATTTCACCCAAGTTAGTTTAAGTTAAGAAAACTGTATTAGCCTATACCTATGCGACTGCAAACACCCTAAGGAGCAACGGAATTGCGTGAGCCGGTAAATTTTTAGAGCCACCGCGCCCGCGCCTATAGTTTGGTTGGGTTGGGCTGCTAGTACTGGGCCGATTAAATATAGTTGGGTTGGCACTTTGGCAATACGTGAGTGCACACACTAGACGATAGTCGGCCAACTTTTCTTGAACGATTTGCTAGTCGATATTCGATAAACAGATTTTGCAAAGAGTATTGGATGCAACCTATCAACAGTGATAAGCTATTTAATGGAAAATTTTAAACAATGAATTCCAAATTATTATGGATTGCCCCAAAAAATTGTTCGTCTTTTATGGGATGAAATAACTGCCTGAACACAATAGAATGCTGCAACTGGAACTGGAACTGGAGATGCAACAGCTGTGAAAAAGTTTCGTACGTGCTATTTTTTATATGTGCCCACAATGCAGCTATACAGCATTTTGTAGATATACAGGGTGTCCGGTAAACATTAGTCTCGACAGTTCATATTTGGCAGTCGTGAAGTAGACACTTACAAATTTATTATGGAAATAAATTCGATAAACCAACGTTTTTTAATCGTTAAAACATTTTATCAAAATCAATCATCGATTACTGTGACGATGAGAAAGTTACGTGAAAAAAAAAAATCATAATGAGTGACGAGGCACATTTTCATTTGAATGGATATGTGAATAAACAGAATAGTCGGTTCTGGCCAATGGAAAACCCTCAAATTATTCATCAGTCACCTTTGCATCCATTAAAAGTTACAGTCTGGTGCGCAATTTTGTCAGGAGGAATCATTGGACCTTACTTCTTTGAAAATGAAAACGGCGTAACGGTAACTGTGAATGGGGAGCGATATCGTGAAACTTTTTAACGCCACAACTGCATGCTTTGGGCTTGATTACCACGTGATATCAACAAGACGGTGCCACATCGCATACAGCCAGGATTAAAATGGAATTACTGCGAGACCTCTTTCCACAACAAGTTATTTCAAGAATTGGTGATGTTGACCGTGGAGGCCAGGTCGCCTGATTTGACTGCTCCGGACTTCTTTTTGTGGGGATATCACTGACAAGCAATGTTTATGCAAACAAACCAGAAACGCTAATGAAATACCGCGTGAAATGTGTGAGAATGTAATGAAAAATGTGCTCAAAAGGGCTCGCATTTGTGAGACTAACAGATGCGGACATTTACCTGATATTGCATCCCATACATAATTGCCGACATTAAATAAAACATTTATCAATATAAGATCTATTCTCTTTCATTTAATCAAAAATTATAAACAAACAAAGTAGTATACCTTCCCGGCGGACACCCTGTAGTAAAAAATAAAAAATCACCGTCTCATTATTCAATTTGTTTATTTCCGATAATTTTCTTGTAATAAATAATATTTTCACGAAACAAATAACCACAAAAGGCTTCAATATTTTTTTTCTGGTTCTTTTTTTCTTCATAAAAATTGAAACGTCAAAAGTGCTGCACGTAAAAAGTTAAAAGTTGGTGAACTCTTGCAGCACCAACTGGAGTTACGTGGTGTTGTGTTGTGTTCGTAACATTGAATTTGTGTGCCGGGTCTTTTTTCAACTTCTTCTATCAGGTTTAAAATTGACGTTCCGATAAGAAGTATAATAAGGCAGTTCCATAATGTAAATATATACGTAAAAATATCTAGAAAAAACTAAATTAAATTTCAGATCAAACTGAAGTATCCATACAATCGGCCGACTTAATAGTCGGTAGTGTGCGCGCGTATAGAAGAGCTCCGTAAGTACTTATTAAGTAGTCGGCCGATACTTTAGTTTGAAGGCAATCATGTGGCACATCAAACTTATTTATCGGCCGATACTGAATCGTTGTAGTGTGCGAACTTTCATATATTTTCATATACAGTAAAACCCACTCAAGAGAAACGTCAAAATGTCGTAGTATTTCTCACACTTAAGAGGGATTCTCACTTCCCCGAAGCCCGCTTAAGTGAAAAAAAAATCACTTAGCAGAGTCAGGATAAGTGGAAAAAAAATTCACTTAAGCGGATTTAAAAATTCCATTAAAGCGGAAGTGGAAAAAATTTAAATAAAATAGATAATAGATAGATTAAATAAAATGGTTGTGATATAAGTATAAGAAATTCAAATGTCATTTTTGTGGTGAAAATGGTGAAGGTACAAAATAAAAAAGAAGTGGAAGCGTGGAAGCGTTCTGTTCGATCCAATTTTTTTTCACTTAAGAAAGTTTTTTTTCAATATAAAATTTAATTAAAAATTATATTTCAGGTATGTAAGCGTGTTTTTAATTTGAGCGGGTTTCTTTTAAGCGGTTTTTACTGTACTGATTAAGAGCCCGACCAAACTGTCGGCCGATAGAAATTCTGTAATATGCCGGGCTCACGAAATAATATTGCTCGACACATTAAATATGAAGATAAATTTTAACAGATTCAGCAATTCTTGAATTTCATGTGAATTGTATCTTGTGAAAATAAAAATCAAAATGGAGGAATATTTGGGAAAAAACTTTTTATTTCAGTCAAAGGAATTAATCCATTTTATTTCATTAGATTCACTTGAAATAATTAAAACAAAAACAAGCCTAGAAGTTACGCAAATCGTCCCAAATTTTAACTTTTCTTTCCAAACATCAGCTTAAGCCCAAGTTAAATTTTAACATAAGAGCATTGGGGAGAGTATATCATAGAAAACAGCTATTCTCTGAGAAGCTATTCTTTGAAAAAAAAAAAAACAATTTCAGAGAATTTTTTTTGTATTGGGAAGGTTCAAGAAAGTGAGATCTCGAAGAACTAAGGAATCTCAAAATTACATAAACAGATTTCCTTTATTCAAAACTTCCCAGATTTGCTAAAAAAAGAGCTACAAAAGTAGAGCAACAGGGACAGCAAATGACGCCATATTTCTTGCCGCTCTTTTGACATTTCTCTTCAGTAAGGTTTGCCATTTCATGATGGAAAGATATACGAGCCAACAATGAGTCGAAATTATTTAAATTTACTACCGAAATTTGGAGCCTCAACGTTAAGAGCGGATTTTCATCGAAAAATCATCTTCAGCGATGAGACTCATTTCTGGCTAAATGGCTTCCTTAATAAACAAAATATGTGGTATTGGTCAGGCAGCAATCCACACGTACTCCATGAGTCATCATTGCATCCCGAAAAAATTACGGTTTGGTGTGGTTTATAGGCCGGCGGCGTCATTGGGCCGTACTTCTTCCGTGATGATCAAGACCGGCGCGTTACGGTGAATGGGGATCGCTACCGTTCAATGATAACCGAATATTTTTGGCCCCAATTGGATGATATGGACTTGGAGAACAATAGAACATGTGGTTCCAACAGGACGGCGCCACAAGCCACAAGCGAATGTCACAATCAATTTATTGGAAACAAAGTTTGGAGAACGTGTTATCTCACAAAATGGTCCAGTCGCTTGGCCGCCTTGGTCGTGCGATTTGACGCCGTTAGACTATTTCCTGTGGGGCTACGTCAAGTCTATGGTCTATGCCAACAAGCCAGCGACGATTGATGAACTTCGTACGAATATCGAACGTGAAATTGCAGCAGTATCGGCCGATTTATGCTTGAAAACCGTCGAAAATTGGGTTCAGCGTCTGGACTCCTGCAAGCGTGCCCGTGGTGGCCATGCAAAAGAAATCGAGTTCCATACATAATGGCATCGAACGTACTTTTACAGGAATAAATAATTTCATTGATATCCAAAACCGTTTTTGTTTTATTTAAAAAAACTTTTGTAGCGCTCTTATTGAAAAACCCGATGCTTGGCTTATTTTTAGTTTGGCTAAATTTTGGAGAACATTTTTTATGAAAGCTTGAATTTAGCGAGACTTGAATACTAAGCCGAAAGGTGATATCAAACATCTACAGCAGCGCTACAGTACAATGAAAAAGAAAAGTGAGTAGGTACCTACATACATATATCAAGAAAATAATTATAATATGTACATACCTGCATATTCGATTTCAAAACCACGTTGCTTCATTCAACTGAATATTTCTTAATTAAATTTATTGCATATATGTTCATAAACAAATTAAATAAGTTGACACAAAAACATTGGAGATTCCATTCAATTTCACAGCTGAATATACCTGAATTTTAAAGACAAATTATAACCTCTGCCTCGGCACACTTATGAAATATTAAATATGCCTACCTATAAAAAAAATCACACACATACACACAAAAAAAGTACTAGCTTTGCTATCTGTGGGAAAAGAGAGGGCTCGAGCTGCGGGTTGAGAAAACAATAAATTTTAATTTACATTCGAAATGTCCGGCCGCAATTTTAATGCGCGAGAATTCACACGGCTTAACGTTAACAATACACAAACACAATATAATCCGTGTTGGTTTTCCATGGGTTTTCAATTTTCACGCCCAACGAGTTTGATATCTTTTTTTTTTCTTATATATATGTAGTTATATTTATATATAGAGATAGACAGAGCCATAATGCATTTAAAAATAATATTTTCGCGAATGAGAAAGTTTTGTTTAATTTTACAGCTCTCATTATCTATAATTTGATTTGGTAGTACTAAAGTAGTCGAATTGTATTATAAACATTGTTTGTAGGTACTTTACTTGCAGATGATGTGTTTAAAAAAAAATTAATATACAGGGTGATTCACATAAGGTATGACAAAAAGCTAAAGCGTGTAGGTTGGGTCGAGACATAATCAGAGGGAGGTCTATTTAACCCCGTCTAGCCGGGTGGGGCAATTTAAAAAAGAAATTGACTTAAAACAGAAAAAAAAAAATATTATAGAACAACGGTATCTACCACTGACAATGCCATGTTATACCTTTTTAATAAGCCCAAAATCTCTTCATTTATTTTGAACAGCGAACAGTTTTTAAAAATTATTTTTCAAACTCAAAATTTTGAAGAAAAACAAAATGTCAAACCAATTTCTTAAAAAATTGTACGTAATTAGTCAAAAATATACAACCGGAAGCAAAAATTTCTTATAAGTTTTTAAAAAACTACATAGATTTTATTTAACTAGTTTTTTTTAGTGAAATATTATGATCTTTAAGGCAACTTAAACACTTGGAGCCTATATTTAATGCTAACTGTCAAAAATATAGCCTAGTATAACGAAGTATTATGTGAGTACATAAATGTGAACAATTTAGAACCATGCTGTCTTGCTCTTCGCACATACATATGTATGAAATTTACAAATTAGACTGAAAAAATGTTTAAAAATCAATAAAACAATAAAAATAAATTGATTAAAAAAATATCTGCAATTGATTTGAAACCAACGCAATGTACACCAAGTGATTTCTTATACAAATTTCAATTTATGAGAAAAAATTTTTAAAAATTAAAAATTATTTAAAAAAAAAAAAATTATCCACTTATTTTGAAAAAAAAAAATTATTTTGAAAATTTTTTTAAAAATTCAAAATTTGATTTTTGAAAATTATGATATGCAATATTATTCAAAGTTATTAGTGGCTTTTGTATAAACAAATTTAATTGAAATTGGTTTAACAGATAGATAATGAGATAGTCGAAAACCCAAAAAATGGTTCTATGAGAGGTACAATTTAAAAAAAAAAAAGATACCTTTTTTGCCCAATAATATAGTAAATCGTTCTGATATTAGTTCACACAAAAATTTTAATCAAAATCGTAGCAGCCGTTTTTGAGAAAAATGGGATTTTCAATACCGGTTTTTAAATATTTGTATGGGAGGTACCGTTATTTTTGGCTGTAAGAAAAAAATTTATTTAAAATCTGCTAGATAATGTTAAAAAACTGCTGGCTGTTAAGTTTAATAAAAATTGATCAATTCGTTTTCGAATTATTAAGTTCTCAACAAAAATTTTGAAACTTTTTTGAAAAATCAAAAAAAAAAAATGTTTGAAGATTTTGGCACACAATATTTTTAACATTATTGTAAACATTTTCCATACAAAAAATTGACCAAAATCAGTTGAAACATTTTTGAGAAAATCAAAAATCTAATAAATAGTTCTATGCTTTTCCGATTTTTTTTTATAAAATGGTGGTATTTTTGTAGAAAAAAAATACTGAATTATCTCCATGTGCCAGTTCTTATATTTTGAGAACAAACAATGATATTGACTTCGGGCTAATTTTATTCTATAAATCAATACTTACTAAACTAAAGGGCGATCCGTAACCTCCCTTTACCTTCATCATCCTTCCGTTAGTACGGCGAAATCGGTCTGACACTCCTTTCTCCCCTCCTCCGACGGTACGGTGATAATACTGTCCGACGGTTCCCTTTCCCCCGGCTGTACGGCGAAAGCTGTCAGACGTCCCCTCCTTTCGGCAATACGGCGAAAAAGCTGTCTGGCGTACCCTCTTCCTTACCTCGACGGTACGGCGGCGATGAAGCTGTCCGACGATCCTAGTCCCTCCTTCACGCAGAACGGCGTTTACGCTGTATGACTCTTCTTTTCACTTCATTACCCCCCCCCCCATCCTATTCCCTTGGGCTGAATTAAAGGTGTTATACGATCCGTGCCCATGATCAGCCTGGCTGAGGGCCCAAATAAAAAAACTAGCTCAGTCGCTAACGGAGTATCCGGATACCTGGCGACCTCCGGATACTAGCCTTACCTGCATATACGGATCTCTGTGCAGGCGGACCAACCCTTCTCCGATACTCGTGGGACCTATATGAATTTTTCAATTGGTGTTGGTGGAAAGTCCGAGTTTACTTCTAGATCGGCCAGTAGTGCGACTGGAAAGTCGCCTGCTGTTACTCCTGTCTTGGGCATTGGCGACGAGACTATGGCAACTCATAGTCGCGCTGCTAATAGCAAGAACAGTGAGAAGGTAAATATACCTACTTTCAGTGGAAGAAGGATCGTGAATAATGGCCCTTCTTCCACTAACAAGAGTTCACCTCTAAATAAAACCCCCAGCGGGAGTGGGCGAAAGCTTACACCGTCCGGGGCGATTTAAAAAAATATCCGGAATGCTAAGAGGATTCTGAGGACTTATGGCGATAAGCCTAATATCGGAACTGACTCGAAGCAGGAAGGACGGATTAAGTGATATATGACGATATCAGCGAGGACTCCACGTCTAAGCGACAAAGGTATATTGAGGGTTCCGTTTTGGTTCCAAAGCGTCTTAAAGTGCAAAACACCAGCACTCCGCTTAATCTTCATAACGGTGATAGAACCTTCAGGGATGCCTTGAAAGGCAAAATAGTAGTTGTGGTTATCGACTTCGTAAAACACTCCAATTGGAAATTTTTAATTTAGAGCAAACAAATCAGCCAAAAATATACTCACATAGTTGAAAAATACGCCCCAAATTTGGCTTTCACTTGATCGCATATTGAACACCTGATAAGGTCTTTAAAGATTTTGAATTAGGAATAACAAAATAACATTGGGTGTGCAGTTTCCATAGGCACCAATGGGAAGTTACCAATGTGAATCGCAACCAGCCACGATGTGATAAGATTACACTTAATGGAACTTACAATGAAAAGAAAACTAAATTGGAAGCATGCCCTCAAGTACAGAACGCTCGCATTATACCACATTACATAATTAGCAAATTTAATTTGAATCTTTTCCTTTGCAGATCATTCATTTTCTCTATTACGTTTTGCCTTTGTCATTGAAATCAAATGAAAACATTTAACCAAGCATTAATTTAAACCAATTTACATTAAATAAATATGCAAATCAACTTATCGTCTTCTCCTCTTTCCTTTTTTTCAATTCAAAGACTTTCAATTTAACTATAATACTGGGTTTTGATATCAAATTGAAATTTCCCGTTTGAATTACAGTTTTTTCCGATATCAGATGAAGAAGAAGAAATTAAAAAATAAGAAACTTTATTTTTTCTTCGTGTTCAGTGTCCAAGTGAATATCCAGTAAGTATCCACCTAGAGTTCATCATTTTACTTTGTATAGCTATTATGACGTTATATGCACAATGCAATAGCTTAGGCTATACTATTAAAGCCGTATCATCAGGATGCTTTAACAATGGCAGATGGAGGAAGTCGGCAGGACGAAGATTTTGTTCCGCCAATTGCTCTGTGACGACGACGACGACGACGACAACAACAACGACAAGCGATGGATGTTGAATTTTAATTCATTTTTTAAATTAAAACGATTTATCAGTTTACACTTCATCTCTCATCAATTTGTTGGAAAATTGGATTTTATCAAACTCATATCCTGTTTGTTCTGTTTCTCGTTTCTCGTTTTTCGTTTTTCGTTTTTTTTTTTGTATCCATTAAGGATTTTCATGTTCTGTTCGAACGACCAAATGGTCGTCATGTCAAAAGACTTTCCATTGAGAAAAAAAAAAAACTTGTAAAGGTACTGATGGTACATATACGTCCAATCCAGCCAACAATATTCGGTGAATGAAAGAAATAAAACTATAGATATAGAAAGAATCTATACCTGAAGAATATATGATCCAATCGAATATTCAATCCTTTTATAGTTTTGGTTATCCTTTTGAATTTTTGTGCAATCGCTCTATATATTGGGGATGGAATTAATAAATCAAAATCAAAGGTCGAGACAAGTTCGACAGTTCGTGTATGGATGGAATAGAGTTCTTTGGAGAAATCTTCTTGAGTGAAAAATAGTTTTTTCAATCTTATCATCCACACCGATTTATCATAAGGATTTATGGATATATGCACAGCACATATGTATATGCACTTTACTCCTTTGCTTTGCCAGGATTTTTGTTTGTTTATTTTTTCATTGAATTATTATCGTTTTATCCAAATATATATATGTACATTACTGTGCTTATAAAGAATTGTTCTAATTTATAATAGTTTTTTGCTTAAAGAAATCATAACTCATTGGAAATTTCTTCTTGGTGTGTGTGTGTGTATTTTTTTTAATTGGGTTCCGACATTTTAAGTCTTTCTAGATCTAGAGTACATATTTTAGGGGCGAGAAAGAGGAGGCTGAGATGTGGAAAGCATTTTCAGTATTTTTAATTTAGTTTATGTTCAAGTGCATGCATTAAACAGCAGCAACAGTACCTACTGAAAGAGCCATCGGCACCATTTGCAATGAACAATTTTTGTTCCCTTATTTTAAAAGGGTGTTTCTAACTTAAGATTTAAAATTAGTTTTTTATATGTTTTTATATGTTTCAAATATGTTTCTATGGATTTAATACGATTTGGGTTCTAATTATGTATCAACATTATGTATCTTTGATAAAATTTAAAATTTAATCAAAATCTTCCAAAATAAGTCTTCTCCAATGTTACCAAATACCTACTTAATAAAAAATGGAAAAAAAAATTTATTTGACAAATGTATGTATTTGACATTTGATTAAGTTAAGTGTCACAAACTACGTTGTTATTGAATACGTTTAATAACAAAACTCCGGCACAATTTTGTTTTAATATTAATAAATTTTTATTTGCTGAACAATGTGTTTCCAGCCAAACAAGAGGTGAACTCATCCTCTAAAGTTAACGCATTGTCTTTATATAACAACTTTCGGATGTTTCCATCGGATTTCCAATCTCCGCTGTCACATCGCAGGAAATTTTTTTTGGGCGGCCATTTTATTACTGTTTTTTTAGATTTAGATTTTTTAAGTTCAATGTAAAATGTCGCTAAAGTTTAACATAAGTGCTTATGGGTTGTGTGACAGTAAACACAGAGGAAAAAATACCATATTGCAATTTAAATGATGACAACTGAGAAAAAAAAAATTAAAAGTTATTGGAGCTGGTTTAAAAAAAAAATATTTTTTTATAAAATTATAAAATAAAATATAAAAATATAAAATTTTGAAAACATTTTTAAGCGTTTTTTAGTTATTCCCCCACACGTCTTTTTAATTTTTTTAATTCCTGCCGTGCAAATTTTTTTAAGCAAAAAATGAAAATCTTATTTTTATCAAAAACTGACCCACAACTTAAAAAAAATCAGTAATTTTTTTTACAAAAATCCTACCATTTTATAAAAAAAAAATTCGGAAAAATGGTTTAAAATGATATCTCCCATAGAAACATTTTTTGATTTTCGATTTCCTCAAAAACGGTTCAACTGATTTTGATCAATTTTTTTATAGAAAATGTTTACAATAATTTCAAAAATATTGTGTACCAGAATTTTCCAATTTTTTTGGATTATTAAAAAAGGTTTCAAAATTTGTTTTTGGGAACTTAATTATTCAAAAACGACTTGGTCGATTTTTATTAAACTTAGCACCCAGCAGTTTTTTGACATTATCTAGCAGATTTTGAATAAAATTTTTTCTTATAACCAAAAATAACGGTACCTCCCACGCTAATGTTTAAAAATCGGTATGTAAAATTTCATTTTTCTTAAAAATGGCTCCTACGATTTTGATTAAAATTTTTCAATGAACTAAAATCAAAACGATCTACCATACTATTGGGAAAAAAATTTCTATGTCGATTTAAAATGGTACCTCTCATAGAACCATTTTTTTGGTTTTTGACTATATTTCATTATCTGTTGAACCAATTTTAATGATTTTTTTTTACGCAAAAGCTACTAATAAGTTTGAATAATATTGCATCTATCAAAATTTTCAAAAAATCAAATTTTGGACTTTTAAAAAATCTTCAAAATAATTTTTTGAAAATTCGATATTTCGAAAATTTTTAAAAATTAATTTTTAAACTCCGCGAAAATTAGTATTAAAAATCAGCGTACCAATTTTTTTTTCTTAAAAATATATTCAAAATTTTATATACATATGTACATACATGCATATGTATGTATATGTATAAAAAATTAATTTTTAAAAAACCGCTCCAAATGAATTTCAGATATTTTTTTAATCAATTTATTTAATTATAATTTTATTGATTTTTCAACATTTTTCAGTCTAAACTGTAAATTCCATGCATAATATGTGCGAAGTGCAAGACAGCTATATATTGTTCATATTTATGTACTCACATAATACTTCCTTAAACGAGGCTATAGTTTTGGCAGGTGAAATAAAATATAGGCTCCAATAGCTAATAAATTTCTTTTACCAGATGAAAAGTTTTTAAAGTTATTAAGACTTTAGAACCACAGTGTGATCGCATATAAGAGCAAGTTCGTGCATTTTATTTAGTATTTATTGATGCGGAAGAAAGAAATTAATTTTGGAAAAAAAAAAACATCTTTCCATTTTCAAAATATCGAAATTCCAAAAAAGTAATTTTTAATTTTTTTTAAATCCAAAATTTTATTTTTTATGCAATATTATTTAAACTAATGAGATAGTCGAGAACACAAAAAAATGGATAAGTTAAAAAAAACTGTTACAATAGTTGTACTAATATTAGATAGCATACAGATTTTAATCAAAATCGTAGGTGGCACTTTTAAGGAAAATAATATTTTCGTACCATTTACAACCCTTTTTTTTTTTTTTTTATAAAATGGTTACTAAATTTTTTTTAATACTTGTATGGTAGGTTCCGTTATTTATGATTATTAAAAGAATTTTTGTCTGTTAGTGACAAGTTTAGTAAAAATCGACCGAGGAGTTTTTGAAATTATAAAAAAATAAAAAAAAAACATTAAAAACTTTATTAAAATTGATCAAAATCAGTCGAACCGTTTTAGAGAAAATCGGAAATAAAAAATATGGTACCATTTACAACCCTTTTTTTTTTTTTTTTATAAAATGGTTACTAAATTTTTTTGTTTCTAAATTAGTGATAAAGTGTAGAAGGACTTTCAAGGAACACCCTTTATAGTTTTAGCTAGTTGTGAAATTAGAAGATTTACGGGGAACAGGAATATACGAATGCGACGCTTAACTACGTCTGTCCTTGTGAGTAACTGTATCTTTGTATATTTCTTCGAGGTGGTTGCATAATTAGTGCATGTGTTCTGGAAAATTTATATTTTAGCACTTGTGCTAAATTATCCTAATTGGGCTGCAGATAGTAATTTGCATTGGCTACATACGGGTTGAGTGGTAAGGGTTTATATAGAATGTACAAATACATAAGTGCAGAGAAGTACTGTATGTCTCTGTCTCGGTATACCTATAGGAAAAGATTTATATGCGGGATTTATAGGAATTGGTTATTTTTGTTCTTTTTCTTATAGAATTAGGTTAAGTTGGAGGAAAAAACATTAATATAGTTTTTGGAAAAAAACACATGATTTCATGGGCAGTGTTGAAACTTTTTGTTTCATTTTTTCTCGTTTCGAACCAAACATTCTTATTGTGGCATCTTTTTGATTATCTTTCTTTTTGTCAGTCAGAAGAGTTTTTGAAAAATTTTGTTGATGAAAATTTTTGAATTGGTTGGCAGAGTATTTAAACTTATTGCAAATTAAAAAGTAGTATACATATTTTGAAAAAAATTGAAACTGAAAAATTAAATTGCCTAACAAAATTTCATTTTTTTACCAAGTCAACCGCTTTTATATCTTGTACAGCTTATTGTTGCATTCTTTCTTCCATACACTTTTGAAATCAAAATAACTCGAAAAATCTTATTTTCAGTAAAGCAACCACGAAAATTTTAATTATTTCAAGGTCCAAGGTTCCATACAGCAAGACCGGGATGAGCAATCTCTTATATTAAAGGTATCCTTGGATCTCTGAGAGAGTATTTTAATACCTTTCTTCTTCTTAGAAATAGCAATTGGTATCTAAGAGTGATCAGAGGCGTATTTAAGGATTTGGCGCCCCGAGCTGATAAATTTTGCCGCCCTTTAGAACAATGAAAATAAAGTAATAAAAATAATAATAAGAAAAACACAAAATGCATAATAAATATTTGATATTTTCAATACACTCTTCTTGAAAATCTTCACCAAGATCAACCGGGTATTATTTATAGGAAGTGGTTGCATTTTTTCGAATTGCTTCTTCACTCATGTGATCAAGCTTAAATACAAAAATAAAACCATTTGTTATTGGTTCATAGGATGAATTTCTTCTCTTCAACTCACTCAATAACTGGTCGCAAATAGGAATGAATGTATTTATTTTGAAATTTCACGACCATAAAAAAGAACCTCCCCTTCCGTTTTTCCTCTTGACGATTGTTTTTTGATCCATTTTGTAATTTTCAGAGGTTTTGCTTTTTCCCATCTCTTCAAAAACATCAAAGCATTCTCATTTTTCTCTCACAAACGATATAAGTGCCTCGTAGATCCTGGACACAGTTTCTGTATCGTACGCAGAGCTTATGAGTGTATTTATAAGAATCCCTCTCACTCTAAAATATATGTATGTCTCTTTTCCCTATATATAGCAAACAAGCAAGCTCGAGCAAGGTTATTTTTAGTGCGTGTTAAGCGAAATAAATGTTGGGTTTTTTCATTTATATTTTTCCTAACTCAAAAAATCGTCGTGTTTTATTTTTTTAATTATACAGTTCCAACGTCTGTATCAACACCTTTTTTTTTTATATAATATTAAATTGCTTGAGTATAGAACTCTAAAATTGAGACAATATTGCTGTGTCAAGGGACTTCAATTGCGTCAATAAACCTCTAACTTCAGTTTTTACTAAAGCTTTCTGGTGGGCATTATTTTTAATGGCATTAAGAGCCGATATTATTTGGTCCCAATCTCTGTTTAAGCTCGTACAGGCATCGTCCCGGGCTGACCAACGGGTAAATGAAAAATTTTTTAATGTGACATTTTCGGAACCATTAAAAAATTGGAAATTCATTCCCACTTAATACTTTCGAGTGTGTACTAATTTCCAATAAGAAAGTGGAGCTGGTTCTCACTTAATGGGAACAAAGATTTCGTTCCCATTAAGTGAGAACTTAGTCCCTCAGTGGACTTAGTTCCTCTGGACTTATTTCCCTGTACAAGTGGGAACTTAGTCCCTCAGTGGACTTAGTTCCTGGGGACTTATTTCCCTGCATTTTCCTGTATGTGTCAAATATTTAAATTAAATTAATTTATATTTGTATTGTAAATTCATGGTTTTAAGCAATAATTTTTCAAAAAGATTATTTATGCTTAAAAGCTAAATGTAATGCAGTCGTTTAACAAGCCAATTCTGGGCAGTCGAGACCAGTACCTAATGGTTACAAATGAGAGGTAAAAATAATCACAATTGGTGTATGCTTTTACAGAACTTGCCCTATACTCCTACAACACTATACCACCCAATAATATGTATTTAAACAAAACTCATTATGTTAACATGGTTTTTGGTTTTTCACAAAAAAAAAAAATAAAATTCCTACTACAAATTTCAGAAATCGAATAACATTTAAATTAAATTAAAACAATTACTAAGTAAAAGTTTCAAATTTATATTTCACTTTAAATGTAATGAATTTTCGTCATCCTCTATATTTTTCTCTATTTTATTTGTATATTATAGTCTCAATCTCTATGTGTTGTGTCCAAGTTTATTGAAGTACTTTTTTGGGGAACAAAAGATTCTCAGGATAATGAAAAGTCATCACTAAGAGCTCTGCTTACAGGTATATAAAGAGCATTTGGATGGAGGGTCCTGATGGAAAACCATCAGGGATACACCGCAGTCATTTCAGTCAGTCAGTGAGGAAGGCACTTGAATGAAGAGGAAATAGAGTGCCATCGTTGCTTGGTTTTTGTCAAGAGTTTTACAGGAACCTCAAGTGATTTGAACGTCATTGGCAGTGATGTTAAATCTTTTGAAGATTTTTTTTTATTTAAAAATTTCATACAAAAATGTGGTAAGAATATGTAGTATTTGAACTAAAATAGAAATGTCTGTCGAAAGCAGATATAGCTTCGATTTTCGTCTTAGCAACTATATATGTCTCCAATGACATATATGGAAATTTCTTGAAAGATAAACAGGGTTTTTTCAATTTATGCAAAAACAAGGGGTCTTTTCAATTGTATACCTGCGTCGTCATTTTCTTGTACCCTGGGACTTATATACATATTGACTTCATTATCAAAAAGAAACTAAAATTATACAGATCTTTAAGTTCAAAAATAATTTTCAAAGGAAATACGCTTCTGTTACCACTCTCAAATTAATATTCCAAAAGCATTTATCCCCAAAAAGTATTCCATCAGGCATATAACTGCCACAAAATTTTCCATTTCAATAATCTTCTAAAAACCCACTTATAGAAGGTATATTGACCACTGGAATTACAACACATCCTATATACATACATAGACATAGTTCATATAGGATGCTTGTGGATAAAAGAAAACTTTATTTCTATACTTAAACTGAATAAAAGCATCCTTCATTCGTCCTTTCAATAAACCATTCGAAAATCTATTATGAATCCTTTCGTTTTTGGGAATTCACTAAATCGATCACTGTATAAAATATATGTATGTATGTAGATAGCATTTTCCCAAGGTTTCAACAAATAGCCGTAAGATGGCCAATATTAGTCGATTACTATGTACGAGTATATGTATATGTATGACACCACACAAAATGCACAAATTCACACAAACACAAGCATTGGTGGTTTGTCTTTGTATAATAATAACTTTGCAGAGGATTTGTTGAAGAGAAAGGACAATAATGCTCTCCTCTGCAAGGAAAAATATATTCTTCCATTTAAATTGATGTCATTCGTATTTTATTGCGGTCATTCATTTTAATCTTATTTCTCTATTTCTGTCTCTTTCACTCGTTTACAATAAAACTCACAACTGATAGATTGGTCAGTTTTGTTGGTCGGTCAGTTTCAGTATTATGTATATCCTGCGGACAGAATTTAGAAAAGACCGCATGGATGGAAATGTTCAGTTTGGCACTGTAAAGTGCAGGTTGACAGTTTTTTTTTTCATTATTATTTTTATGGCTAGGATTATATTTTTATAAGGATTTAGGTATGTATATGTATGTAATTTTTTTTTTGTTAAGTAAAAGTTCGGAGACTTTTTTTATGTTTTGTTTTTTTTTTTTTTTTTGGAAAGTTAAACAAGTCGTGCACTCCACATTATGTCGGCTTGCTTCTTTTTCTTCTCTTTTTTCTTTATAATGTGACGGTCGTTGAAAACAATACATATTTTTTATATGGAATCATCATCAAGCTTTAAAAATGAACTAAAAATATAATTCGGTACAACATTAAATGAATGGTTCTGTTTGCACAACTTATATGTCCTTTTAAACAGGGTGTTTTTAACTTTACCTTTATTACTTTTTCAGGCCAAATTCATCTCCGAATATTATATATATACATACACTGCAGAGTCTAGAGAGTGTAGAGAACCGTTATTTAAATTTATGTAATTTCAACGTTCTACAATTTTTGTTACAGCAATTTTTCAATTTAAGTGACAACCTCTATACTTTAACTTTTAAACAATACAAATACGAATGAACAAAAAAGTATTTAAAATATTTATTTAGGAAGATAAATTTGATACAAGTTTGTGCACATAACTTTTTCGTCTAGGATACAAAAAAAACGCTACTTACGTTGCAAATATCAAAATAACTGGTGGACAAATGACACTATACAATATACATATGTGCATGTCATAATAATACTTTTTCGAATATTAAAAGGAAACAAAATCAACTCGTTTTTTTTTCCAGCAAAAATGACAAATGAATTATAGTCCATATAATATAAAGCAAAAACAATAAAGCAAAAATGGCTGTTCCGAACCCACAACAAATGAAGCAAAAAAATAAACAATACCAGCAGTCTTTGTACGGGTGGACCAAAAGTTCGCTTATATTTCAAATGATGATCTAAAAGAAACTAGTTATGTGAGATAAAAACTGTTTATTTATTATTAAAGTACACAAATAGGGATTTTATTTTTTTTTTAAATTACATCATCCATATGTGATCCTTGACTATTTTGACACTGCTGCAACCTGGAGCGGAAATTTTCAATGACGGCCTCACAAGTGTTGCGTGAAATTTTTTGCATTTCCTCTAGAATATTTTCCTTTAATTCTTCTAGGGAAGGGACACTGGGTTGCTATTGAAAACTTTACTTTTAAGGTATCCCCAAAGAAAGAAGTCCATTGATTGAGGATAAGTCCGGGTTACGAGGTGGCCAGTTAATGGATTGGATATCACTTTTTGTCCAAAAACTTCGCGAACAGCACTTAATGAGTCGTTGGAAGTGTGGCATGTTGCCCCATCTTGCTGAAACCACGATCGTTGATTATGAAGAATACGAATCAAGAATCATCTGGGCACACCTAAGGCGTTAGTCCGCTTCCGAGTAGAGAGGCCAGGATTTTCACGAATAGACGTTCTTACACGCTCGACGTTTTCGAGATCTCTTGATGTTCTAGGTCGGCCGGATCATGGTTGATTCATTGTTAAACCTGTCTCTTCAAACTTCTGTACCCAATTTCTAATCGATTGAATCGATGGAGCTTCATTTTTACGCCGTATGTTGTAATCAGCGCAAAGTTTTTGTTGCACTAGAGTAAAAGAATCGTTGTTGCGGTACTACACAGAACGTACGTTGTTTATCGTTGAACGACGACGACGCCATGATACTGAATTCCCATTGGCCTCTCTTGCGCTTCGTAACTCCTCCACCCATCCCGCCGTCGCTGCTCGTCGCAAATACCGATTCAAATTTAAACGGACTTTTGGTCCATCCGTATTTATTTGAATAGTTTGGTGTTGCATGCATTACATTGTGAGCCAGCAGCGGAGCGATGCGGCGGCGTTGGCGTGTACCCGGTTCATACTTCTTTGAAATCATCATCAACGGGGAGCGCTACCGAATACCGATCAATGAGAATTAATTTATTTTCGCTAAAATTGAATGATATGGTGTTCCAACTTCCAACAGGACGAAATGCCGACGCGCTACGTGCAGCGTTGCCGGCCATACAAAAATTTCCGTGCCACATTTTCTAGAAAAACGTGCCATTTCATTTCCATATGAAAATAAAATGCATGACTGGGTCGTACGAACTTGCTCTTATGTGCGATCACACAGTGGTTTTAAAGTCTTAATAATTTTTAAAACTTTTCATCTAAAAAAAGAAATTAATTAGTTATTGGAGGCTATATTTTATGCCTCCTGCCAAAAATATAGCCTAAATTAAGGAAGTATTATGTGAGTACATAAATGTGAACCATATAGCACCGTGCTTTTTTGCACTTCGAACATATGCATGGAATTGACGATTTAGACTGAAAAATGTTGAAAAATCAATAATATTAGAAATAAATTGATTAAAAAAATATATGAAATTGATTTGACACCAACGCAATGTACACCAAGTGATGATTTCTTACACAAATATTAATTTATGAGAACAAATTTTTGAAAATAGTTGGAGCGGTTTTTTCAAAAATTAATCTTTAATATTTAAAATTTTGAATATTATTATGTATTATTAAGAAAATTAGTACTAATTTATGCAGTTTAAAAATTATTAAAAAAAAAAAAATCATCCACCCATTTTCGAAATATCGAATTTTCAAAAAAATTATTTTGATTTTTTTTTTTTAAATACAAAATTTGATTTTTTGAAAATTTTGATGTGCAATATTATTCAAACTTATTAGTAGCTTTTTTGTAAAAATTTCATTAAAATTGGTTCAACAGATAATGAGAAAGTCGAAAACAAACAAAAATGGTTCTATGAGAGGTACCATTTTTAAACGATAGATAATTATTTTTCCACAATAATATGGTAGATCGTTCTGATATTAGTTCACATAAAAATTTTAATCAAAATCGTAGCAGCAGTTCTTGCGAGAAATAAGATTTACAATACCGGTTTTTAAATATTTGTATGGGAGGTACCGTTATTTTTGATAGTAAGAAAAAAAAAATTTATTTAAAATCTTCTAAATAATGTGAAGAAACTGCTAGGCGTTAAGTTTTAAAAAAATCGATGAAGTCGTTTTCGCATAATTAAGTTATAATTAAAAGAATTAAAACTTTTTTAAAAATCCAATTTTAAATTAAATTCTAGTACATAATATTTTTAAAATTATTGTAAACATTCTCCACAAAAAAATTGATCAAAGTTTTTTGAATCGTTTTTGAAAAAATCGAAAATTAAAAAAATGGTTCAATGGGAGCTATCATTTAAAACCATTTTTCCGAAATTTTTTAAATTAAATTAAATGGTAGTATTTTTATAAACAAAATATAGAATTTTATTTTAAAAAAGTTGTGGGCACGTTTTAGAGAAAAATAAGATTTTTATAATTTGGTATAAACAAAATTGTACGGCACGTACCGTTATTTTTGATCTTAAAAAAAATGAAAAAAAATGTGTGGTGGAATACCCAAAAACACTAGGTACAAAGTTTAAAAAAATCGACTCACCCGTTTGGACAGACAGACAGAATTGCGAGACCCACTTTTTTCGACTTCCTTATCATCGTAATATCAACGACTAAAATCTCTAGTTCGATTTTTTTTACGATAACTTGCCATATAGTACCTATGTATATATCGCAAGTAAAAACGCAAGTTCTTATTTATATTTAAAAAAAAAAAAATAATACAACAAAAAATTAGAAGAAATAATTTAATTCATTTGGAACAATTTAAAAAAAAAAATCTTCAAAATTCGCTTTATTTGAAGTATAAAATAGGAATAAGAAGAGCGTGCCATATTGAATTTTTTCGTGCCGACGTGACACATTTAAATTTTCGTATCGAAAAAGCACGATCATGCTACTTCAGACATGCTGGCTACGTGCCTAATAGCGGACAGAAAATACAATATATGTTCTATACGATTTGAGGGGTTACCTCACGCAGATGCGACGTGAAATGGTCCATTAAGATCGTTTAATTTGACCCCGTTAGACTCTTTTTTTGTGAGATTTCGTTAAGATGCAGGTCTATATGGCAATACACCACAAACGAACGGCGCTTTCAAAGCCATCTTACCCCTTTCATCGCTGAAATTCTTTAGTTAATTATACCTTACCTAGAAATCGGTAAGTGAAACCACAGCCAAAGTCAAAGAGAAAGAAGTATAAATCACGATTACACTATATTGTATTTATCAATTATCCTTATTGCAAGGTTTCAAATTAAATTTGTACATACCATCGTGAAAATACTATTAATATTGTTTTTTCTAATAGCCCTGGCATTTTGAATAACACAACATAAATTACTTATTAAATTAATATATACCTATGGATATCAGTGAGAGTTTAAATCTCAAACCATAATAATTAATCATCCCCCAATAATTGAGTGAAATTTAAATCGACAACACAAAAAAAATGTAGGTGTAGGTATTTGTTTTTTTTTTTTTTTATAAATTCTGTTGTTTGATGTATGAATGTATCTCTATCTACTACGTGTAGATACTACGTATAATTATTCAAGTTGCATCATTCTGTCACAGCTGTTGCTTTACACAAAAACGACACTAAGCGAAATGTCTAAACTTTGATACTAAAATGTCAGTAAAAATACAATGAAAGCAATTAAATTTGTCGTGATGCTTGAATTTAAAATGGATTATTAATTTGATAGATAAATAAAAGCCACTTGCATCAGAGTGAGAATAACTAATTAAGACCTGTTTGCTGATATCAAAATTAAATATTTAAATTTGACGTAAATTTAATTTTTCCTTAATGTAAAATGTCAATAAAACGAAAAAAAAACTAAAACAAAAATTCCTTTTATTAAATTTAAATAAAAAAACGAACTTTTTCGAATGGCATCTGATGTCGATTCTTCTTAAATATTTGAATTAGTAACGAATGTGGCCGCTCAGTCCCAAAAGCGCTGAGATTTCTTGGAACATTTTTCTGCGCAAGAAATGTATGGAAGTGACAAGTAACTAGCATTCCATTTATAATACGTCAAAGGTGGGGTGTGTCATATTAGGTATGTAATTTTTTTTAATCTTAACATTTTTTTACTTGCGATAAAAAATGAACTCTTTTAAAATTTAACTTTCAACAAAAAAGTCATACTTTTCTCATTGTAAAGTTTCTTTATGCGCGTAAACCAAATAAAGCATCTTGAAAAAAAGTTTTTTTTTTCACTTCGGCCCCACTGTGCGCCGCAAGTTTTTTGTTTATTTACTTTTCAACGAGAAATCAAAAATAAAAAAATGTTATAACTAAAAATAGATAAACATTTTAAACGTTAAATTCTCAAATGTTGGTTGTAAGTTATCTGGTGAGTGAGAGTAAGCAACTTTAGTTCCTCAGAGTTTCCACCAACTCGTTGCGATAAAAAGTTTCTAACAACTAAGTTTTCTAGCAGGTCTCTTTTTCTCAGAAATTACCTGTATGTTTTGAATACAAATTTCAGAGTTAATTTTTTATCAGCATAAACAAAATTTAGAAAAAGTTTTAGAAAAATCCACCCACTGGCCCGCCTGTTTTTCATATTTCTTGGTTTATCAGAAGTAACTCTAACGATTTCGATTTTAATTTAAATTTTAAATTTTAAGAATTTGTAAAAAAAAAAAAAAAAAACAAATTGGATTAAGTAAATTCCAAATATTGCAACGACCAATTTTACAAAAATTTATAAAAAAAAAACGAACTCGGAAAATGTCATCCAAATCTTTAAATTAATTTCCGTTAAACTAAGAAATATGTAGTAAATTGGTCGGGTAAATTGGCAAGTATTTGGAATTAATTTAATCTTAATCTTATTTATTAACTTTCAAAAGTTTGTTTTATGACCAAAAAATAAAAATAAAACAGAAAGTGGTCTTATTCGAACCCATACAATTGTTTCTGTTTTGAATGTAAATAAATAAGAAATATAAAAAAATCGGATGCTTCGAGCTTACTTTTCGAATCTAATTACTTATGTTGTAATAGTCTGATCTTTTATGTAAAATGCCCTTTTGATCTTGTATTAAAACATATTTACTATAAAGGGTGTTTTTTTTTAGAGGTATAGAACTTTGAAATGGAATAAAAAAAAGATGATTTTTTTTAAATTGACATGAAATTTACTTTATTCGAAAGAAAATCTTCTGGAATTATAATTTAAATATAATTTCCGGCATATGACCGCCACGGCTGTCTCGGACGTAGTCTAATCTGGAGGTCGAATTTTCGATGACTTTTTCCAACATTTGTGGCCGTATATCGGCAATAAAGCGGCGAATGTTGTCCTCCAAGTGGTCGATCGTTTCGGGTTTATCGGCGTAGACTAGCGACTTCACATATTCCCACAGAAAATAGTCAAGCGGCCAATTCACTGGTCCGTAACGTGAAACTATGCGGTTACTAAACGTTTCCTTCAATAAATCAATTGTGGCACGAGCTGTGTGACATGTTGCTCCGTCTTGTTGAAACCACAGCTCCTTCACATCATGGTTTTTCAATTGATGAACGAAAAAGTGAGTAATCATGGCTCTATAGCGGTCACCATTGACTGTAATGTTCTGGCCAGCATAGTTTTTAAAGAAGTACGGACCAATTATTCCACCAACCCATAAAGCGCACCAAACAGTCAGTTTTTGTGGATGTAACGGTGTCTCAACATACACTTGAGGATTATCATCACTCCAAATATGGTAGTTTTCTGACTCATCCATTCAACCAAAAGTGAGTTTCATCGCTAAACAAAATTCGCTTATGAAAATTGGGATCAACGGCAATCTTGTTTTGGGCCCAATTTGCACAATTTAGAAGCGTTGTTGTTCAGGCGTCAGTCTATTCATGTTGATATGCCAAACCAAACTAAAAAAAAATCACTTGACAGCTGACAAAATGGCCGCCAGTGAAAATAGTGTTGCCAACTTCTATACCTCTAAAAAAAACACCCGTTATTTAATCGCCTATATTTTTAGAAAAACAAATTGCTAACGAGAGTTAGATTCTAATAGGCATTAGTGCAATTCATAGAATAACAAACAATTTTTGTTGCCATTATTTGAGTATAAAATCCTATTTTCTGTTTATTTTCAAAAGTCTCAGAAGTGTGATGTGTTGCCTCAATGTGTTTAATTATCCTTAAAAGTATTTCTGTTGGTTAAAATTCTAGCTTGAGATTCCGCACTATCCGGTTTATGTTATTTTAATAAGAAGAATTGCTTAACTTTTAAGAAATTAAAGTTCCTTTTTCATTAATAACTTCTTAGTTTAAAAATACAAACTTTTTTTCTTTGTTGTAGATACACAGAGTTTGCAAGAATTTTTCTTATAATATTAAAAAAAAAATTGAATCGATTTCTTAAATCAAAAGCTACAACGTAAATTAATTAAATTATCTACCACTTGATTAAAACTAAACACATCACTCTTATATTTGTTCGTAGGAGTCAATTTAAATTTCATTAGGCTGCCTCTTCGTTTTAATCACTCTACATAATATTCAAAAAATTGAAAAGCATTATATAAATTAATGACTCATGTTCATGAGTCTACGTTAAACTTTATCCTCTTGATATAAGATCAAGAAATTTCAATACACGCATTCAGAAGGAAGATAAACTACCCAATGCTATATATGTGCTCGTACATCTGTTTATATTCTTCTCATGATGAAATGAAGAAAAAGTGACATACCAAAGTTATTAACCCAGAGCACAATATTGAGAAGTTGAAATTTTCACTCAATTTTGAAGTTTGTCGTGTAAGAAGCTTCACATGTTTTTTTTTTCCTTTTAATTATTTTTAACAGAGGTGTCATGCGACAACAAAAGCAATGTCACCACCATGTCATATCTTGCTAATTAACATTGACATGGTTATATTCATCCTCATTACCAGAAATGTACATTATATGCACCAAATTGGTATAAACAATAAGCTTTGAGAAATGAGCCATTAAAAACTTTGAGTCTGTCAGTTATGTGTAGCACGGTAGCCACACTATACAGCACTATACAATCATACATCATTGCTGGGTGACCTTTAGCAGCTTCCATGTATCCTTCAAAATGCAGGATGTATTATATGCCATAGGTAGCTACACTCTACACAGTGCCTGGGTTATACGTTTTTCCATTGGTATTGGAGAATTGTCGAATAATATTTATGCCTGGCACTTCTGCTCCGTCTACAGGCTGAAGATAATCCAATTTGGAGGCTTACATAAATTTCCAATCGAATATTCTTGGAGGCAAAACAGCTAGCATCCACACAATGGTTAAATCTGCTTCACACTATTAGTTCTCGTAGGAAGACTAAAAGGGGAGTGAATTTCACCAAAAGAAATATTTAGATTTAAAAAAAAAAAGCTTTTGTATAGTTCAAGACTTTAAATAGAGGCCTGAGTATTGAAAATGTAAGAATAGAAAAAATCTTTAGGCACGCACTACGCATACCAAGCTTTAAAATTTATAATAAGTACTGAAGATTTCAAGAAAACAAATAAAATAAATACGACATTACAATTACTCCCAGAAGTAGGTGAAATTCTCCTAATTTAAGTACGATGTCATCCGAAAACGTGTGCTCATTTCATTTGTGTAATTTAATTGTTTTCTAGTGCAACATCGCCACCAGTATAATAAATATAGTTCGACGAGGCAAATTCAATTTTGCCTATGACCAAAATTTCTACATAAATGGAATGAGCAAGGTTCAAAACAACGCCATCTATCGGTTTTGTGGTAGGCTTTTACAATCAGAGATGTGCTTAAAAAAAAAAAAAATCGACAAAACGCAGTCGCACACTCTGGGTGAAATTCGCTGCCATGGCGCAAATGATATTAGCGGTTTTTTCAACGATTCTATAGCCTTAGATATACACAGTTGGTTGCGTGCTTAATAGGCCTGCCTCAGGCTATACGGGCTACCTTGCAAAAGTTTTTGAAAAAGCCACCATCGTTGGCCACATAAAACCCGGAGAATCTGTTTGGACTGTCCACTTTTTCACTACCTATATAGCTTCAGTCTCGCTACTGATATTAAAAATTCAAATGAATGGTTTGGAATCCATGCTGGTTTGATTAGTTTGATTAGTTCTTTTGGGAAATATCGTTATCCTGCAGTCATAATATTATGTTTTCTTTCGAGAGATGAATTTATCATCGATGGTGGATCCCTGTCACGTGGGTACTGCAATTAAGCTATGGTCGAGCAATCGATGGGAATTTATTTATTTGTAAAATTCAGGTCAATTTTCTATTGGTTTAAGTTCGTTATATAAATTAATAATTTTTACTAATGCAAATAACTGTTCATCTTCATACACCATCATAGTATTACATCATCGTATGAATAGTTTTGATATTCATTTTTTTATGATTGGGGTTCAGTTGTTAATTTAATAATAGGCATGTTTTTTTGTAAGCCTGGAGGCAATTGAACGAAAAAAACAACGTTAGTGCTTAACAATCACAATGTTAAATACAACAACAACTAATCCCCTATGGGCTTAGCTAAACCCATAGAATTCTCCAGGCTTAATTTAAGCACACAGAAAAACTGTGAATTGTATAAAGCGTGTTTTTTAGAGGAATAGACCTTTAAGTTGGCAACACTATTTTAACTGGCGGCCATTTTGTCAGCTGTCAAGTGATTTATTTTTAGTTTGGTTTGGCATTTCAACATAAATAGACTGAAGCCTGAATAACACTTTCAAATTGTTATGAATTGGCCCAAAACAAGATTGCCGTTGATCCCAATTTTCATAAACGAATTTTGTTTAGCGATGAAACTCACTTTTGGTTGAATGGATGAGTCAAAAAACTACCGTATTTGGAGTGATGAAAATCATCAATTGTATGTTGAGACACCTTTGCATCCACAAAAACTGACTGTTTGGTGCGCTTTATGGGTTGGTGGAATAATTGGTCCGTACTTCCTTAAAAACGATGCTGGCCAGAACGTTACAGTCAATGGTGACCGCTACAGAGCCATGATTACTGACTTTTTCGTTCCTCAATTGAACAACCATGATGTGCAGGAGCTGTGGTTTCAACAAGACGGCGCAACAGCTCGTGCCAGAATTGATTTATTCAAGGAAACGTTTGGTACCCGCATAGTTTCACGTTACGTACCCGTGAATTGGCCTCCTAGATCGTGCGATTTAACGCCGCTTGACTATTTTCTGTGGGGATATGTGAAGTCGCTAGTCTACGCCGATAAGCCCGAAACGATTGACCACTTGTAGGACAACATTCGCCGCGTTATTGCCGATATACGGCCACAAATGTTAGAAAAAGACATCGAAAATTGGAGCTCCAGATTAGACTACGTTCAAGCCAGCCGTGGCTGTCATATGCCAGAAATCATATTTAAATTATAGTGCCAGAAGATTATCTTTCGAATAAAGTAAATTTAATGTCAATTTAAAAAAATCATCTTTGTTTTATTCCATTTCAAAGTTCTATCCTCTAAAAAACTCCATTTTGTTTCTGTAATGCTATCGTTAATCCCTGTGATCGTGTTTTTCGTGTGATTCCCCCCGGGCTTGCAAAAAAACACGACTAATGTCAACGGAAACCGATGAAAATAAAAATGATAATCTAAAGATAAGAAATTTGGTGAAATCGATCGAAGAAAAACGGAAATTATTTTTTTTTAATTCATTTTGGTGTAATTGTTAGTGCGAAGGACTGTTACGCTGTGCTGAAGCTATTGAGTTCAATTCCCAGTCAAATGCCATTTATTTTTGTATGTTACGGTTTCTTGCAGGGAAATGACAAAAATTCTCCAATCGATGTTATAAAAAAAAAAACTGATGTATCGAGATTTTGTCAAGGAAATCGATTATCGTATACTTTATTATAATATCGATTTATTTTTGCGGCGCTGGTGAAGTTTAAAATTATAAAAGTTTTTTTTTTTTTAACAAGTCCAATTAAAATAAAGCTAACTTCTTCTATATAGACTGGCACAAAATTAATTATCGGGTGCTAAAGTTTTTAGATTTGAAAAATCGCGGCAAATGTCAAAATCGAAACAATTATTCTGTGTTTTTAAAGAGTATAGTGATTCATATCTTGTTGACGAATATTTTGTGTTTATTTACTTCACAAAGTAGAATTGAAATTATCCGCCATTTGCAACCGGTGACAATTTTTTCACTCGGCGATTAATTTTGCGCCACCCTGTACTTTGCTGTACCATGTATTTCAGTAGGTAGTAGGTATGTACATAGAATTTGTATTATTAAAAATATCTTCGTTTATAAAAATTTTTTTGTTCAGAACTTCTTAATTTTTAACGTAACTTTTTTATTACAATAAATAATAAAAAGAAATATTTAACGCGTTTTATTATCGCCATTAACTTATATGGTTTATCCCGTGAAAATGAAACGATACAGGTCCTAATGAAAACATCGTTATATGCTCATCTCTTTTTTCCTTCCTTATGTTTATCTTTAAAAAAAAAAAAAATGCGCAAAATTTTAGATGCTAAGAACGTTGTTAAAGCATTTTTACGTTCACTATGGCGTATACGTAACTTAATTCTATTTGAAGAATATCAAAGTAAATGACATAAAATACTTTACATAGATATATGGTTTTTAACTTTATGGTTTTTAACTTTATACATTCGGTTTATAAATATAAATGTATCTTATGAATCTTATGATATAAAGACACACGCTATCTAACATAATATTCCATTTCTCAACGAACCTTCAAAAACTTCTATGACAAGCCAAAAAAAACTGTAACACTTTATCAGTCACATGGAAATCCTTTCTAGCCATCATTGTAAAATTCACTAGATTGCATGTAATACCAACAAACAGCAAACAGCAAAAAAAAATAAAGAGTTAAAACTCATTTCTCTGCAGGCTATCGTCACTTAACTTTTGACTTCTCAAGTACATCACACGCAAATCTATGTATGTTTCATCTTACTTGCTAAAGGCTCTTTATAAAAAAACATACATAACTGTACAAATATATTTTATATAGAAATAAAAATGTGAAAAGGACTTTTTTTTTGTACACTTTAAGGATCTTTCAATCGCATCGTTGCTTGTGAATGTCTTTTATTTTCTCTATATGTACATTAAGTACATTTATATAAGAAAATATGAGTTCCTTTTTTACTTCAAGAGAAGTGGTTTTGGGTTAAGCCAACACCTGTGGCATATAACTGCAAGGCTTGAAGATATCTTTGAAGTTGCAATATTGACTATGTTCACCACCACCTCTTATATAAAATGAATATAGTTGGAGGGTTTTTTTTTATTTAAGTTTTGTTTAACGTTAATTTTAAATTTTATTTATTTTTCAAAACCACAGAAAATCCATGCGTTAAAATTATAATTCCTCATTTATGGGGGATGAGAGGAAAAAATCATTATTCTATGGTTTAAATGTTTTTGACCTTGGTTAAATTTTTTACTTTGTACTTTATTCATTTTTTTCTGTTGGCACATTTAAAATGTGTTGAGTGGTGCAAAGTACAATTAATAAGGTAAGTGGAACATCATTTCATTTTTGTGTACCTACATACATATATGTATATGTGAAGTAAATATACATTTTAATTAGAGCACTTAGCGGTGTTATTCGAGTGCTAGATTTATGAGGAGGTAATTTTCAAGGCTGCACTTCTATTAAATTACTGCGTATAAGTGCAGATTCTCCTTTAACAGATTTCTTTTTTTGTAGTTTGGAATGACAAGCATTTGCAAACGTAAAAGTTCACAGAAAATAATATAATAGAGAGTGTTGAAAATGATTTTAAATGGTCCTTGCCTTAAAGTCACTGTGATTTCAGCCAAGAAGATTAACCAGTTTTTTTATTTGCGATACATACATACATACATAGGTACTATATGGCAAGTTATATTGTATTCGTAAAAAAAATGGAACTCGAGATTTTGATCAAAGTTGACATTACGATGATGCGATGTCGAAAAAAGTGGGTCTCGCAATTCTGTCTGTCTGTCTGTCCTTTCGGCTGTAGCTTTAGCGGGTGGAACGATTTCCTTTAAACTTGATACCTAGCGTTTTTTGGGCATTCCCCCGACACTTTTTTTAAATTTGTTTAAGACCAAAAATAACGGCACAAGTCTTAAACATTTTTTTTATCAAATTATAAAAATCTTATTTTTCTCAAAACTTAAAAAAAAATTTCAGTACCTAATTTTGTATCCAAAAATGTTACCATTTTATAAAAGAAAATTTTCGGCAAAAATGGTTGTAAATTGCCTCCCATAGAACCATTTTTTGAATTTTTGATTTTCTAAAAAACGGTGTAACTGATTTTGATCATTTTTTTTATTGAAAATGTTTACGATAATTTTAAAAATATTGTATACAAAAATTTTCCAATTTTTTCTTTTGGATTTTCAAAAAAAAGTAAAAAAATTTTTTTGAGAACTTAATATGTAATTCGAAAACAACTTGGTCGATTTATATTAAACTTAGCACCCCGCAGTTTTTTGTCAGATTTTAAATAAATTTTTTTCTTATAACCAAAAACAACGATACCTTCCATACAAATGTTTGAAAACCGGGTGTCCCATTTTTCTCAAAAATGACCCCCACGATTTTGTTTTAATTTTTTGTTTGAACTAATATCAGAATGATCTATCATACTATTGCAAAAAAAAAATTATCCATCTTTTAAAAGTGGTGCCTCTAGCTCTCAAAGAACCATTTTTTGGCTTTTCGACTATCTCATTCATTCAAAAAAATTTTCAAAGTTATGTTTTTAAAATTCGATATTTCGAAAATTGGTGAATGATTTTTTTTTTTCAAAATTAATTTTTAAAATAAGTACTAAAAATTAGCGTACCAATTTATTTTCTTAAAAATATATTCCAAATTTTATATATAAAAAACTAGCAGATCCGGGCTCGCGATGATTCGTAAAATACCCTTAATTTATGTAGGTATATACATTATTATTATTAAAAAAAAAGTTTATATGCCTACGTTTTGAGAAAAATAAATCCCCGTTTTTAAAAAAAAAATAATTTGTTTGTAGGTACCTACATAATGTACATATTATTTTATTTTTGTGGTTAGGTTGGTTCATGTTTGACAGACGAACAGAATCTTTACACCCGCTTTTGTTTTTTTTCTTAATCATCGTAACGATGCCATGTTCAATTGCTATTTCCCGTTCAATTTTTTTTAAACGTTACGTACCTACCTACTGCGCTACGCTGCTGTCATAAACTGAATGGAATCAGGAAGTTTAGCAAAAACGGAAAAAGATGTCGGAAGAAGAGTTAAATCCAAAATCGACTCAACTTCAATATTTTTTTTTTTATCTTCAGCCTTTTTAACTCGTTTCATTTTTGCATTGCTTCGCTTCCACTCAAATTTTTGTTTGTATCTCAAGTCGATTGATAGACAGCACCCAATTTTTCATGATCTCCGTCTCACATTTTTTGACGAATCCATTAATTGCCCTGTCCCTATTATAGTTCTTACATGCATGTAGGTACATACATATATATGATATCGCACGTCAGTTCAATGGCACAGAGAAAAATTGAGTGGATAGAAAAAAAGCAAATAGAAAAAGGAGGAAGAGAAAATGCAAAACACCGGAATGATAATGAAGTGGAACAAAGCAGCGACCGCTTGATTGCGCATAAAACCAAATTCTAAATAAAAAAATAAAAAAGTTGTAATTTTAAAATTTGTTTAAGTACATACATATTTCTCACCTTGTAGGTGTAATTAAGAAAAGATTTAGGGCTTAAAATTTGAGTTTGAATGTTAACTTTATGAAACAATCTTTATTTGTGTAAAGTATCTAAAAGGTTTTCACGTATTAATGAAAATGTATGTCAACCTCAAAGAAAAAGTTGAGAGAAATTAAAAAAAAAAAAAAATATATTCTGATTAAATAAACAAATTAGAAAAACAAAAAAATAGTCTTAAACAATCTTATAAATATAAAGAAGGAAAGGTATCTTTACTGCCAGTCTAACGGTGAAAACTGCAACCACCAACGAGGCTTTTCAAGAAAATTAATTTAATACTTTTTGAGTTTACGCCGGACATAAAATATTGCTTCGTCTTTATATAATAGTAATGATTACTAAATTACTTCCAGATGAATGATTTTCATTTTGCATTTTCATGAAGTAGATTTTTTAAAAGCTTAAAGTATTTGTTTTTTTTTCAAATATGTTCAAAAAATATACTTTAATAATAAAATAAGTCAAAATATTCATTTGTAGTAAAAATATGCAGAAATATGTGCTAAAGATTGAATGGCGTTTTAAAGCACATTTCACAATTTGAGAAACTTTCTTATTTTTTTACTACAATCTTCCAAAAAAAATATATTCAGGGTGTCCCATAATAAATGGTACCGAATCATAATGGCTTTTAATTAATGGATGTTGTTTTGAAATTTCAAAAAAAATCTACTTTGAACCAGGTTAGGTCACCCTGTCTATAATTTTTTCACTAGATTACTGGCAAATTTCAAGGATTAAAATATTTTTGATTTCCTTCACTATTTTTCTTAAAATTAAAAGATAGTATAACACTTTCATCAAATCTATTTTTTTACTTCAATCTTTAAAAGAGCATCCTGAAAAAAAATCGTATGACTCAATGCTGGTTTTCACTTTTAAAAATTGTCCATGTTCTTTAACTTTCTCATAAAACTTATGACAGCTAGCCTTAGACCAAAAGTTATAATAATTTGAACTCAATCAGAGAGGGTTCTCAAACAAATAAAAATAAATCTTGTTTTAAATAACAGATGTTTTATCAATTTTTATTTTTTATTTTTACTGTTGAAACAAAAAAATTTCTTTTAATCCGTTAATCGAAAACGAGTTCATGACCTGGCCTATCACCAGTGTCAGTTTGGACCATTTATTATGGAACACCCTGTATAAAACATAAAAATCCGGGCCCTAATTATAATGCTTCTTGTATCTTTTTATGTTCCTACTTTTAAAAATAGTTCAGGAATTAAAATGAGTCAAAATAGTCACAATTCTATTAAAATGTATACAAGTTTACTCCTGAGTTACGTTTCTTTAGCCATACTACACGAATGTGAAGTGTTGTAACGACCTCTAAACATTCCCATTTATTGTATTATTCATAGCAAGTAAGTTAATAATATATTCTGTTAGTGTTAGATCTTATCGTATTATTTAAATGCTCTAAACTATCTTTTATCATTGTAAGCGTCGTGATATACAAAATTTACTCATTTAATACTTTCATCCTTAATGTTTATTACTTTGCTAGACAAATTTAAACAATTTTATACAAAAATTAATTTAAAATATTTTTTTTTATTCTATGAGCATTTTAGCTCACAGAAAAATGAAAAACTTAAAACTTATTCATCTTATATTTTATGCTAAAAAGAAAAGTGAGTGGCATTCATTAATTCTATGCAATACAAAAATATTGCTGCAAACCATTTACAAAAATATAAAACTCAAGTGTGCTCTGTATAAAGTAGGTAATGTCCCTTCGGTTCAAAAGTTTATGGTTCCTATATAAAAGAATTATGCGCAATTATGGGTCGCTCATATTTGCTGCAATCATAGCATCAGAACTTTTAAATTTAATAAGTGCAAAGTTTGAATAAAAAACACAAAATATATTATAATAATTTTAGAATTTTCCACATGCTCTTATTTTGGTGCAAGGCTATATGTGTCTAAAGGCCGCAAGTTCAATATTAACTTTTGACATGTTTTTTAGTTTTTTGGTTAATGTGCATAATTATCTACATCCAAAATGTTCGTATATAACTTGAGTACTTTTGAATTTCGTACATGCATCGCTGTGAACTTTTGTTAGTGTCCTTTGTATTGTCGGAACATTTTATTTGCAAACTTATTAATTTAACAGCTTCTCAACATTTGCTCTGGATGTTAATAAACGAATTTAAAAAAAATACTTAACTTTTTTAAGAATATTTAGTTTTTTTTTTAAATAATGGGTTTTTCAACAGGGACGCTACAAAAGTAGAGCAACAGGGACAGCAAACGACACCATATTTCTTGCCGCTCTTTTGACATTTCTCTTCAGTAAGGTTTGCCATTTCATGATGGAAAGACATACGAGCCAATAACGAGACGAAATTATTAAAATTTACTACCGAAATTCGGAGTCAGTGGCCTCAACGTTAAGAGCGGATTTTCATCGAAAATCATCTTCAGCGATGAGGCTCTTTTCTGGCTGAATGGCTTCGTCAATAAACAAAATATGCGGTATTGGTCAGGCAGCAATCCACACGTACTCCATGAGTCATCATTGCATCCCGAAAAAATTACGGTTTGGTGTGGTTTATGGGCCGGCGGCGTCATTGGGCCGTACTTCTTCCGTGATGATCAAGACCGGCACGTTACAGTGAATGGGGATCGCTACCGTTCAATGATAACCGAATATTTTTGGCCCCAATTGGATGATATGGACTTGGAAAACATGTGGTTCCAACAGGACGGCGCCACAAGCCACAAGCGAATGTCACAATCAATTTATTGGAAACAAAGTTTGGAGAACGTGTTATCTCACGAAATGGTCCAGTCGCTTGGCCGCCTCGGTCGTGCGATTTGACGCCATTAGACTATTTCCTGTGGGACTACGTCAAGTCTATGGTCTATGCCAACAACGATTGATGAACTTTGTACGAATATCGAACGTGAAATTGCAGCAGTATCGGCCGATTTATGCTTGAAAATCGTCGAAAATTGGGTTCAGCGTCTGGACTTCTGCAAGCATGCCCGTGTTGGCCATGCAAAAGAAATCGAGTTCCATACATAATGGCATCGAACGTACTTTCACAGGAATAAAGAATTTCATTGATATCCAAAACCGTTTTTGTTTTATTTAAAAAAACTTTTGTAGCGCTCTTATTGAAAAACCCGATATATAGAACTTAAACACTTTAGCAGCAATTTTGTAATAGAGTTAAATGCTAAAATTGAAGGAAATTGATGAAAACTTTTAATGTTATAAGAATTAATTTACAAACTATCTATATATCTATACGTGACAAATTTAAAAGTGTGTCTACTTTTTATCAAATGTTTTGCATAAAAATTTAAATTTTGACCACAAGGACAATTTTTTTTATAAGAATCCAAAACTGTGCCTTAAAGTTCTTTCCATTAAGAAAAGACGATTGTATATTGAATAGTGTTAGAGAAGTGTACTCATGCATGAAACTTAAAAAAAAAAAAAAAACTACTACACTCTAAATAAAAAGTGAAAAGCCCAAAGGATATACATAGATATATGTACAATGTACATGCAAGCCCTGTTATATTTTAATTAAAAAAAAAAATGGATGAATAAATTCAAACTTTGCAATGCCATAAGTAAATGGATAACTAGTTGTCCCTTAACAGTGTTTTTGAATAGTTTTGTGTCTTACAAGATTCAAATAGACATGTAAAAGACAAAAAAATAGGTTATGCAAGCCTTTAAGTTACAGACGTGATGTTAAAAAGTGAAAAAAAAAAATTAAATTCAATTGAAAATAATATTAACTGAGAGTATAAAGATTATTTTTTTTTGTGTTTAAAGCAATCATGAAAATCTGTACAAGATAGAAATGATTTTTGTGTTTAGAGGTTAAATACAAGCCTCCAGAAACATTTTTTTTTTATTATTGAAAGTTGAATCTTATTTATGAATCCTACATAGAAGTCAATTGGAATAAATCTTTCCCCTTTACAAACAATTGAACCTAAAGAATAACAAATAAAAAAGGAAACAAAATAATTTTTTAACTTTTATAAATATTCAAATTTAATTGAATAATATCTGAGCGACCGATCTTCGCTCGGCTACTTTTTTAATTTTATTTTATTAAAATTGGCTTTCAGTGTTTTTTACTCTGCCATTTAATGGTCCATCCGTCGAGCTTTTGATAAAGGTCCCTGCCAGATGACTCCATATATTTATATGAAAATATCTCCACAGGCCACATGTATCCTTACATAATATGGAGGTATCTTCACTTGTAACTTCACAAGTGTGGAGGTATTTTCAAATGCATCTCCACAAATTTCAAGGTATCTCCACATTTATCTCGACAAATGTCAAGGTATCTACATGTATCTTACATTATAAGTAAACATATCTCAACATGTTTGGAGGTACCAACCGACTAAACTACGCTCAAAATGTTATGGATGTTCGAGTAATTTGGGAGAAACCAAGAAATAAGAAAAGTGGGGGCAGCGGTGGGCAGGTTTCAATAAAATCAAGAAACAATAAGAGGGCACGGCAATGGGTGAATTTTTCCAAATCTATTTTCTGATTATGTTTCGTTTATCAAAACACTCCCTGCTAATTAATTTCATCCAAATCGTTAGACCCGTTCCCGAAAAGCGATAAACAGTAAAAGAGTGTATGTGGTAGTGAGTGGATTTTACTATTTAAAACAATTTGTTTAAATTTTCTCTCTTTCATCATTACACTCGCTATAAATTGTTGTCCAAATCGTTAGAGCCATTTCGGAAAACCCATAAACTATAAAAGTGGGCGGATCTTCCTAAATATTTCTCTGAATTTTTGTTTCGTTCATAAGAACACTGCATGCGTATTTAATCTAAATCATAAGAACCGTTCCCGAAAATCAAGAAACAATAAAATATTCCCTTTCATCATAACACTCGCTATAAATTTGTTCCAAATTGTTAAAGCCATTTCGAAAAACAATGAAACAATGAAAGTGGGCTTGAGAGTAGGCGAATTTTCCTGAAAATATTTATAAATTTTTGTTCTTGTTCATCAGAACCCTCCCTGCTAATTTCATCCAAATCGTAAGAGTCATTATCGAGAATGTAATTTCTAACAAAAGTGGGCGTGGTGGTATGCGGATTTAATTTTATCAAATTTTTCTCATTGATTTGAGAAAAACTCTATAAATTTCATCCAAATCGTTAGTATAACAAACACCCTTTGATTGCATTTTGAGGTTCTATTTTTTCATATATCTGAGTCAAACGTCAAAATCAATATTGAAAATGTCATTCGAGTTTTTCCTGTTGTAACTTAAAATCAGAATATTTTCAATCATGAATTTAAAGTGGAGGGAACAAGAAAATAGACCAAGTATTAAATTCATAAAAAAAAATAACTTTTGATCTATGTACATATATAAATTTTAAAATTGATTGTGATATTTTTATCATAATATTATGACAATTCTATTGTGAACAAAAAATGCTAGAAAAACAAAGTAAAATAGATTTTATAAAAATAAATAATTGGCAAACGTATTTTTGAACTTTTTTTTACCCTCTTATAATGCTTATATGCTATATTTATTTTTGAGGTGTAATATATTTTTTAAAGTGAAAAGTAAACTATAATTCATGGAAAAAATGTTAGGAACCCTACGACAACCATGAAATTTTAAAGATCGCGAATCTTTGCTAGAATTATTAGTCACAAGACAGAAAGCTGAACAGTCTACGAATTTTTACAAAAAGATTCTACGGTTTCGCAAAGTGAACCATAATTTTATTGATCTGTCAGACAGTTAAGGCTTCACCGATTCGTTGATAACGCAGTATTTCAAATACGACAATTCTTTTCCTCTAAAAATAAATAAACAAAGTATTTCTTATAATGTGTGCACATCACGCAACCTGGGGAACAAAACGGTCGGAAACTGTAGGAGAATAACTTTTTACAGCGGGATCCCTATAGTACAGTCATTTGGTTGAAAAAATAGAGGTTAGAGGTGGAAAGTTCATGTTCATGAAAGAGCACATCGAAATCTATAAAATTACTAATTTTCAAAAATCCCGGAAAACTTTCCACGTAAAATTACCAAATGACTGTACAACTACACTACTAATGTGCCTAAAAATTTGAGTACACGATATTCAAATTTTCCTTTAAAGTTGAATAAACTCCGCTAAGTAATGCCTATTTGTCGCCGAAACACTTTATGAAAGACTTTCGTTACGGCCGGCCAGATTTGTTTATTTGTTATTCTCTGTGAACTATATTGGTACCAAAACTTGAAAGAGTAAGAAAGATGATTTTTCCCCCTATCATGACTTACAATCGGGGAACTAAAAATGTATTAATCATTAGATAGCGTTAACCGCAACACGCTAATATTCTGCAATATTTTCTAAGTTTTTTGAGCATAATTCATATGAAGCTGCTAGCAAAGCACCTCTTACATACAAAAGTAGTTTTCGTAATTTTCAATTTTCTCAAAAACTAGAAGACATAATAACCATTCGGTTTTTTGTGTTCAATTCACAATTGATATTAGCATTGACCACAAAAAACCAATTAAGCACTTCATTTCACAATTTTGAAAAATATTGGTCTAAACTTTTTTTTTTTTTAATTTTTTTTTTTAATTAAATTTTGAGTTTGCATCTAATTTTTTTAAAAACTGTTGACATAAGTAATTTAATTTAAATTCAGGATTAAAAAACAGATTTTTGGCTTTCAAAAATGCTACAGTGCTTCATTTTAAGTGTTGCCATTTTTAACTTTTTTTTTTTCATTTTAAGTCATTCTTTTCTAAAATTGCTCCTACCTCCTAAACTGGGTGAGATACAAAAAACCGTTATCAATTTTTGGAGCCATAGTTATCGTACTCTTGCCAAGCACCCGCTTAAATAAAGGCAAAATCTTTTGAAATATTCTTTTTATCTCAATTTCTTAAAAATATTTTTCAAAAACTATCCTACTTCCATAAGCAATTGCATCTATAAATATTTTATTTATTGCACATTTTTTTTATATTCGACCGCAACACACAAAACTCACATATTCCACTTATTTAAAGTATTTCAGTTAAGTGGATGACTACAATACAAAACACGTCAGTTATACCTCCTATACGGTATACTGCATTATAGTTCTTCAACATGTCCATTTCCTTTAACGGTCATTATTCGAATGATCCCTTAGAAAGAAAAATTCAATTTTCTATTTACATGCACTTGCACTTTATATACATACATACCTAACCTACCTACAAAATTTCCTGCTTTTGTTGCAAGTGAATTGGCAAAAGAAAACATCAATGACTTTCTTTTCCTTCTTTCTATTGCACTCCATATTTTATTTACAAAAAATTGTCAATGAATGAATATTGGCAAAACCAACATAACGGCAATATTATGTAGGTACAGATGAGTGTAAAGAAAATGCTCTTGTATTGCTGAATGTATTTTTGCATTGTTTCATAATATTTCTGTGTGTTTTTTGTTGTCTTTTTCTTCGTTAGATTCAATTCCAATGGTTGCAGAGTTGCCATGGCTTAGGTTTTGAACGTAGAATTTTGAACAAAAAAAGTTTGAAAGACTTTTGTCGATTTGATAACAAAATAGTAAGATAGTGGATATTTCTCAAAAAAATATTTGTAGAACTAGAAAATGAAGTCCACTTACAATGCTAATTTTGTCGAAAGTAAAAAAGGCTCTTAAAATAATAAATTTTGTTCACCATGTCAAATTTTATTTTAAATTTTTACTGAAGAAATCAGATGATTACTTCGCTTTGAATTAAATACTTTTTATAAGTACAAAAAAGTACTTGAAGCTCAGTCGTCTATTTTATTTTTTATTTAACAGATGATTTTTTTTCATCACCATTATTTATATGTAGTTTTAAATTTAATGTGAATCATTTCATCCATTTTTAAATATTTTTTTTTTTTAAATCAAAATTATATAATTGAACAAAAAACAAAACACAGCAACACTTTTTCCAGAATGTTGCCATGGCATCATTTTTTCTTTGTTTTCACCTCTTTCACTCTTTTATAAAGTGTAAAGAAATTGACTGAAAACTTCTGGAGATGGCAGCTGCAGATTTTCGTATTCCCATTGTTAGCTTCAGAAATAAATAAACTGGATATTTCCATCCACTTGCATTCATTTTGTTTGATGCTTTTGTTTATAATGTAAGTTTTTTTTTTTTGTTCTTTCTTTATTTCGGTATTCAAAAGTTCATCGAAGTAAGTTTAACTGGAACTCTCTTTGTATGTATTTAAAAATAATTTTTAAATTTTATAAAAGTTACATGTGAGAAAGTATAAATTATTCACTTTGTGAATAATCAAATAAGAGGCCAGTAATAGGTTTCATTGAAAACGATGATTGAAAATTTTGTCTTTCGATTTTAAAACAGTTAAACAAAGAAAATTGATGGCATTTTGGTACCAAATTGAAGCTTATAGCTTATATATTTTTTTTTTTAATCAAAAAATTCCCACGGACGCGTCTTGCTTCAGGGTGCTGTGCAGATAGGTATGTAGGGAAGGTTGCTCGGCGTTCGCGTGCTTAGATTTAGGTTCGAATATTTTTGATTACTTTATTGATTTCTGTTTAATAGAAAAGTAGAATACATAATAAACAAATGAAAAAAACAATACCTAATAGAAATTAATAAAAAACAATATTTACAAGAAAGAAAATTGGTACGCCATTTTTTAGTATTAATTAATGTGGAGTTAAACATATCATTAAAAAAAAGTGAACCTTTTTAAATGGATGTTGCAATCCGAAAGAAACTCAAAAGAGAAACGCCGCCCGTTAAAAATTGCAGTCGTCTAAAAGCAGTTTATAACCTTCTTGTCAAAAATAATTCCACTATTTCACTGATTTGTGTTTCAATTATGGTTTTCAATGAAAGCTAAAGCTGAAAAATCTCCAGTGGCATTGTAATTTATTTTAGCGTTATGTAAAAGAACGCTTTTCAGGCTTTAATTTTATATATAAAAATTCAAGATTCCCTCAACAATAATTAAGAAAATCACATTCGAAAGCTTAGCTTTGATAAATCAAAGAGCATGTGCACAATATTATCATAGTAAATTTTACTTTTTTTTAAGTAAATTAGACTGCATTTGTAGTGCTATCAGTAAAGTAAATTTCATTACAATTGCAATGATCTTTGCTGCAAATTTCTTTAAAATCTCAGTAAATTTTACTACTAGCGCTAGTATGTACTACATTTTCGTAGTTTTTGTTCTGAATTTTATTACGAGTACTACGATTTCATAGTTTTTGTTGTAAATTTCACTACAAGTGCCTTTTGTTAAATTTACTGCACGGTTTTGTAAATTTTATTGCGTGAATTTCTTTGTGTGTTGGGCACTCCCCCGTTATTTTTTTTTTAATTTTTTTAAGAGCCAAAATAATGGTTACCTAGTGACGTACAATTTTTTAGGAATTAATGAAAATCTTATTTTTCTCAAAAACGTGTCCACAACTTTTTTTTTTTTAATTCTAATTTTTTAATTCTAATTTTTTAATTTTAATTTTATAAAACAAAAATTTCTCAAAAATGGTTTTAAATTGTACTTCCCATAGAGCCAATTTTTTTGATTTTCGATTTTCTCAAAACTGGTTCAATTGATTTTGAACAATTTTTTAAAGAGATTATTTAAAAAAGCCTTAAAAGTTTTGTATACCAATTTTTTGAATTTTGTTTGTTTTGGATTTTTTTTTTTAAATTAATTTTTTAACTCCTCATTAATAAATACTAAAAAATGGCGTACACATTTTTTTTCTAAAAAATGTTTTCAAACGATTTTAAATTTTTTTTCTCATAAATTGAGATTTATTTAAGAAATCAGATGGTCTACACTGTACATCGCGTAGGTGCCAAAACAATTTCAGAGGTTGTTTAACCAATTATTTCTACCTAATAATATTGATTTTTTAACAATTTTTTAGGCTAAACTGTAAGTTCCATGCAGATGTGCAACAAAGTGCTCTCAAGTTCACTCAAAATATGAAAATGGATAAACATTTAAAAGAAAAATTATCTAAGGCGAAAATCACATTAAATTCTACTTGGAAAAATTGCTTCAACAACAAATTCATAAGGCACAGTAGTAAGTATCGTGTCTTTGAAACTGTAGCGGAATCAATCCTCTTTTATGCTGCACAGGTATGGGGAGGTTCAGAGTATGAGTCGGTTGAGAAACTTTTAAGGTACTACTTCTAAAGAGCATTTCATCTCCCTCCCAACTCACCGAACTGTAATATGCTTATGATCGAGACTGGATTCCCTCTGTTGCTAATTAAGACACTCAAACTAGATACAAGTTGACTATGTTCTCCGTGTCATGCAATTACCTGAACACCGGCTTCCTAAGGCGGCGGCCATCCAAGCGGTGCGAAACAAAAAAGGCTTTTATAAAGAATGGGAATGTTTAGCTGAAGAGTGTGGATTTGTACTTAATATAAATTTAGATGATCCGAGTACTGCAAGCCTTATTGTACGATCTAATAAAAAAAGTAGACCTAAGATATAGGGAAAAACATGAGGAAAAAGCAGCAAGATATCTTCACCGAACTATATATAATCGCCTGGATTACACTCTCAACGAAAATAACTACTTCAAAGATGAAAATAACATAGACACAATTACAATGATGTTCCGTCTACGAGTCGAATTGCTGCAACTCAATTACATACCACATAGAAGTGATTTACCAATATTATGCGATTTATGAAACCGAAGAGAACGTGAAGATATCATTCATTTCTTGGGAATGTGTCCTGTTTTGCGAGAAACAAGAAGAAACTTATTTGGAAGTGATACCCTAACTGAAGATTATTGTATTTTCTTATTAAATCAAATGAACGTTGAAATATTGTATGAATTCCTAAAAATTGCTCTTAGATATAGGAACAGAATTAAAAATGGTGATTTTTGAAATTATTAGTTCTTATAGCATAAAAACAAAAAAATAAAGAAATTAAAATTGAAAACTTAATCCCTAATTAAAACAATGACCGATCTATTAAATTATAAATGCATTTTATCAAACACAATATATAGAGTTTAAATTGGATTGTCAATCTGGCAGACGGCAAATGCCATGCTCAAACGATTTAATGTATCATAAATATTGTATTCAATCTCTTAAGCTTATCTATCTATATATATATCTTATCTATCTATCTATCTATGTTCACATTTATGTAGGTACTCACATAATACTACCATAAACTAATTTATGTTATTGATATGTGGCATAAAATATAGGCCATTTGGCATAAGAATTTCCAATATTGCTAGACCCACTTTATTTGTGTCTTCACTATAATCTCTTTTTTATGAAGTTTAATCAAAATCTCGAGTTCAATTTTTATTTACTTGTAATTAAAAAAACTTCTCAGTTTTAACCGAGCTTTACATAAAAAGCTATCCTTTTTAAATATTTATGTAAATTCAAATTCAAACTTTCATATGTAAAAGTACATTCATATAATATGCATTTTAAAAATCTTTCGACATTCAAATTCCAAACGTCATGAATTTCTAATACTAAGCCCTGTTTCATTCACAGAATATACGCTTTGATCTAAACACTGTCGGTGTGGCAGAAGAACATATTTTTGTGTGTGTACATGTACTTGTTCCTAATCTAGTAGCTCGTGCTCTTTGCAAACGAACATTTATTTTAAATCCCCAGATTGAATGTCCTACAACACTTTCCATTTGATTCACATTTTTTTTTTATTTATTATTTTTTTTTTTCAAATGAAGGATACCTACCCATGGTTGTGTTTTATTGCTGTTTTTTGTAGTGTCCTCTCTCTCAGTATGTATATGAATAGTGAATAGAATGCAGGTGCCATAGCATATCATGTGAAGAGATGATGAGAAGCGTTCAGCCAAGGTGTTCGTTGGTTTGTTTATAGGTTGAGTTTGATGAATGCAAAATCCTGAAATACATTGGGACGGTCAGCCTTTAAGTTTTGCTCAATTTTTTTTTTTTTTAAGAATCTAGAACGTTTCATCATTGTTCACAAAAAATATGATTTATTGATAACAATTGAGACTAAATCAAGAGCAAATATCCTATCATTTTAATTGTAGACAACTGACAAAAGTTCTTCATTTTCATGATGTGGTGTCTTTAAAAACGGTTTAGGTGGAAATGGAAGAAAACCCTTTTTAGGTTTATCAAATTAAAATTTATTTAAGAAAAAAGTTTATAAATCAGTGGGATAAATGAAAAACTTTATTTAAAAAAAAGGAGAAATTTCCGATTATCTTATTTTCAATAGTTTTGATTTTTGAAACCAAATTTGGGTCTAAACCTTTTTTTAAGTGGTCAAGTTCAAGGTTAAAGCAAGTTTCTACTATGCTATTAAATATGTACTTGAAATATTTATTAAAAGTATCATAAACATTATTCAAATTCATTAATCACAGATTGGCAGATTAAAGGCAACGTTTCTGTTCAAGTTTGTTTTTTTTCATAATAAAAAAATTATTGTTCTACTGTAATGCTCTTTTTTTTGTTGAAATTTGCTGTATCCAACTCATTGCTTTAAATTTTCGAGAGAGCATTTTGCAGTATCCATCTGATGGTTTAGAAAAGCTTTTCTATACCCTTGTATAACATGTTTGTTTGCATGATTCAAATGAGCCCAGCTTTAGGATAAAAATGGCTCGACTTTAGAAAAGAAAAAAAAGAAAGATGAATGAACGTGATTATTTTTTAACCCAAAGTCTTTACGCAGTGTTACTATAGATGGTGCACTTTTTTAAAGGATGTGCTTGGTGCGTGACATAAAGGACTATAATATAAGGCATTGAGCACCATCACCTTTGACTCAGACGTTACTATAGAGAAATTGCCAACTTTATTTGCATTCCTAAGCGATAAGTTTCAATAGAGGTAATAGTGAATATAGAGAAGGAAGGATAGTGTGGGATGTACACTGTACAGGTACACTGTATGTCGTCGTGTGTTTTAATATTCCAGTCAGGTAGTTTTTTTGTTTTTGTTCAACTAAAATTGAGTTCAAATTTACACAATAGCTTTTATATAATGTATGTAGGTTTTTATTAAAGTTTTTAAAGGTGAAAATGTCAGAAGCATAAATAACCTTTGTTTTATTTTATATAAAAAACTTCTCTGGAAAACGACGAGCGATTGCGAACGAGAAAAAAAATTAACTTTTAAGTACTTACAGTGTGTAATAATAAAAGGAGCGTGACTTTAATTATTGTGTCAGCTCCTTTAATGCAACGTTTTAGGCAAAAATAAAAATGGTAAAATTTGGCGTTTGTTGCGAAATTTTAGTTATTTAAACAATTGTTTTTTTGTCGAAAATTTATTTAAATTTTTTAAATATTTCTTTAAATAAAACTTATCAACATCTGTTGAATCAGATAAAATAACCTTTTTGAAAAGAAACTATTTTTTTTTTTAGATAACGGGTGGTTAAATTTTAAGGGCCGATGTTGAATGTGAACCACACCTAAACGTCAAGTTTTTTTCTGCATTTTATTTGACATTTTTCAATTTCAGACTAACTCAATTTGAACCATGGAAAGAATGGTGGCAAGAAATGGCAACAGTGGATGATCAATTTTCGAAGAAAATCATCTTCAGTGATGAGGCACATTTTCACCTCAGTGGATTCGTCAATAAGCAGAATTGCCGCATTTGGGCGAATGATAATCCAAGAGTGATTGTCGAAAAACCAGCACCCACAAAGAGTGACTGTTTGGTGCTGGTTATGGGCTGGCTGCATCATCGGGCCGTATTTTTTCCAAAATGATGCCGGTCAGGTAGTTACTGTGAAGGGTGTTCGCTATCGTGAGAAGATAACGAACTTTTTATGGCCCGAATTGAAAGATATGGATGTGGACGATATGTGGTTTCAAAGGGACGGTGCCACTTGCCACACAGCTAACGAAACAATGGCTCTTTTGCGCGACAAATTCAATGGCCGTGTTATCTCACGCGGTGGCGATGTCAATTGGCCGCCAAGATCATGTGATTTGACATCGTTGGACTTCTTTCTTTGGGGTTATTTGAAAGAAAAGGTGTACGTCGATAAGCCAGCAACAATTCAAGAGCTAAAGATGAGATAATTCGGCAAATTAACGAGGCAATTATGCTTCACCGTCATCGAAAATTTGGACCATCGGATGGAGGTATGCCGCCGAGGTCGTGGCGGCCATTTGGCCGATATTTTGTTCCATACATATGAACCATACCAATATTATCATAATAAAAAGAAATGACAATAATTTCCTAAATAATTTGTGTTTTATTCAAAATCACCACCCTTTATATTTGAAAAATAAGATTTTCTTTAAACTCTATAAAATTGTACAGCCAATTTTGATCATAAATAAAATTTGAAAAAAAACTTTCGGGCAAAACTGCTGTACAAAATTTATAGAAATTCGACCTATCCATTCATAGGATGTACCCAAATGGAACCACTAATTTATTTCTTTCTTCTTCGTAATATCAAGTTTGGTCAAAATTTCAAGTTCATAAATCGCAAGTAAAAATTAAGAAAATGGCGAATAAAACTCATTAATAATTTAATCCTATATGTGAATTTCAGTTCTTTTTTTTGTTGTTTTGAATTAGACGATTTTTCGTACGGGGTTACGCAAAACAAAAAAAGACCCGAAGCCCACATTTGAATTCAATTATTATAAATTTGAAAATGTCACGAAAAATAAATAATTAAAAGTTATAATGTTAATTTTAATCAGGGTTGCGAGTTTTTGAATTTAAAAAAACATTTAATCATAAGCTAGAAGGTGAGTTATGAATTTAAAAAAAATTAATTTGTAAGCTACTATGTGATTTATGAATTGAAAAATTGTAATTCATGAGCAAGTAAGTGACTTATGATTTCTTACACAAATCTCAATTTATGAAAAAAAATTTTTTTTAAATCTTGGTATGTCAATTTTTAGTAGGTATCTACTTATTAATGCGGAGTTAAAAAATTAATTTTGAAAAAAATCATCTACCTACTCATTTTCGAAATTTTCAAACATTTATTTTAAAATTTTTTAAAAATCCAAAATTTATTTTTTTTTTTAATTTTTTATATTTTTTTCAATTTTTTTATTTAAATTTATTAGAAGCTCTTGTGGAAAAATATTTCATTAAAATTGGTTCAACAGATAAAGAGATAGTCGAAAACCAAAAAAATAATTCTATGAGAGCAACCATTTTTAATCGATAGATACATATTTTTAACAAATAATATGGTAGACCGTTCTGATATTAGTTCACACAAAAGTTTAAATCAAAATAGTAAAATGAGAAAAATGAGTTTTTCAATATCGGTTTTTAAATATTTGTATAAGAGGTACCGTTATTTTTGATTATAAGAAAAAATGTTATTTAAAATCTGCTAAATAATGTCAAAAAACTGCTGGGTGCTAAGTTTAATAAAAATCGATCTCAACAAAAAATTTAAAATTTTTTTTTTTAAATCAAAAACAAATTTTTAAAATCAGTCGAACTGTTTTTGAGAAAATCGAAAATAAAAAAAAATGGGTTTATGGGAGGTACCATTTACAACCATCTTTCGAAATTTTGTTTTTATAAAATGGTTGCCTTTTTGTAAAAAAAAATTACTGAACTAAGAAAAAAAAAGTTGTGAGCACGTAGTTTTTGAGAAAAATAAGATGTTTATTTTTTGGTAAAAAAATGTTTAGGGCAGGTACCGTTATTTTTGGTCTTAAAAAGAAATGAAAAAAAAAAACGTGTGGGGGAATGCCCAAAAAACGCTAGGTACCAAAGTTTAAAGAAATTTGACTCACCCGTTTAGGCTACAGCCGAACAGACAGACAGACAGAATTGCCAGACCCACTTTTTTCGACTTAGCTATCATCGTAATGTCAACTTTAGTCAAAATCTCTAGTTCGATTTTTTTACGAATACATAACTTGCCATAATAGTTCCTATGTAATGGGTGATTTTTTAAGAGGTTTAGAACTTAAAAAAAAAAAAAAACACAAAAAATTCGAAAAAATGAATGAAATATTTATTTGAATCGATAGTTTGAACCTTGCAATTTAATGTTTAAAGATAATTTCATGCAAATGTTGACCGCGGCTGCGTCTCAGGTAGCCCATCCGCTGAGTCCAATTTTGGCATACTCTTTCACACATATCGGCCGGTATCTCACGAATGAATGCATGGATGTTGGCTTCCAGTGCGTCAATCGAAGCGGGCTTGTCCCTATAGACATTAGCCTTGACATACCCTCACAAAAAATAATCTAATGATGTCAAATCGCACGATCTAGGCGGCCAATTGACCGGCCCGAAACGTGAAATTAACTATTCACCAAACTCGCCTCGCAATTGCGCCATTGTTTCGCGTGCTGTGTGGCATGTGGCACCGTCTTGTTGAAACCACATATCATGCAAGTCAAGAACTTCCATTTCGGGCAAAAAAAAGTTTGTTATCATCGCTCGGTAGCGTTCACCATTGACAGTAACGCTGCGATTCACATCATCTTTGAAGAAATATGGCCCAATAATGCCGCCGGCCCATAAACCGCACCAAACAGTGGCTTTTTCGGGATGCATTGGTAGCTGTTGCAATGCTTCTGGCTGATCTTCACTCCAAATGCGGCAATTTTGCTTATTTACGTACCCATTCAACCAAAAATGAGCCTCATCGCTGAACACAATTTTTCGATAAACAACATTTCGAACCGAGCACGAATTTTGATAGTAAAATTCAATAATTTGCAAGCGTTGTTCATTTGTAAGACGATCCATGGTTAAATTGCAAACCAAACTGAAGCTGTTTGACAGTGACACAAGGTACTAAACACACGTCAGCTGTCAAAACCAGTGTTGCCAAAACCAAACCAGCTTAAAAATCACCCGTTATAATGTATATACCGTAAGTAAAAATTTAATTCACAACCTACTTAGTGACTTATGAGTTAAAAAAAAATTGAATTCATAAGCTAGTTGGTGGATTGAAAATTCTTAAGCTTGTTTTGACTACATAATTATTCAATTATTAGCGAAATTAATTTTCAATGTTTTAGACTCTGAATTTTGTGTGAGTTACCGTTTATGCGGTCTTTATAACCCAATTGAATAAAAAGAACTTTTGAATCTATTTTTAGATTTAAAAAATAGTTTGTAAATTGCAAAATTAAAATGCTAGAATTTTCCAATTCATAATTTTTATTATCAGATATTACGCATTAGCTTATGGATAATTTTTTTAAATTCATAAATCAGTAAATAGCGTATGAATTATATTCATAAGTAACCCACTATAGCCTATAAATTAGAGCCAAGCTTAAGCTAAAAAGTGACTTAAGCTTTTGCAACCCTGATTTCGATTTTTCGTCTTCCAAATTTAAAAAAAGTTAATTTCATCAGAAATCGTGTAATTTTGAAAGAAAATTATGTTGCACGTATAGGTACCTACTGAATAATTAATTAGGATACCGAAATCTACCAATACACGTACTTTTCTGATCGCCAGTGAACCTTTTTCGTTTTATGATAAGTTTTTAGTTGGTTGAATCATGTTTAGTGACCAATTTCATAAAAAGACTTATCGGTTAATATTATAATTATGTAAGTATAAAGCAAACCCTAAGGACTTTGATACCCAAAAAGTTGTACCCGAGATACACCCATACATAGAGGAATAAATAGAACGATAAGTATGTGTTATTTTTTTTTCAAAACTTTCTAACCTATACTACGACTTGTAGATACAACCAACAATTTTTAGCACTTAAAAATAAAGTGACCATAAGCAATTTGGGGTTAGCCTTAAAATTACATTTGAGGGATGAAAGTTTTGCCCATATATGAAATGTTGTATAGCTCGAATAACTTCTTTATCTCACATAAAACTTTTAGTCCGTATTTGTTTGTATTTTCTTCGCCTCCAGGTGCCTATATGTACATACATACATACATTCTAAGATGAGAGGGATAAAGTTTTTGGCCAAAAAAACCACAAAATCAAATACGTGAAACTTACCTGATTGTGAGGTAAGTTAAACCACATGGAATTAAAAAAGTTTAAAAGGAAGTCTCCGTATGTGTTCTTGCCAAAGGCTAAGGCAGAAGAGGCAAAGTCAAAAATTAGCCTCTGAATTTTTATTCTTTTTGAAATTTAATTTAACTTTTGGTCAAGTAGAAGAAGGAATTTATTTCAAATGACAGATAGCCAGAGAACAAAGAGCATAAGAACATATGATATGCCATCCATGGTGGTTTGGATACAAAATTCATTTTCCGACTGCATCTCCGCCTTACACAAAGGAAGGATGTTCACTTCTTAATGAATTACATTTTCAGGATGTTTCACTTGTGTTTTAGTATTTTTCTCTTTATTTTTTAATGGTTAAGTATAAAAACGAAGACTACTGCAAACAGATGACAATACAGTTGAAGAATTAAACAAAGAAAAAAAAATATATATTTAACAAAAAGACACCCACCAGCACCAGATACCAAGGATGCAGCAGGACGAAATAAAAGTCCATTTTTTAAGTAATTAATTTGACCAAATGGATCCCTACTCTCTGGTCTTGTGCTTGTCTGTCTTCGGAAGAAAACATTTGCTGCAACAGCACATTTTCCGAATTTTTGTTTTTTTTTTTTTTTTGATACATACCTAACCTACTAAAATATTTTCGTTCCAGTTTCAGTTTCATCTGCATTATGTAGGTGGACGTGCGGACGGACATATAGATGGTTGGTATAAAGGTTTCACAGAAATAATAATTCATGGACTCATTTTCGAAAGAAACTTCTTAAGAAGTTTGGGATTCTTTTTTTTTTTTTTTGTGAGTTGGCTTTTTTTTTTTTTGCAACACCCAGATTCGGTCTTAATTTTAGTGTGCATTCTGCTGTTAATTTTATTTAAATTTATATATTTTTTTGTTTCGTTTTTGGGTCTGTTTCAGCCAGTCCTTGAAAGGGGATACTTAAAGATGATAAATTTGAAACGTAAAAGTCCTTTAATTATTAAGAAATATTGTTCGTTTTTGTTGTTTTTTTTTGTTTTAGCTTCTCTCTCTTCGTTTTTATTATATACCAAGCCGGAAAGTTTTGAAAGTCATTTGAGACAAGAACAACTCAAGTAACTGAGTCCATCATCCCATTAGAATAATCATTTTGCTGGGAAAGTAAGTGAAGCAATAAGCATTGGTCTAGAATAATAAAAAAAAAAATTGTACATAAGTATACTGCTGTGCACTTTATTTTATATTTTTTTTTGCATCGCTATGGTGTCTTCGTTTCCTTAGGCGAAGGTATTTAGATCTTAATCGGATTTAGAATTAAATTTTATGCGAAAGAAAATTTCATATTAAACGAGTTTATTATTTTTTTTTTTTTGTTACAAAGCAAAAGTCTTTACCTTGAGGGTTTATTTGATTAAAACAATAATTGGAGGTGGTATTATTTCTTTAAAACTTATTATTAAATCAAAATTAACTTATCTTGTATTATTCAAGACGAAATATCTTTCAACGGGTTTGAGTGCAAGATCAAAGTAAAAATTTGGTACCAAAATTTCACTAACAAATATTTTTTCAAAGGATGATTTGAATATTAGCGTATATGAACATCCGCCAATCAAAAAAATGATTAGGTGGATAATTTGCCACTAATTATTCGTTTATTTTAGTTGGGATGATTTAAATTTTTTCGTGCAATGTTTTCTATGTTTTTTTTTCTACCCTTAAATTATGTGGAGTTAGCAAAGCTGATGGCCCTCAAACTTATTATTTTGAAATGATGAGATGATATGAATTTTTTCTTTAATGTTTTCTATGTAATTTTTTTTTTAAATAAATAGAAAATTAATTTATTTATTTAGATATGAACATTTCAATAGGGAACGGTTCATTTGTCTGATGTATTCTAAAATTCTTCATGACCAAAATTTTTTATGAACAAAATTCTGTTTTCCATTATTCTGTAAATCTATTATTCTGTATTTCAAAAATTTTGTAAAACCAGAATAATGTGTTTCAAAATTCTTTAATAAAATTCTGGAAAAATTTAAATACTGTGGATGCGTTACTTTTATTTTACTGTTTTTTTTTTTTTAATTTTAACAATTTTTTCCATACTTGGCATACTTTCAAAAATATTTTTCAACACCTTAATTTAAAAATATTTTCGTGAACTCTAAAATTGTATAAATAAATTATAAAATAAAAAAGTTTTTGGTATCAGAAAATAGTGCCCATTTTTTACTACGTTTCCTTATAATAATTGCGTTTAAAATTTCCAAATTCGACACTAATTTATTTAAATTTGAATGTTGAAATACAATAATTTGTACTCTTATTAAAGCTAAGCTCCAAAATCCTGTGTTTCAAAATTCTGTAAATTATAAAAGAAAGACTGTTTTGATAATGAAAATTTTTCTTTTATAATTTACAGAATTTTAAAGAACAGAATAATTATGGATTTACAGAATTTTGAAAAACTGAATTTTGAATTTACAGAATTTTGAAATACAGAATTTAGGATTTACAGAATTGTGGATTTACAGAATTTTGGAATACAGAATTTTGAAATATACAATCACGAATTTACAGAATTTTGAAAAACAGAATTTTGAAATAAGGAATTTCGGATTTACAGAAGTTTTAAATACAGAATTTTGAAATACCGAATTTAGGAAACCGAATTTTGACGCATACAGAATTATGACCCCAACCCATTTCAATTTAATAAGTTTTCATGAGGTATTTAATTTCATAATAATGTAGGAAAAAACCAAAACATATAAGACATTAAACAACATTTCACGATAAAATTAAAATTTTCATAATTTAATCTCTGTGTTGGTAATAGGGATCATTAAAAAAAAGCAAATCATTTTAAGTCGACTTAAGATACTTTACCTTTTCAGTCGAGAGTTAAAACAAACTTTCTTCTGTTATATAATTTTTAGGACTATCATGATACTTACATCATAATAATTTTAGCAAAAATAAATATTAATTTAAAATTTTTGTAGAGTACTGAAACGTCGTCGTATTTTAAATATAATTAACAAAGAAAGAAAGACCTGAAGCCCACAAAATTAGGATTCAACTATTTTGAATTAAAAGAATAATTAACTCACAATTTAGAACTAATTACATACCTACCATAATTATTTACGAAACTTGATTCTGGAAATATCGGAAACATTGGTGAAAATTATATGTGTTAATATGTGGTGTTAAAAAATTAATTAAAAAAAAAATCATCATTTTCGAAATATCGAATTTTCAAAAAATTATTTTGAAATTTTTTTCAAAATTCATTAAAATCGGTTCATTAGATAATGAGATATGGCCGAAAACAAAAATTATTTTACTAGAGATACCGTTAATGATGGATAATTTTATTTATAATAACGGGTGATTTTTAAGCTGGTTTGGTTTTGACAACACTGGTTTTGACAGCTGACGTGTGTTTAGTACCTTGTGTCACTGTCAAACAGCTTCAGTTTGGTTTGCAATTTAACCATGGATCGTCTTACAAATGAACAACGCTTGCAAATTATTGAATTTTACTATCAAAATTCGTGCTCGGTTCGAAATGTTGTTTATCGAAAAATTGTGTTCAGCGATGAGGCTCATTTTTGGTTGAATGGGTACGTAAATAAGCAAAATTGCCGCATTTGGAGTGAAGATCAGCCAGAAGCATTGCAACAGCTACCAATGCATCCCGAAAAAGCCACTGTTTGGTGCGGTTTATGGGCCGGCGGCATTATTGGGCCATATTTCTTCAAAGATGATGCGAATCGCAGCGTTACTGTCAATGGTGAACGCTACCGAGCGATGATAACAAACTTTTTTTTGCCCGAAATGGAAGTTCTTGACTTGCATGATATGTGGTTTCAACAAGACGGTGCCACATGCCACACAGCACGCGAAACAATGGCGCAATTGCGAGGCGAGTTTGGTGAACAGTTAATTTCACGTTTCGGGCCGGTCAATTGGCCGCCTAGATCGTGCGATTTGACACCATTAGATTATTTTTTGTGGGGGTATGTCAAGGCTAATGTCTATAGGGACAAGCCCGCTTCGATTGACGCACTGGAAGCCAACATCCATGCATTCATTCGTGAGATACCGGCCGATATGTGTGAAAGAGTATGCCAAAATTGGACTCAGCGGATGGGCTACCTGAGACGCAGCCGCGGTCAACATTTGCATGAAATTATCTTTAAACATTAAATTGCAAGGTTCAAACTATCGATTCAAATAAATATTTCATTCATTTTTTCGAATTTTTTGTGTTTTTTTTTTTAAAAAAGTTCTAAACCTCTTAAAAAATCACCCATTATTATGGTATATCGTACTTGATATAAGCTCATAAAAAAATTTTAATTAAAATCGTAATTTTTGAGAAAGATTTGATTTTTCTTTCCGGTTTTGAAACACTTGTATGGCAGATTTACCCTTTCTTCCTACCCTTCGTACCCTTCAGGTAGGGGAAAGAATATACCCGAGGCAGGCATGCTTGTCGTAAGAGGAGACTTAGATCCACCCACCGTATACTGAGGATGATGTATACAAAATTATACAATGGAAAAAACAAATAGATATACCCCAGGTGGTAGTCCAGGTTTACTGGAAAATCCACCCTCTTCGGAGGTCTGCTCTACGGATTCTGGAGAGAGCCATTTATTGCATTATGTATTTGATAAATACCTTTCTTAAAAAAGGAATAAATTGCAAACTATTTTAAAGACGTTATTGCCAACTCTGGAGTTGTACTCGCGATAGTAATTTAAATATCTTACAAACGTTTGAAAATAAATTTGCTAAAATTATTTGTTAATGCGCCGCCGCCCCGCCGTGGTATATTAGAAACGAAGATCCACACAGGGATCTTGGAATCCCCACGGTATGAAATGAAGTAAATTCTTTTGCGCGAAAGCATAGAAAACGGCTTTTACGCTAATAGTACGATTATCGAAATTCTTGACGAGACAAACTTAGTACGCCGCCGCTTGCGAAGGACAACCTTCTGACTTGGTGCGGTAAACGGGAAACCGCTTTAAAAATCGCGGTACATACGCAGGAACTTTTACCGGAAAGTTACCTGCAACACGTTGTGACTTCGTTTAAAATAAATTGCTAGAAAAGTTTCAACTTTGCAATTGGGAGAAGGAGGTGGTTTTAGTGAAGTAAGAATCTCACACTCCTATGAGCACGCGTTTTTCGGTCCTCATAAAGCCTTTTGAAGGTTTAAACATCTACCCACGAAAAAAAAAATTTGTAGATAATATTGAAAAACTGCCACGTGTAATAAAAATCGACCAAGTCGTTTTCGAAATATTGAAACTTTTTTTTTAAAAATCCAAAAAAAAACTTTTGAGAAAATCTAAAATGAAAATAAATGGTTTTCTATGAGAGTTTTCAATTTATAAGACTTTTAAAAATTTTTTTTTTAAATTCCTGAGTGTGTTTTAAAAAAGTTGTGGGCATGTTTTTGTGAAAAATAAGATTTAAATAATTGCTAAAAAATTTGTACGGCAGGTACTGTTATTCTAGTTCTTAAAAATAATTTAAAAGGGATGTGTCGGAGGAATTCCCAAAAATACCAAGTTTAGAAAATCAAGCCACCCGGTTAGGCTGCAATAAACAGACGGAAAAAAATTGCCAAACACACCGTTTTGACTTCGCTATTATCGTAATGTAAAATTTGATCAAAATCTTGAGTTCGATTTTTTTAACGAATCCATAACTAGCTAGTACCTAAATATGTACATAATATATCGCAAGTAAAAATGTTGTCATGATTTATAAGACTTGTACGATCGATCAATGGATACGTCTGTTTATTTGGAAAATATATTTTTCATCAACGCTTCCATAATGCGATATATTTCCGCAATCGAACCTTGTAAGTTGTTGAAGTTTTCAGTGTTAAATGAAAAAATTAACAGACATTTTCATCGATGAACAAAATTTTAAAAATCTTAACAAAAAAAATTAGTAAAGATTTTTACAAAAATAAAATAATATTATTTAGCATCATTTCCACGTTCTTCTTCCTTCTACATTTGGGTAACTAACTTGTCTTAAACCTTGAAGAGACCACAAATATCTCATCCCATTTGTGTTCTTTTTGAAGTGGTAAATGAAGGACACTGTTCTTTCTAGAGAGACAACAAAGGACGAAGAAAAAAAAAAAAACAAAAAACTGTAACAAAAAATAAAAAAAAACACTTTGAAATGGAGAAAGTTCTACGAAAGCAATGAAATGAAATATGTGACTATATGTTTCCGGATAAACTCCTGCAACACCACCAGCGACAACAACAAAAAAAAAAAACAACAACAAATTTAGACGCACAAGAAGAAAAATGTTAAAAAAAAAACTCTAAAAGACTAAGAATAACGTTTCAAGTTCCAACTTCCAACATAAACGATTCACCAGTTTCGTCTTACACTTTTTCGAAAAAGCAGCTCGATTCTTAATCTACGTCCTTACAAAAGACGATGATGACGACGACAACACACACAACGAGCATATAACTGCAATAAGAAGGCCCAAGAAAAAGAAGAAGCAGAAGGACGAATCTTTGGGTGGTTTCGAAGATTCATATTGGTATATGCATATAGATATAGATATAGAGAAAGCGCAAAAGAGGACAACTTTCGACATTGACAAATTGCGGGACGTTTTTCACTTTTACCCTTAAAACGCTCTTTTTTTTTTCTTAGTGAATGAGTGAGAATCAAACAGACATAACAAGGCTAAAAAAAAGTATGCAGTAGGTAGGTTGGTAGGTTGGTAGGTAAGGTACTAAGAGCACCAGCCAGAAAGGACATTTCTTGTCTCCTCTCAACGATGATGGGTGAAGAGGAAGGTGCAGGGTGTGTAAGGAAATGACAAAAATTCACCACTTTTCACTTCCAGAAAATATCTAAAATGCCATAGATAGCCCGCGCCGAAGGGTCCTTAGTACGTTCTTTATATTTATTCTTCCTGTGAATGTGTGTGCTTAGCTTGCTTGCTTGTTTTTTCTTTCTTTCAGATGTAATGACATTTTTTCAGACTCCTGAGACGCCAACCATTGCTGTACATATTATATCAACAGTCGAAAAAGGGGTAAACCCGGAGTAGGGCACCGACACAGAAAAATAAGACATAGCCATTCTGTTTATCTCATGAGATTTTTGAATTCTTTTAAAGGGGTTAGTGGTGGGGTTTTAATGCTAAGGGATCTATTTATCATGGCATTGTGGAAAAATATTAAATAAAAAGACTGCAGGATATTAGGATATAGCTATATAGTATTTTACACCAAAACAATATTCTTTATTTTTTCTTATTAAGTCAAGGATATGTTGGATACAACTGGTGAGTGCTTAGAAGAAAAGGTATCGTAAACACCAACTATTTTTTTTATTTTCTGTATTAATAACATCGTAACATCCTTCGTGTCTGAGCCCGTATTAAGCTAGAAATATTGGATATTAATTGAAATTCGATTTAAATTTTTCTTTTTTAGGAAGCTAAGTGCTGAATTTACTTAAGAAATAACTTAGTCTATATGTGCGATGAAATTGTGTTAAAGAATATGCCAAGGTCCAGAGTCTTTTGAACAGTGGGTATACACATTATACATAGGTTGATCATGGAGAAGGTAGTAACGGAGAGGAGATTTAATGCGTTTGTGTGAAAAAGTAATAGATTAGTATTGGGCAATGTTAGGCTCTAAGCTACTTTTAAGGCACCGCCGCCGGCCGGACTGAAAAACTGTCAAGATATTTTTGAATAAGGTAAGATACATGGAGGGAAGGGTCATAAGTCCACAGGCCAAAAGTCCACAAAGAACTTTTGACAGACTTGAGTGGGTTACAAATCCACTCTTTTGAGATAGATGTCCACAAAAAAGTTGGTCAATATTTCACAATTTTAGAAAGAAAGTGGGTCATAACTCCTACAACATTTTCCGGAATTTTTTAAAATCATACTTAAGATAAGTTTATAAAGAAAACTGTTCGAATTGGTGCCTGTCTGACGACTGGACATACCCTAAACGGAGCAACGTAGTTACGTGAGCGGTACAGAGGACCCGAAAAGGGAGTTAAAATCCTTTTGTTACCCAACGAAGCGGGCCACCCGATGTACTGATTTTTGAAGAAAATCATCGGGTACTCCAACCTTGATCGATTTTTTAGGATTTAAGCAAACAAATATTATCTCCTGTTGAACTCTTAAGATGCATCTTAAGTTAAAAAAAAAAAAACAAAACAAATAAAGGGTGTTTTTTTAGAGGTATGAAATGGAATAAAACGAAGATGATTATTTTAAATTGACATGAAATTTACTTTATTTGAAAGATAATCTTCTGGTATTATAATCATTTGTGGCCGTATATCGGCAATAACGCGGCGAATGTTGTCCTCCAAGTAGTCAATCGTTTCAGGCTTATCGGCGTAGACTAGCGACTTCACATATCCCCACATAAAATAGTCAAGCGGCGTTAAATCGCACGATCTTGGAGGCCAATTCGAGGGTCCGTAACGTGAAACTATATGCGGTTACCAAACGTTTCCTTCAATAAATCAATTATGGCATGAGTTGTGTCACCTATTGTGCCGTCTTGTTGAAACCACAGCTCCTGCACATCATGGTTGTTCAATTGATGAACGGAAAAGTCAGTACCTAATCATGGCACTAGAGCGGTCACCATTGACTGTAACGTTCTGGCCAGTATCGTTTTTAAAGAACTAGGGACCAATTATTCCACCAACCAATGAAGCACACCAAACAGTCAGTTTTAGTGAATGTAACGGTGTCTCAAAATACACTTGAGGATCATCATCACTCCAAATACGGCAGTTTTGTTTATTGACGTATCCATTCAACCAAAAGTGAGCCATATCGCTAAACAAAATTCGCTTATGAAAATCGGGATCAACAGCAATCTCGTTTCGAGCCAGTTTGGAAGCGTTGTTCAGGCGTTGGTCGATTCATGTTGAAATGCCAAACCAAACTAAAAATAAATCACTTGACAGCTGACAGTTAAAATAGTGTTACCTTAAAGTTCTAACGGGTGATTTTTTAAGAGGTTTAGAACTTTTTAAAAAAAAAAAACACAAAAAATTCGAAAAAATTAATGAAATATTTATTTGAATCGATAGTTTGAACCTTGCAATTTAATGTTTAAAGATAATTTCATGCAAATGTTGACCGCGGCTGCGTCTCAGGTAGCCCATCCGCTGAGTCCAATTTTGGCATACTCTTTCACACATATCGGCCGGTATCTCACGAATGAATGCATGGATGTTGGCTTCCAGTGCGTCAATCGAAGCGGGCTTGTCCCTATAGACATTAGCCTTGACATACCCCCACAAAAAATAATCTAATGGTGTCAAATCGCACGATCTAGGCGGCCAATTGACCGGCCCGAAACGTGAAATTAACTGTTCACCAAACTCGCCTCGCAATTGCGCCATTGTTTCGCGTGCTGTGTGGCATGTGGCACCGTCTTGTTGAAACCACATATCATGCAAGTCAAGAACTTCCATTTCGGGCAAAAAAAAGTTTGTTATCATCGCTCGGTAGCGTTCACCATTGACAGTAACGCTGCGATTCGCATCATCTTTGAAGAAATATGGCCCAATAATGCCGCCGGCCCATAAACCGCACCAAACAGTGGCTTTTTCGGGATGCATTGGTAGCTGTTGCAATGCTTCTGGCTGATCTTCACTCCAAATGCGGCAATTTTGCTTATTTACGTACCCATTCAACCAAAAATGAGCCTCATCGCTGAACACAATTGTTCGATAAAAAAGCGGATCCTCGGCCAGCTTTCCAAGAGCCCATTCACCAAAAATTCGGCGTTGTGGTAGGTCGGCTGGATTCAGTTCTTACACCAGCTGTATCTTAAAAGGCTTTACGCCCAAATCCTTCCGCAAAATTTTCCACGTAGTGCTGTAACAAAGGCCTAACTGCTGGGAACGGCGCCGAATCGACATTTCGCGGTCTTCTGTCACACTAGCTGATACGGCCGCAATATTTTCTTCACTACGCACAGTACGTAAACGTGTTGGTGGTTTAATGTCCAACAAAGTAAATTTGGTGCGAAATTTGGTCACAATCTTCCAAATAGACTGCTCAGAAGGTCGAGAATGCCGACCATAAAATGGAAGCAGCGCGCGATGAACATTTCGAACCGAGCACGAATTTTGATAGTAAAATTCAATAATTTGCAAGCGTTGTTCATTTGTAAGACGATTAATGGTTAAATTGCAAACCAAACTGAAGCTGTTTGACAGTGACACAAGGTACTAAACACACGTCAGCTGTCAAAACCAGTGTTGCCAAAACCAAACCAGCTTAAAAATCACCCGTTATATCTCTAAAAAAAAACATCCGTTAGTTTTCTTTTTTAAATAATAACAAAATGAATATTTTAAAATCACCAAAGTTAGTTATAAATCCACAATCGATTGGCCAGAAGTTCACAAGAATTTCCTGTGAATTTCTGGCCCACAATAGATTTGTGGACTTTTAACCCACCAAAGTAGGTCAAAAATCCATTATGGACGCATCTGGGGCTCGGAAATACATTGGCCTTTCGACAATAACGTGCGGGTTACGTTATTGTCGAGAAGCCAATGCATCTACAGAGAATGACAGTTTGGTGCGGATTGTGGAGTGGTGGCATTATTGGACTATTTTTCTTCAAAAACGTTTCGGTCAACTGTGGGCGTTACAGAGCCATGTTAACTGATTTTTTTTTTACTGAAATTGAAGAAATGGACGCCCTTTGGTTCATATGCAGGATGGCGCGCCATGCACACAGCCCATGCCACAATCGATCTTTTGCGCACCAAATACCTAAATCGTGTTATCAGTCGTCTTGGCGATATCAATTGGCCGCCTCCTTTGGACTTCTTTTTTCTGGGGAAACGTGAATGACCGATGTTATGCCAACAATCCGGAAACGATTCAAGCACTTAAGGCCAATATCATCCAAGCAATCCGTAAGCTACAGCCCGAAACCATCAACAAGGTCTTTGAAAATTGGAGTGACAGAATGCGCTACTGCGAAGCCAGCCGAGGCAGCCATTTGAACGACACGTTGTGTTCCATAATTAATGGGAATATTTGCTCTTACTAATAAAGCTAATACAACCAACGCCAAATTTTTACGGCAAAATTCGTGTTCATAATCGTTCTGACGTACATACTTGCATACAAATTGCATACAATACAAATTCTTTGAAATCACGTACGCCATAAGCACAATAAAGATTTAACTCTTCCGGACCTTTAAACTCAATTTTCCAAACAAGTAAAAATGGCGTTTATGGCAATCCAATGTTATAATGCGACGAATATCCGGGATTGACTGATGGACAAACTAAAGTTTGCATGTTGACATCAAAACAAAAAAGTGCAGGCGATGAATTGGTCATAAAGGGTCAATAGGAGGTTTCATTTTGATATTAAAAAAAAACGAGTATTTTTTAAGAGAAATCAATGGATAGTTATTTAATTGTAAAGAGGAAGGTATGCCATTAATAATGAAAAACGATATCAGCCAAATGGCCGCCATGGCTACGGTTGCAACACCATCATATCCTTTTCATGAAATTTGCGGCTGTATGTTCTCGATAACTTCACGAATACCATCTTTGAGGTCTTGAATCAATTAGTGGAGTATTGGCATAGATCTTATATTTCACGTAGCCCCAAAGAAAAAAGTCTAAAGGTGTTAAATCACAAGATCTCAGTGGCCAATTGTAATCACCTCCTCGAGAAACTTTCCTTGCAAAATTGCGATTGTTTGGCACGTAGCGCCACATCCATTTCGTTCCATTTTTAGTTATGGTGTAGTTTGTATTTGTCAAATGTCAAAAGATGACAGCTTCAATAGCGACAGCTGCCTAAATAGCGGGCTATATCAAAATGAAACGTCTTATTGGAAAACCAGCCGGCAACATAGCAAATCAGTGTTTCAAGCCAACTAATTCAGTTGGGAAATTCCACATAAGGTCTAGGTTAGGTTAGGAACCTAACCTAACCTAACCTAGACCTTATGTGGAATTTCCCAACTGAATTAGTTGATACCACATGGATCTAGGAAAGCTTTTCCTTACTCAATTAAACCAATTTGAGCTCCTTATGAAGCGTGCGAGATTACTTATAGAAGTATTTTCTAGATCACTATCGTTGTAGTAGAAGTCTCCCAGATGGAGTCTACGTCTCTGTGACAGAGCAGGACATGTACAAAGAAGGTGAGGAATTGTTTCCTCCTCTTCCTCATCCATGCAGCTTCTGCAGAAATCATTAGAGTGAACGCCTAGTCGCATGGCGTGCCTACCTATTAGATAGTGTCCGCTTATGAAACCTATTACGGAACTAATGTGCAATCTGCTTAAAGATATCAATTGCTTAGAGCGCTTCAGATCCAGCATTATCCAGATTTGTTTTGTCGTTAAGAGGTTGTTCCACCTAAGCTTTGTTTTCTTTATAGCATCTTTCTTTAGCATATGTTTAAAAGTAGCGATAGGTATACCAATAGTTGTCTTATTTGGTAGTATGGATACTGTTGTTCCACTTTTAGCGAGTTCGTCAGCTTCACAGTTTCCTGGAATGTCCCTGTGGCCCGGCACCCAACAAAGGTGAATGAGAGATGATCGGCAGTTGTGGGCTGTTATAGAGTTTGTAGAAACAGAGTCCAGAGATTTAATGGCAGCTTGGCTGTCTGAGAAGATGCGGATATCAGTAGTTGATATCACGTTTTCTTTAAGCCAAGATAAAGCTTCTTTAATCGCTAAAAGTTCCGCCTGGAACACGCTACAATGATTAGGAAGACGGAATGATAGACCTATATTAAGTCTGTCTGAGTACACGCCTCCACCAACCCCGTCGGCGGTTTTTGATCCATCAGTATAAAAGTGAATGGATTCATCTTTCAAGAAATTCTCATCCTCCCAAGTTGATCTGGATGGGATGGTAACTTGAAAGTTTTTGTTGAAATGTGCTTGGGGTATAGTGTAGTCGATGTTACTTGAGAATGATCTGAATGAATTCAGAATTACCGAATGGCCAATTTCATTAGATCCACTGTGAAGAGGCTTTAAGACGAAAAGCTGTGCTTGCGGCCGTTTGTTTACTAAAAATGTCTAGGGGTATCAGATGGAAAAGAATGTTTAGTGCCGCAGAGGGAGTGGAGCGAAGTACTCTACTAAGTTTATCACAATTTGTGGTTTTATCTAGAGCGGTCCACCAGACTGCTACCCCATATGTTAGAATCGGTCTTATTACCGAAGTGTATAGCCAGTGAGTGATGCCGTACCGTCGAGGTAAGGAAGAGGGTACGCCAGACAGCTTTTTCGCCATACTACCGAAGGAGGGGACGTCTGACAGCTTTGTCGCCGTACAGCCGAGAGGAGTGGAACCGTTGGACAGTATTATCACCGTACCTTCGGAGGAGGGGAGAAAGGATTGTCAGACCGCATTCGCCGTACTGACGGAAGGATAATGAAGGTAAGGGGAGGTAGTGGAGCGCCCTTTAGTTTCAGGCCTCATCTGGAGAAATTATCTCGAGAATCTTTGACCTTACTCAGCTTCTACAACTCGACAAGTTCGACGCTCAGGTAGAAACTATAAATACTATTTTGATGGGACCTCATTCCCAAAACATTAAGTGATCGTGGCTACATTAATTAAATTACCTTGCTGCGAATCCACACAGATGTCTCTATATGTTTCATGAGAAGCTTAAGTTGTAAAGTTGTGCAGACGGTAGATTGCGGTTCATTAAATAAAGTAAATTTTATATCTCTATATTATTCCTTTCCATCTACAAAATGAATTGGTATTCTAAGAACATACCTTACATAATACCTAAATGTTATACACAAACAATAAAAGGCTTTGAATAAACTTTTACAAAAGTACTTTTAGGGATACATTAGTATCTCAATAAGGGTTTGATTTGAATGCCTTGATTACTAAGCAACGTAACCAAATCTTTGATAGCAAAAAATAACAAAAAAAAAACACTAAAGTAGCTATTGTGCATAATAATAGAAATTGAAAAACAAACTAAACCTAAACCACAATGAAAAAAAAATATATAGAGATAGAATTCTCAAGCTACTTACATAGGTACATATAAGTGGGTATGGTACACACTATACACGAAAATTAATTTTATATTCTTCACTATATAACTGGGTTAAGGTTACATATACTGAGGTTTATATGTATGCTTTCATCCACATATACCAACACACATATGGAGGTTAGCTCGTTGTATATTTTCAAGTATAGCATCCATGATAATCACCCCTAAAGCATTAACTCTTCCAAGATATAAACAAAAACAAAAAAGTGGCAAGAACAGAAAGCAAACAAAACAGCATCAATTTTGCCAACAACCAACGCCATCTATGTTCTTCTATATATGTATTATTATATGAACCCGAAAAAAGCACCATCACGGAATAAATTGCTCCGAGGATGTTGTTTTGGAGGCCAATGTTAATATGGTAGATGCATATAATACATACTCCACTCTTATGCTAAAAGCATGGAAGATGTGTTGACATCAAAATTGTTTTGATTATTCAATGAATATTTGAGATCCTCCTTCTGTACATAGGTTAGGTATCTACTTTAAAGTGGGTTTTCATCAAGCATATATGAAGTACAGTAAAACTTGGTAATTAGGAAGTTTTCCAATGGCATCTTTACAATTTCTATACTTTTTTTCATTATTGTCTCTGCTCAGTGAATTGAACTGTTCTGAGTCAGTCTAATTTAAATAAGTCATTCTAACTGATGTAAGAATCAAGGGTGTGTATATTTTTATGGTTGAGCAATAAATCACACCTGCAGTTAACTAGTTAATCATGTAGTTTTATGTAAACAATGAAGAATCTGGTTCCTCTTTGGATTTCTTGATAAAATCCGCCCACTCCCACACTCTCACTTTTCTTACTTCTTAGTATGTCGGATACGTCTTTATTTCTCGGAAACAGTTCAAACGATTTAAAAGAAATTTTCAGAGTTTACTTTTGTGGGTACAAACAAAATTTAAAAAAAATAAACTTAGTAAAATCCGCCTACTGCCACGCCCACTTATATCAGTTTTTGGTGGCTCCTGGAAATTGCGCCAGAATTTTTTTGAAAAAAACGTCGGAATTTTTTTTTTGGCTTAAAATTGGTAAAAATCCAAATTTTGTATTTGGAAAATAAGCCAGAAATTTGAAAATTGTGCCAGATACCTATGGAAAAAGAGCCTGAAAGTGAAATGGAAATAAAGCCAGAAAAAATAATTAAATTCTGGGCTAATTTCCAAACTTCATTTCGGAAAAAAGACCAGAAAATGTGTTGTTTGTATATTCAAACTAACTAACTAACTAACAATATTTTAACTTGAAGAGAAGAATCGCATGTCTAGTCTACCCCATACACCACGACAGCGCGCGTGCATGACATGAATGAAATGAAAAATTGTTTTACTAAACTCCGCCCACTGCCACGCCTACTTTTATTATTGCTTGTCTCAGAAACGGCTGTAGCTATTTTGGTGAAATTTTCAACAGAACGCAATTTGAAAACTAGATTGAGTCAAATCTGCTCACTGCTACGATTGATTCTGTAAAATACGCCCAATACCACGCCCACTTTTCTTTCTTCTTAGTTTCTCAGGGAAACTTCAAACGGTTTGGATGAAATTTTCAGTGTATACGAAAAAAATTTAAAAATTGGTAAAGTAGAATCCACTTACACTCACACCCACATACATATATGTTTAGGCTTTGGAAATGGTTAACGATTGTTTGAATTTGGCGTTATTTAAATCCGCCACCGCTACTCCCACTTTTGTAATATATTGGAATCTCGTAAATGGCTTCAGCGATCTGGATGGATTTATCAGGAAGTTTACTGATGAACAAGAACAAAATTCAAAAAATATTTTTGGGACAAACCGCCCACTGCCACGCCCACTTTTATTGTATCATCCAGGCCCTTAACTAAGGGGGCGCTCAAGCGACAGTTTTAATAATTTACATGAAATTTAGATTAAGATAATATTTTAAAAGTTTGTTCCTATGAACGAGTGAAAAATTTAAAATTAGGCGCCATGTTGTTGTTAATATTATTTGGAGAAGAATCCTGCTTCTGCCATAAATGTATCAAAATAAAGTAAGGTCACAGTAAAAATGTCGAAAATTTATGGATGAGGAGATAAACAAATAAACTGTTTTTTTTTTTTTTTTTTTTACTTATGTGCTTATGTCTATGTCGAGACTGTCATTTTCAATTCCCTCGCTAAACCTACTTTTCTTTACCATCACTTATGTATTTTATGAGATTTATTTCAAAAATACAGCCAAAATTAATCCCTATTTTAAATTAATTTAAAATTAAAAAAAAAAAATTGCCTATGTCCGTCTTGTACTTCTAATCTCTCGCTTTACTAATTTTCATTTTAATCAATTCGGAGATTAAGAGGAACAAACAGACAGACAGACAAAGAAACTTTCACATTTATAATATTAATAGGATGTATGTATATATGGAAAAAGAAGAATTATTGCATAATTTTCGAAGAAAATGTATTTTATTGTGGGTCACTTAGACGTATGTGGAACATTTTTTTGTTCGACAAAATTATAGAATATGTACATATGTAATATGTGAAGTTATATTTGGAGATACCTCCACTCATATAATTATGTGGAGATATATGCGGAGATCTCTCTACGAGCTAAGGTGGAGTTGGAACCACAGGTGGAACTTGTGATTTTTTAGTATTGATGGTCTCCTCATGATTAAATTTTAGACATTTTTTTGTGGCCTTACTTTATTTTGATGCATTTATGGAAAAAGCAGAGTTCTCCTCCAAATAATATTCTTTGTTCTGACAACTTGGTGGATTTGCAAACCCTAACAACAACATGGCATCCAATTTTAAATTTTTCACTCGCTCATAAGAACAAAATCTTAAAATTTTATCAAAATCGTTAGAGCCGTTTGCGCCTTTTGTGACGCCCCGCCCCTGGCTAAGGTTTTTTCTTAAGATCAACTTGGAAAGCAAAATGTTATCTTAATACAGAATTTCATCAAAATTATAAAAATCTTAAGCTTAGCTCCTCTTCTAAAATAAAATTGCATCCAAATCGTTAGACTTAAAAGAGAATTCAGCGTCCTTTAGCACCTCCTTAGTTAAGGGTCTGGTTGATACTTATTTTTATTAGTTTTGAAAGTCAAAATATTATCTAAATACAAAATTTCATCAAAATTGTTGAAACTGTTGCTTAAGCGCCCCCTTAGTTAGGGGCCTGGATGATACAATAAAAGTGGGCGTGGCAGTAATATTTTTTTAAATTTTGTTCTTGTTCATCAGTGCACTTTCCGACAATTTCATCCAAATCGCTGAAGCCATTTACTAGATTCCAATATATTACAAAAGTGGGAGTGGCAGTGGCGGATTTAAATAACGCCAAATTTAAACATTTTTCCTCATTTAGCTGAACAAACTGCAAATTTCATTTAATCGTTAATTCCGTTTTCGAAAAACCTAAGAAGTAATATATAAGTGGGCGTAAGTGTAGGCGGATTTTACTAAATCCAATTTTCAATTTTTTCTTAATCGTTAAAACCGTTTTCAAGAAACCAAAAACTAATAAAAGTGGGCGTGGCAGTAGGCGGCTTTAACTTCTTTCTGTTTAAATTTAGTTACTACCTATAAAAGAGAACGTTCTCTGAAAATTTCGTCCAAATTATCGGTGCCGTTTCCGATAAACTAAAAACTAAAAAAGTGGGCGGAGCAATGGGCGGATTTCAATAAATTTTTCTTTAAACTTTTTCTCATTGAGGAGAAAAAACTCTGAAAAATTCATTAAAATAGCTAGTTCCGTTTACGAGAAATCAAGCAATACATAATAAAAGTGGGCGTGGCAGTGGGTGGATTTTAGTAAAAGAATTTTTCAATTTTTTGTTATAAGAATAAACTCTTATAACCTCATTCAAATCGTTTGAATTGTTTTCGAGAAACTGTAAGAAGTAATAAAAGTGGGCGTGCTCAGTGGATTTTACTAAATTTAATTTTTTATGTTTTTCTCGTTCATAAGAATAAATTCTGAAAATTTCATCCAAATCATAGGAGCCGTTTTCGAAATACAAAAAACTAACAAAATTGGGCGTGGGAGTAGGCGGATTTTATTAAATCCAATTTTTTATTTCTTTTCTCGTCCATTGTAATATACTGTGAAAATTTTATCAAAATCATTGAAGCCGTTTCCGAGAAACCAAATATATATAAATATATACATATACATATATACAAGAATAGCTCGTTTAAAGTAATTAAAATATTTACTGTTTCTTATATATCGAGAACATTTTAAAAATACATAGATATACTACAAAATATTCAAGGCACACTCTCATACCATAATACGAGGTCAAAAGTCATAAACCTCCAGACCGATAAATTGTAAGTGGGCTAACTATAATAAAAATTGAGGAAAAAAAAAAAAACAATGGCAAACGGCGAGAATTTAAGACCATCGCCATTAAATAAAAATCATTTTTCCCAAGAGAATAATACAATGTAAATTTATATTTATTTACATAAAATACCTTACTTTTGGTTTTGGGTATATTCATACTACACACAAACAGAAGAGAACTTTTTTTTTTTTAAAGCTTCAATTCTCATGTCTGCAAATTTAAAAAAAAATCATGAAGAAAAATAAATAATAATAAATTACAACTTTGCTGATGGTCTATATTTGGAGTTCCTGAGTACTGTCCTGTTCTGGTTTGGCATCATAGTGCATCAATTACAATTCATACAAACTTTTTAACTTGCTCTGCCGATTGGCTTCTGCCTCTCTGATGATGTTGCGCTAAAAAGTCTTCAAATAAACATCCTGCCATAATAACATGTGTTTCCGTTTGACCACTGGACAGTGTTGTTTGCCTGTGTGGCAGTTTAAAAATAACCACTAGCTCATTAAATATTGCAAAATATGCACATCGTTTTGTTTCAAGTATATACGGCATAGTCGTGCCGCGTGGCGCCCAACATAACTAAACAACATAGATATACTCACAATCACGACCAGCAAGCTTGCCGCAATTAAATTTTACCAACCTCTGGCTATGATCCTTGTGAACAGTGAACAGGTGAACTGCAGGTATAAGTTAAGGCAATAAAAAAAAAAACTTATCAACTATACCTACCTATCCAGCTAGACCAAGAGGAAGAGAGAGGGTAGCAAGGAGAGGCACGGAGCGGCGGCTGTACTCGAATGCATCAGGAGCAATATTGTGCTTGTGCATGCAGCCACAAAAGAAAAAAACTTTCACCACGTAGCAATGATGGTCACCAGAGAGAGTGCTTCAGGTATTTTGTCCTCATTGTGGGTTCCCGTTTACAATAATTTCATTGAGTAAAAAATATAAAATTTTATTCATGGCCCCGTTGAAACGAATTGTTCACAGAAAACAGAAAACCAAAAGATTGGATAGCCAGGTATAAAAGGTTTTGTTTTATTGTTGTTGTTGTTCTTGCTGTTGTTTGCAATCAAAGTCAGTAAATTCTTTTAATCAAATTTATCCAGTGGTATATAACTATTGTTTGCGAAAAACCTGCACTGATTTAACAACAATACATAGTTAAAATGCTGAGCCACCATTAGGGTAGGAGGTGCTTCATGAATCCCTAAGATATTTCGAGATTCGAATTTATATATCCACACAATTTTTTTGTTATTCAGTGGGTTTTCTTTTTCTTTTCTTTTTTTGATTTATCAGAAGGAACTATGACGAATTTTTAATGCCGGATCTTCGGTCGACAATATCCCCCGACATCTGCTGGAATTGCAGTATTAATTGGCTTAAAGCGGACATAAATATTAAAGACTGCTTACCGATACATCATATGTTTTCTGATGAAGACAATATGACATTTAAGACGTCAATTAAAAATGTGTTATGTTGTCTCTTCTTCTATTCTTTAAAGTCTTTTCATTTCACTTTTTACTGTCAAACAAATTTTACTATGGGAAATCTAGAAATGTTTTGAAAAATTTACGATACTAATAAAAAGTATAAACAAAACCATTTCACTCACAATTTCAAAAGTTAATAAAACTCACTTTTTTTTCCTCAAACAAATATCCTGTTGCAGGCGTACTCAATTAATTTGTCTGTCAACCATCAACCATCATCAAGCAGTGCAACAGCATCCCAAATAAAATTTATGAAACTCTAAACTGTCAACCATTATCATCGCCACTGATGTCTAAAAAAAAATTATTTTTGTTAGATTTTTTTATTTATATGTATATAAATATTTTCCCACACTGCGTTGTGTTGGTCCTGACAATAAATGTCGTATCAAATGCTCAGTTAGAAGTCTATATACTCGCTCTTTATCATCCACGCAAACCCATTAAGGCTCAACAAAATATAAAAAAAAATACTTGACAACAAAAGAGCAGCAAAAAAGATATATAAACTTCTATACCTATCATGGTTCATTTTGCATTTGTTGGTACTAAATTTAACTTTTCCGCCGTTCGCCACCACCCGCACCGCTTTCAAAACTGTAGCTGACGACCCATGTCAACTGCTTTAACTCTTTCTGTTGCCATAAAAATTTGTCAGCACAATGGCGATGAAGCTGACAAGGCAGATATACCTTCATATTTGTATATATAAAAAAAAGAAAATAAATATAAAGGCACATGACGTGAAGCATGAAGGATGTGCATAATGATATCCTTGGAAAAGAGGTTTTTATAAAGCTTTTAATTGTGTTGTTTTTATTTGTCTTATCGTTTGAACTGAAGTTTTTTTTTTTTGTAAAACTGAATATCGAAAGCAGAGGAATATTCTATACCCAATGCTCAGAATGGCTTGAATTGAAAGAAAAACAATGTGTAGACACAGGGTTGTATTCAGTGGTTCTTTTCAGAATTAAGATTACTTATTGATAGAATTAAATCATTAATAGTCGTATTTATTAGATTTCCTTATGTTATAACCATTGCCTAAGTAATTGGATATCTATAACCTTATTTAATAAACTTAAACATGTAAGTCAAAATATGTCCTCAATTCATTCAAAATAAAATCCCTGTGATCTGTCAATTTCGTGACTTTTTGGATACGTTTTAAGATTATTTTTAAATATTCGTAACCAGAAACTTTTCAAATTTTTGTTCATTGAACGATTACACTCTATATTTTGTACAATGAATTAGATTGTCTACATAAGACAATCTATAGAAAATATTTTAAAATAAGTGGTCTTATTAATAAACGTTGTTTAACTTTCGACTTTGGTAATTGTGTTCAAAAACCTGGTTTATTATTGTCTTTTAGCTGCCTAACTTAGACACAAGAGTAGATTGTCTTAACCGTGAATAATGTGATATTTATTTTTATTAAATATAGCATATTTCCACCAATTTGAAAATAGTTAAACAGTGTCTAAGTAAAGAACATAAAAATCTAATAAATATGACTGAAGGTTTTTAGTTGGACAGCTGTCTAAATGTAGACAAATTAAAAAAAAAAAAACAATTTGTTTGAATTTTTAAAAAAAGTTTCAAGTTATTCGATAACGACTTCGTGGATTTTTATTAAACTAAGCTATTTAACTTCATCTAACCGTTTTTAACAAAAATTATTATTATTACAAAAAAATAAAACGGTTCCATAAAAGTGTTTAAAAACAGCTTTTATCTAAAATGACTATTATGATTTTTATATTTTGATAGATATTATTGGAACCAATTTTACATTAATCCATTATTAACGGTATCTGCCATAAAACGATTTTTTTGTCTCATTATCTTATCAACCGGTTTTAATAAAAATTTTATACAAAATTTTCTAATGAGTTTAAATAATATTGAATATCAAAATTTTCAAAAAAAATATTCCAATATTCGATTTTTCAAAGATATGTTGAAATTTTGCATTATAATTTTTTTTTTATCTCCGCATTTATAAATACTTAAAAATGTAAACCAATTATTTTTTCAAAGTACTATAAATCGCTAAAACTATTTTTAATTTTTTTTTCTTAAAAATAAAGATTTATTAAAGAAATCAGATGGTGCTCATTGTGTTGGTGTCAAAAAAATTTTAGAAGTTGTTAAATCAATTTATAATGGTTACCATTTTTACCATTTTCAATCGATAGATACATTTTTTTTTCAATAATGTAGTAGATTGTACAGATATTAGTTCAAATAAAAATTTTAATCAAAATCGTAGGAGTATAGATTTTGAGAAAAATCAGGTTTTCGTTGCCAGTTTTTAAACATTATTTGTATGTTATTTTTGTTTATAAGAATAATTTTTATTTAAAAACTGCTAGACAATGTAAAAAAACTGCTGGCTGCTGAGTTTAATAAAAATCGACCTAGTAGTTCTTAAATTATTGAGTTCTCAAAAAAAGTATTTGAATTTTTTTTTTAAATCAAAAAAAGAAAGAAATTGAAAATTTTGTTTTACAAAAACTTTTAAAACTTTTCAAAATATTTTCTATAAAAAAATTGGTCAAAATCAGTTAAGCCTATTTTGAAAAAATCTAAAATAAAAAAAATGGTTCTATAGGAGGTGTCTACCAATTATAACCATTTTCCAGAAATTTTTTTTATAAAATAGTAGCCAAAAAAAGTTAATGATTTTTTTTTTTAAGTTGTGGCCGCATTTTTGAGAAAAATAAGTTTCTCATAATTTGGTTAAAAAAAATTGAACGGCAGGTACCGGTAGGTACCAAGTTTGAAAAAACCGACTTATCCCCTTAGGCTGCAGCCGAAAGGACAGGACAAATGGACAGAATTGCGAGACCCATTTTTTTTTCAACTATAGGTACATACCTATAAGTACATACATTTTTAGTTTTCATTTTTTTTCCAAAACCACTCTCCTTCAAATTTGATTCAAATAATTTCGTGCTGGTCTCGTTTTTGTTCTTCACCAAAAAATGTTTAAATAAATAAACAAATAAATAAATAAATAAATAAATAATAAAGAATAATATAAACTATTTAATGACTATAGGATTGCATACTATACATTTTTTTTTAAATTTTGATTAAATGTATTTTTAGCCCTTTTTTTTGTATCACTACGCACTCCCCACACACATTGCACAACACACTTCGCAATCTACAAACAGCACTTCGCACTCTGCAATCAGCACTACGCACTCTGCACTTAGAACTTATTCGCACTCTGCAAATTGCATTTCGCGCATCGCAATTCACACTTAGGTATAACTTAACACTTCGCACTTTTTATTCTGCACTTATCACACGGAATTTCACTCTCTGCACTGTTAACTTCGTACTTCGCACTCTGTACCTTTCATTCCACAATTCGCACTCCGTTTACTTATCACTTCGCCCTCCACAGTTCACACTCCATAAATTAGACTTCGAATATCACACTTCACACTCTGCAATTTGCACTACCCTACTCACTTCGCACACTTACTTATCACTTTGCGCTCCTCACTCTTCAATTGTTACCACTTTACGCTCCGCATTTCGCAATCCACAATTATCACACCGCACTACGGACTGTTCACCTCGTACGCCAAACTTCGCACTTGATACTTCACAATCCACACTAAGCACTCCACACTTCGTACTCTTTACTCCACCTCAGCGTTTATCACTCCCTACTTTTGCACTTCGCATTTCAAAATTGTCTTACAAAATTATAAGGCGTTTAAATTGCAGTTGTTTTTTATTTTTTTTTACATTTCAAATAATTTTTATTTTATATTTACACTCAGACCTGAAAGGCTAGAGATAAAGGCAGACCCCTTGCGATCGTAAAAATGCTTGTTAATAATTTGTCCGTCTTTGTCCGTTATTATTTTGTCACGCCTAATGTATCGTACCCTCAATTTTAACTTCGTCAAAACAGGACAATTTATTAAATTATATCTTCTTCTGTGAAACTATATAATTTACCACTATATAATTTACCATAAAATTCCACAAAAAACAAACTTTAACTGATAAATTTTTTTTCTAAATTAATATACCTACATATGTACGGTATGTGTGTGTGTGTGTGTGTGTGTGTACTCCTCCTATTCATGCCATATTTTTCTTTAAAGTAGACGGAAAAGATTTTATTTAGTAGTTAACAAAACAGTGAATGCATTTTAAAACTTTTACCACTTCATGTTATAAAAAGTATACCTACATTAGAAAATATTCTATAGCTAAGCTACCCAAATTGATGCACCCATGCATTGCATATAAATACAAGAGAGTCCATTTCACTTGACTCTTTTCAAAAGTTTCTACTTCGAAAATCATGTCAGAGCATTAGGCAAATAAGAAATTAAAAAACACAAAAAAAAAAAAACAAACATACAAACAAAAATTGGCTGACGAAAAGAAACGGTTATTTTGCAAAGAGCAGGTCATCCTTTCACCTTGTTTATTGTAAACATTTTTCAAAACTCTCGGCAAACAGGACATGACACCATATTTTTTATCCTCTTTATCTACACTTCTTCTTCTTCTACATGTATGTGAATTTTTCTTCCCGCACTCTGCCAAAAGTTTCGTTGTCACTTCTTCGTGTTTTGTCTTGTTTTATTATGTTTTTTTGTTTTATCTAAGAGATTTTAAAACAAACTATTCTGTATATGTACATATATTCTTATGTACAATAAGTATGGTAGGTATATATGTATACTACTTGTATATTGTATTTAGACACTAACAGTGCTGTGAACAAAAGCCTGTACCTATAATGTATATTAATATATGTAGTTTGAGTACTTCCAGTCATTTCCAGTCATTCGGTAAAATTGGGAACTGTGGATTAATTGATTTTAAAATGATTTTATTTTTGTATTAAGGGAAAAATTAATTGCATACTTATGTGCTCATATTCAAAGAAGTCCTCGTAAGATCGCAGCGATACTGTCTAAAACTTTGAACGTCATGTTAGTAGATCGATCACACTACGACCGACGCCGAACAATGGTCCGTTTGTTGAATTTAGGTGAAAAAAAAATCGAGTCGGAATTTTAAATGTGAAAAAAGATTTATATACAGCAACTAGAAAAATTAGAACATTTTGAAAACTATTATTTTATTTTATATTATTTACTTATTTTTTTTTTTTGCAAGTTGTTAGCCCAAAATTTCGTTAAACTGTCAAAATTTCGATTGGAAATATTGCAAAATTTGTTGGACCTGCTTTTCTAAATTTGGTACATTAATTAGTAAATGGAAACAATTTTTATATGAAATTTAACATTTAAGTACAAGTTTTTAAGGCATTTTAAACATAAATTTTAATAAATTCTTGACTTACAATAATGCTTTTTTCTTAATTATAATAAATTAATTATATAAATTTCTTAATTATATAAATTTTGTACAATATTCTGACCTAAATTAATTAGCCCTCTTTTATTTAAATAAAAGATTCACTATCACTGATTTCAGTGTCATCGACTTATTAAATGGACCAAATATTGCATTAATTTTCGTCAAAACAATTTCCTGGTAAATGATTTTGTCGGCAAAATACAACAAACAGAGCACTTTGCTTTGCAACATCAAACATTGGATCGATTCCATGCACTTTGAAGATGTACTCGAATGTTGTTGAAATTTTTTTTTTTTTTTCACATAAAAATGACGAAATAAAGTAAGAATTGACTTAAATATATTGGAAATTGAGGATTAGCTGACCCACCCCGACTTGCTCATTAAGTACCTTAACTTATTTACATTTAAATTTTTGTTTTTTTACTTACGATGTATAGGTACTATAACATGCATATAATGGGAAGTTAAAAAAATCGAACTCGAGACTTCGATCAAAGTTGACATTACGATGATAACGAAGTCGAAAAAGTGGGTCTTGCAATTCTGCCTGTCTGTCCTTACGGCTGTAGTCTTAACGGGCGGGTCGATTTTCTTTAAACTTGGTACCAGCGTTTTTGGGTATTCCCCCCAACACGTTTTTTTCATTTTTTTAAGACCAAAAAAAAAACGGTAGATATCTACCGTACAATTTTTTTTCAGCAAAAAATACAAATCTTATTTTTCTCAAAAAAGTACCCACAACTTAAAAAAAAATCAGTAATTTCTTAAAAAAAAGGCTTCCATTAAAAAAAATGGTTATAAGTGGTACCTCCCATAGTTTTTTTTTAATTTCCGATTTTCTCAAAACCGTTCAACTGATTTTGATGAATTTTTTTTTAAAAGAATGTTTACAATTATTTTAAAAATATTGCTTACCAAAATTAAAAAAAAAAAATTTTTTGATTTAAAAAAAAAAGGTTAACATTTTTTTTTTGAACTTAATAATTAGGAAATGACTTGATCGATTTTTATTAAACTTAACACCTATGAGTGTTTTGACATTATCTAGCAGATTTTAAATAAAATTTTTTCTTATAACCAAAAATAACGGTACCTCCCATATAAATGTTTAAAAATCGGTATTTAAAATCTCATTTCTCTCAAAAACCGTTTCTACGATTTTGATTAAAATTGTTATTTGAACTAATATCAGAACAGTCTACCATATTTTTGGAAAAAAAAATATATCTATCAATTAAAAATGGTACCTCTCATAGAACCACTGTTTTGGTTTTTGACTATCTCATTTATACATTGAACCAATTTTAACGAAATTTTTTGCTCAAAAGCTCCTAATAAGTTTGAATAATATTGCATATCAAAAATTTCAAAAAATCTAATTTTGGATTTAAAAAAAATTTTTTTTGAAAATTCGATAATTCGAAAACGGGTGGTGATAAGTATTCAAAATTGGCGTACCAATTTTTTTTTCTTAAAAATACATAGGTACATATATTCAAAATTTTATATAAAAAAATATTTTTTTTTTTTTAAACCGCTCCAACGATTTTAAAATAAATTTTCTCATAAATTGAGATTTGTGTAAAAAATCACTTGGTATACAATGCGTTGGTGTCAAATCGATTTCAGATTTTTTTTTTAATTAATTTATTTCTAATATTATTGATTTTTTAACATTTTTTCAGTCTAAACTGTAAATTTCATGCATTGTGCGAAGTGCAAGATAGTGCTTTATAGTTCATATTTATGTACTCACATATCACTTCCTTACACTAGACTATATATTTTTGGCAGGTGGCATAAAACATAGGCTCCAATAACTAATAAATTTCTTTTATCAGACGAAAAGTTTTAAAAATTATTAAAACTTTAAAACCACAGTGTGATCGTACATAAGAGCAAGTTCGTGCGACCCAGTCGTGCATTTTATTTTTTAAGTTTTTTCGAAAGTAGGTTCCACTACATCGATTATAGTCATTTTAATAAAATTTCGTTTATTTTGCGGATGTTTTCTAATACTACCTCGTTATTTTTACCTCATCACTGTTATCATCTATCTTCTATCACATCACCTATATAGCTCCAACGTTCCGTGTTATTCCATTCTGGTGTTTTTTTTATTTTTATTTTTTATTTGGTCTCCACACTCATCCTTATTGTCTTGTCCATGGCCTACGACATGGTTTTTCAGTGTAAAGAAAAATATACATTTATGTACATATATGAGAATATGTATCTACCCACATACAAACATTATGAACTTTTTTCCATTTAGAAAATGATGCATTCAGTGGCCTAGATCCTGAAACACCATATAGTATACCTACCTACACACATGGTAAAAGTGTAAAAGCATTCCGATGTATAAAAGACCAACGATAACGATGACGATAACGACGCCTCTCTATATATTCGTATCCAGAAAAAGCATCCATCTAAACCAAAGCAACCAAAGCAAGAGCAAAAATCTAAATTCAATGACCATCAGGCTAACATTTAAAGATCAGATCTAAACTGCATAGACTTCAGGATACTAACGTTCCTTGTGCGAGTAGGAGCAATGTTCGACCAGGCCAACAAGGAGGATGATGCTAGAAGAAGGGGGTGTTTAGAGATATGGACTTATGGTGTCACACTCACATTTTTTCAAACCCCAAATCGTAATAAGAAAAACAACAACAACAGCAACCTGCCTTTGGCCTCTCAATTCGCGGGTGAGTAAACAAATAATGAAATTTTTTCCCTTGTTGCACAATTTTTTTTTTTTTATTTTTCAGGGGCATGTGGTCCGTGAGCTTATATAGGAAAAAATGTTTGAGGTGGTGAAGATGGGATAACACATGAAATCTAAGGTGTCAACCACAGTGTTTCCTTTCCCATAAAGTTTCTAAGGTGATATGTGAGTCTGTGCTTATATAGGTATTAGGTAAGGTACAATGATGAAACAAACGTTGACCCGGTTGTTTTGAGAAAAAAGTGTCATTGACAGACCTAAAACATGGATTAGATATTTCTTGGAGGCTCTATATGAGAGCAGGTGCTTTACGTTTTTTATAAGAGTTTTTGATGCACGAAGAGACATTTTGAAGGAAGGATGACTAACGCATTGACACAAACTCAATTGAATATACAATATGTTCTGTTAGGTCTAGTTGCTTTTTTTAGAAGGACATCTTAAAGTATCAGTTGTGAGACTTGAGATATTACTGATCAATTCGATAATTATTTCAGTAGTAAATGTAGTAAATAAATAAATAGGTCGCGCCACAGCTCGTGTAGAACCAGGTCCTAGTGACTTACAACTCTCAACCTTTCCTGTATGCGCATTATTGGCGGGAATAGAGGGGATCTACAATTTCCTGCCGAATCCGAACGGCTAGGGTTAGTTAGAAGCACTTTTTCATGACAAGAGATACTCTTGGAGGATTTGTCAATTCCTCGCAAGAGGCATTAAACCGTGAAAAACATTTCTGTTTTTAGGTGGCAAAGGCTGGGAATCGAACCAAAGACCTTCGGCGGCGTAACAGTCCAACGCACTAAACATTACGCCACGGGCTACTACGGGCTTTTTGAGTAGGTGTACGGGGAAAAAATGAAGAAATCGAATAAAAACAGTAACAAAATAGTAAAAAAGTAATATTTTCACGGGTTACTGCCTCTTGCGAGGAATTGACAAACCCTCCAATACCAAGTGTATCTCTTGTTATGAAAAAGTGCTGCTCACTTTCGCCGTTCGAATGCGGCAAAAATTGTAGGCTCCACTCCTGCCAATATTACGCATAGGGATTGGTTGAGAGTTGTAACTCACTTACTACGTCCTGGTTCTACAGGAGCTGTCGAGCTACCCAATTTATTTTTTGTATCTATTATTTATAATAATATGTACTAATTTTTTTTTCATTTTTTCTAAGTGAATGAACAATATTATACAGAAGTAGCCACTTTCTTTTTTTCTTGTGATATATAAATATGCAATATATTTGAATCCTATTTCTGTACAATTGTACATAAATATTCTTATGAAAATTAGCAAGAGTTTTTGATAAAACTTCATAATATTTTATTACGTTTATGAAGAAAACGGAAATCAGAGGGTCTCGTTTTTCTGGCCATCTGTCTGGCGGCAGCCTTATTGCCTGAACAAAATGGAGACGGAACTGCTACTGCAACTGGAACTGCAGCTGAATGGACAATGAATGGAACGAGTTTATTTAAGGTGATACGTTTTTTAGACATCCCCACACACGTTTTTTATTTTATTTTTTAAAGGATATTAAAAATAACTCAATATATATTTGAATCCTGAAGCCCACAGAAATAGGATTCAATTATATTGAATTGAGAATTAAAGGTCACGAAAAAGGAATAATTATTAAAAATAACGGCATCTGCCGTAAAATTTTTTTTAGTAAATGATGAAAATCTCGTTTTCTCAAAACCATGCCCATATAACTTTTTTTTAAAGAAAATTCAGTATTTTTTGTTTGGAAAAATGGTTATAAATGGTATCTACCAAAGAACCATTTTTTTGATTTTCGATTTTTTTTTAAACGGCTTAACTGATTTTGACCATTTTTTTTTTATAGAAAATCTATTAAGAAGTTTTAAAAGTTTTGTATACCAAAATCAAATTTTCTTTTTTGATTTTTTAAAAAAGTTTCAATTTTTTTTTTGAGAACTTATAATAATTCGAAAATGACTTGGTCGTTTTTTCATAAATTTGACACCCAGCAGTTTTTTAACATTACCTAGCAGATTTTAAATAAAAATTATTTTTATGACCAAAACTAACGGTACCTCCCATAGAAATGGTTAAAAACCGAAACGGAAAATATAATTTTTCTCAAAAACGGCTCCTAGAATTTTGATTAAAATTTTTTATGTGAACTAATATTAGTACGATCTACTATATTATTATACAAATTTTTTACAGAAGAGCTTCTAACAAATTTGAATAATATTGCGTATCAAAATTTTCAAAAAAAAAACAAATTTTGGGTTTTTTAATTAAAATTTCGAAAATGGTTGGATGTTTTTTTTTCAAAATAAATTTTTAAATTCCGCATTAATAAATACCTATTAAAAAATGGCATACCAATTTTTTTTCTAAAAAATGTTTTCAAAATTTATGTTTTCAAAATTTTATCGCTCAAACGATTTTTGTTCTCATTTATTAAGATTTTTGTTAGAAGTCAGAGGTGTCAAAACAGTTTCAAAAGTTGTTTAATCAATTTATTTATAATTATATATTTTTTTAACAATTTTTCAGTCTAAGTGCCATGTATTGTAGACCTACTTTAAAACCACAGTGTGATCGCAAATCATAAGAGGAAGTTCGTGCGACTCAGTCGTGCATTTTTTTAAATTATAAAACTGAATTTTTCAATGTGAATCTTTATCAGTTTCTGGATTCAAACTCTAGTTTGATATTTCTTCAATTTTAACAAGTTCGAGACGAAAATTACGTATAAATACATATATAAACGATTTAGAAGTTCAGTTGGGCATTTAATTAGCTTGTTCCAAGCATTTATTTTTGTTATAATTCAAGGTCCGAAATTCTTTCATAAAATTGTAGATTGCAAATGAAAAACAGTGAATTCATTTACCCGCTTAAATAAATAACAACCAAGAATTATAGTAGAAGTAGATGCCCAGGAAATCTTCGCCCACAAATAATATTTTTGAATGCGATCAAGGAATTCATTATTGAAATTGGAATTGGAATCAAAAGAAACGCTTTTTTATATACACAAAAAAAAAACCACTTATGTGCGTTCATATTTCTCTTTCATCGAAATATGAAAGCAATAAAATTTATTAAATGAACCGTATTAAGATTATTATGTTAGGAAATAACCTTCACTATAATCCCTACCTAGTACCTAGTATAGGTAAGTATATAGGTATATTTATAAGTTTCTTGCAAATAATAAACATAATCGAAGCGGAAAAAATATGATAATAATCGTGACTTGAATATAAAAATTCAGATAAAAATTTTGAACCTTCAAATATATTTATAATCAATGAGCCTTATCGACCTCATTAGCTTTGCGCTGAATCCTTATACATATATATATATTTATCTTTTAATATTTTATTGCACATTTATAAAAGTCGTGAAAAATTGAGGAAAATTCCATTTAAGAACAAATACGCGCTACGCTGCGCTGCGCCGCTTTATATAAAATCCAATGTGTATGATGTCAAGTTAAGTATTCCATTATTGCTAACGTGAGTTTATGCACAACAACATACTTATACCTGAGAGGTTGGAAAATATTTGCGTCAGCTGAATTCATTATCTTCTGGTATATACCTAGATTGAATGGAAAATTAATTAGAAAATATTAATACACTAGAGAATTTCCAATGAAATTTCACCATCTATCTTAATAGTACAAAATATGAAGCTTAAAGTTCTGGTGTGTATGACGAAGGATCTTTTAGTCTAAAATTCTCTTTGGCAGGACGTATTACTTTAGAATAGAGTCATGATTTAAAATTAATAGTTCAGGCTGATTAAATTGCATATATTTATTTATTTCACACAAGCCTTAGTTAAAAAAAAAAACATAAACCTGTTTTCGACATAAGTAGGTACTTGTCATTGTCAATTGTACATATGAAATTTTTGAACTTTTACTTCCATATTATTCCCTCGATTCCATCCAGATTAAAACTTAAATCCAGATGTAAGTTATATAAATTGAATGTTAATACATCCGGATTTAAGTTGTAATCTGGATGTATTGAGTAAATAGTATGGACGTTAAAGTTTTTTTTTATTTTTGTTTAAACCCAAAAATATTTAATTCAAAATGTTGTTGATAGTTGTTACGACTTAAGTGTTAGGAAATGAAAATAATTTTGTATTGTTTTTGCCTGGGTAATAAATATTTTTTAGGTTATGTCGTTGCAATTTTTTGTTTTAATGAGTTTGGTATTTTTTGCACTGTCCAGTCCATTCATAATGCGATATAGCAGACTAAAGATACAGCTTTAGAAAGACTATGTGGCCGTCTTTCTAAAAGATTGAAAGCTTGTACAATTGTACAGAGCCGTCGTCACCGCACAATCAATTTTGTCAATATCTGTATGTTTTTGAAATGCTGAAGATACCTAGATTATTTATGACAATTATTACCTTTACCTTCTTTTAAAATTTAAACACAGCTATCAAACAGCGAGAATTGTAGGTACTACAGCAGGATATAATTTATATTCACCATAAACATGTGAAGACACTGAATAATAATTTTTTTTTCATTCATCCTTCCTTGAAATCTTTAATTTAAATATCACAAGAAGACTTAAGCTGGAACCACAAAAAAAAAAAAAAAAAAAAAAAAAATGTGTGTTACAAACAGTAATTTTTTGCTATTTACTTATTCTCTTTCCCTGCAAAAAAATATGTCTCCGACACGCTGCTGCAGCGTGGTATTGCGCAATAGGAAAAAGGTTGATTCCAACAAAACAACACAACACAACACAACACAACACAACACAACACAACACAACACAACACAACACAACACAACACAACACAACACAACACAACACAACACAACACAACACAACACAACACAACACAACACAACACAACACAACACAACACAACACAACACAACACAACACAACACAACACAACACAACACAACACAACACAACACAACACAACACAACACAACACAACACAACACAACACAACACAACACAACACAACACAACACAACACAACACAACACAACACAACACAACACAACACAACACAACACAACACAACACAACACAACACAACACAACACAACACAACACAACACAACACAACACAACACAACACAACACAACACAACACAACACAACACAACACAACAAAACACAACACAACACAACACAACACAACACAACACAACACAACACAACACAACACAACACAACAAAACACAACACAACACAACACAACACAACACAACACAACACAACAACACAACACAACACAACACAACACAACACAACACAACACAACACAACACAACACAACACAACACAACACAACACAACACAACACAACACAACACAACACAACACAACACAACACAACACAACACAACACAACATAACACAACACAACACAACACAACACAACACAACACAACACATAGTGACAGCAGGGTCTAATAACTGATGAATAGTGGCATCAGGGACTTAGTATCTGCTGCTCTAAGACTGAAAGCTGATACCGTGTTCAGTATCACCGAGGATCCTAGCACTTTCTGATCTACCAGAGCAAAATCCTGTTGTGTCGAATGCTACCTGCAGATTCTGTTCGAGATTCTAAATTTAAACTAAACCGATATCCAGAGAAGCTAATTGTCAGTTTATCCAATATATGACTCAAGGACATACATCTAGAAATGCAGAACATCATAAACCAGAAAGTCTTTTTTCCAGAAACCTGAGCGCCGTCTGTTGCTTTACGTAAAACCGTCCATTTATCTAAATATATACAAATTTAATTGATTTTTTGTTCGTTCGCATATAATTTGGCTGAACATCATACTATTTGCATTAGTTTTTTTTTGGATTCTTATTAAACCAGGTAAACACACTACGGAGTCGAAAATTGGAAATTTCGACATGAAAAGTCCGAAAATCACGAAAACCTGAAATTGCATACTTTCAGGGGTGAATGGTGGCATTCATTTTGTATGGGAAGGAGAAAATTTATATTCTAAGTAATGACAAACAATACCGAATTGATCAAAATATTAAAATGCTTTTTAGGGATTTTTATCCTTCGAGGTTTTGAACTTTATGGATTATATTTCCAACAATCTGCAAGCCCTTTCTGTTTTCAGATAAAATTAAATACATGTTGGTATACCTGCATAATTCTTTTACTGGTGAAATTTCTCTTCTTGACACTCATCGAACCGGAGCGAAAAAAAGAATTCCTGGATGTCGTAATATCGAGGAAAATATTTCGTTATCACACAACTTTACCAGCAATAACTATCCAAGCTATATTGAAAAGATTTTGAAGTTCACGCTTTTACATAATACCTACAGACCGACACAAGAGCTCCTCTCCTCTATATACGAAGAAGGATATGGATAGACAAGAAGAATTCAGCTGTTGTAACAAATAGTCAAGAATCAAGATAGATTTCCATCATAAACGGGGCCTCACCTCGTTTTCTGATGGTAGGTACATAAGATACATTTCATCCTTCAACTGTTCAGATCAGATTTACCGACGCACGCCACCACAGCAATAAAGACAATTATTTGTTTCCTTTTGTGTGTTCTGATTTTATTGAAAATTTAATATTATACTCACAGGTAATGTTGGTAATGTAGTATGTGTATATGTATGTATGTATATGCCTGTCTGTCTATTTTTGTTTTTGTTTAATGAAAAAATAATAATCTATGTGGCAAGGAAAGGAACACAATGTGCCT